>OZ010788.1:79063524-79663524 GCA_963932465.1 Maratus speciosus | reverse complement strand
AGCAGTTTAACGGCCTCCCCCAAAACTTTTAATGTCAAATTTTTGCTTTAGTACTTCTATAACTTTAAAAATTTTATTTTTATCTTTTCCTAACAAAATCATGTCATCGACATAAAATAGCAAGACAGTTTCGGAATTAAGAGAATAAACGCAGTTGGTTCACTCAAACTTCTTAACATTTAAACTTTCTAAGACGGAATAAGTTCGTAAAACCATTCATGCCCGCTCTGATGGAGTTCATACAGTGTTCTTTATTAAACAAACGTGATCTGGTGTTTCTGATTCTATGAAACCAACTGGTTGTCTCATGTAAATAACTTCCGATAAAGGGGCATATAAATGTGCACAGCGAATTTCCATTTGAATATGATACCATTTCAATCCCCTAACTAAAATCGAGAAAAATAAACGAATTATAGTGAAATTAACCACAGGACTGAAAACCTGATCATACTGAATGCCTTTCTCTTGTCGGAAGACTGGTGCAACGAGACGCGCTTTAAATCTAATTACTTCGTTCTCTTTATTGCACTTATATAGTATACTTATTAATAGTATAAACCCATCATCTGCTGCCCAAGATCCTAGCATTCGAAGGTTTTTCTACTAAAGTCCAAACTTCTCGATCTTTAATAATTTGAATTTCGTCCTCCATTGCACGCTTCCATGATTCAGCTTGAGGAGAACGCATTGCTTCGTGAAATGTATTTGGAACGTCCACCTGATCCCGCTTTAATTGTCATTCATTTAAGTTGTTTGCTGCTAATTCCTGATTTATGATGCCCGTAAAGTTATTTTTACAGCTGAAGTCAAACCCTTTTGGATCAAAAGGTATATTTTTAGATTTACAATAAGTTTTAGCATCGTTTGGGATCTTAAAAGCATATTGGTTCCTAATATACTGTAATAAATATCTGTACGCGATCCATCTGAACGAGGAAGAGCCTTTCGAAACCATTCAATATTTGATTTAGTTAACGTAGGAGATTTAGACACTGTTTTGAATTCTCCGACTCCCCGTCAATTAATTGAACTTGTTTACCGGGTTCAACACTCAATTTTTCAGCATCGGAAACCTCCGAATCGTTTAAATAAGTCTAAGAGCTAGCAACGTTTTCGTCACCTGATTTTATCAAGGCTCATTTTTCTATATGTTCTTCCGATTTATGGTGTAGTACGTTTGCGGGCGGTCTGGCAGTCAGGAGACGTTGCGTTTACCTGCGGGAAGGGGGGTTATGCAGGTCAAAAAACTTCAAAATTACGTCATTTTATCAAGGCTCATTTTTCTATATATTTTTCCGATCTATGGTGTAGTACGTTTGCGGGCAGTCTGGCAGTCGGGAGACGTTGCGTTTACCTGCGGGAGAAGGGGTTATGCAGGTTAAAAAAACTTCAAAATTACGTCATTTTATCAAGGCTCATTTTTCTATATATTTTTCCGATTTATGGTGTAGTACGTTTGCGGGCGGTCTGGCAGTCGGGAGACGTTGCGTTTACCTGCGGGAGAAGGGGTTATGCAGGTTAAAAAAACTTCAAAATTACGTCATTTTATCAAGGCTCATTTTTCTATATATTTTTCCGATTTATGGTGTAGTACGTTTGCGGGCGGTCTGGCAGTCGGGAGACGTTGCGTTTACCTGCGGGAGAAGGGGTTATGCAGGTTAAAAAAACTTCAAAATTACGTCATTTTATCAAGGCTCATTTTTCTATATATTTTTCCGATTTATGGTGTAGTACGTTTGCGGGCGGTCTGGCAGTCGGGAGACGTTGCGTTTACCTGCGGGAGAAGGGGTTATGCAGGTTAAAAAAACTTCAAAATTACGTCATTTTATCAAGGCTCATTTTTCTATATATTTTTCCGATTTATGGTGTAGTACGTTTGCGGGCGGTCTGGCAGTCGGGAGACGTTGCGTTTACCTGCGGGAGAAGGGGTTATGCAGGTTAAAAAAACTTCAAAATTACGTCATTTTATCAAGGCTCATTTTTCTATATATTTTTCCGATTTATGGTGTAGTACGTTTGCGGGCGGTCTGGCAGTCGGGAGACGTTGCGTTTACCTGCGGGAGAAGGGGTTATGCAGGTTAAAAAAACTTCAAAATTACGTCATTTTATCAAGGCTCATTTTTCTATATATTTTTCCGATTTATGGTGTAGTACGTTTGCGGGCGGTCTGGCAGTCGGGAGACGTTGCGTTTACCTGCGGGAGAAGGGGTTATGCAGGTTAAAAAAACTTCAAAATTACGTCATTTTATCAAGGCTCATTTTTCTATATATTTTTCCGATTTATGGTGTAGTACGTTTGCGGGCGGTCTGGCAGTCGGGAGACGTTGCGTTTACCTGCGGGAGAAGGGGTTATGCAGGTTAAAAAAACTTCAAAATTACGTCCCTTTAGCATGATTTTTGTTCATAACATCTGTTTCTACTTACTATTTGTGATATTAATCCATTATTACCAGAAGTTACCAATGTCGCTAAGACCCTGCCAGATCCACATTTATAGGTAACATATTACTCTTTGGTTAACAGACAACCTATAATTAATTTTCCAGACACAAATTCGGTTGCAAAGTTAATGCCGGGCGGCGTTAAATATGCCAATGAAAGTACCTGTTTCAGAAGTGTTTTACAGTTTAAAAATTATAAGCCATCTTTACGTCATTTTATCAAGCTTAAAAATTACAAGATATTACTCTTTGGCTAGCAGACAACCTATAATTAATTTGCCGGACACAAATTCGGTTGCAAAGTTAATGCCAGACGGCTTTAAAAATGGCAACGAAAGTGCCTGTTTCAAGAGTGTTTTATAGTTTAAAAATTATAAGTCATCTTTACGTCATTTTATCAAGCTTAAAAATAACATGATATAACACTTTGGCTAACAGACAACATATAATTAATTTGCCAGACACAAATTTGGTTGCAAAGTTAATGCCAGGCGGCTTTAAATATGGCAACCAAAGTGCTTGTTTCAAGAGTGTTTTATAGTTTAAAAATTATAAGTCATCTTTACGTCATTTTATCAAGCTTAAAATAAAAAGATATTACTCTTTGGCTAGTAGACAACCTATAATTAATTTGCCAGACACAAATTTAGTTGCAAAGTTAATGCCAGACGGCTTTAAATAAGGCAACGAAAGTGCCTGTTTCAAGAAATGGCATCTTTTGTAGGGATTTGACTTCATTTAATGACAGTCAACCCTCAATTGTTACCATAGCAACAATTGTTTATTTTTAAATATATATATAGATATAGTGAATGTCGAAAAAAAAAAGTTTAATTTTGTGTAATTAATGTAAATCTATGTAATAGTATTTTTTGATAGTTAATCTTGTTATTTTTAAACTTGATAAAATGACGTAAAGATGACATATAATTTTTAAACAGTAAAACACTTCTGAAACAGGCACTTTCATTGCCATATTTAAAGCCGTCTGGCATTAACTTTGCAACCGAATTTGTGTCTGAAAAATTAATCATAGGCTGTCTGTTAACCAAAGAGTAATATGTTACCTATAAATGTGGATCTGGCAGGGTATTAGCGACATTGGTAACGTCTGGTAATAATGGATTAATATCACAAATAGTAGAAACAGATGTTATAAACAAAAATCATGCTAAAAGGACGTAATTTTGAAGTTTTTTGACCTGCATAACTCCTTCTCCCGCAGGTAAACACAACGTCTCCCGACTGCCAGACCGCCCGCAAACGTACTACACCATAAATCGGAAAAACATATAGAAAAATGAGCCTTGATAAAATGACGTAATTTTGAAGTTTTTTGACCTGCATAACCCCTCTTCCCGCTGGTAAACGCAACGTCTTCAGACTGCCAGACTGCCCGCAAACGTACTACACCATAAATCGGAAAAACATATAGAAAAATTAGCCTTGATAAAATGACGTGTTTTTTGACGTTGCTAGCTCTTAGACTAAATCTAATGCATCCAAATGGAATAAACTTCGGTCAGAAACCTGTTTATTTTTAACTGGTTCCTCTATTCTAACATTGATGGTGTGGATAACTTTGTCTTTTTCGGTGATCCATACACGATAGCCTTTTGTGCGAAGAGCATAACCTACAAGCACCCCCTTTTCAGCACCCATATCTAGTTTACCAGGATTATGTTTAGGAACCCCAACATATGCAGTGGAACCGAAAACCCTTAAGCTGCGTTTTGATTATCCTGCAAAAGACCATCTAGAAAAACCCATAAATTTTATCTTTGAACTAAGGAGTAGCTCCCGACAGAAATGACAAGAACAACCGATTGCTAGATTTGGCGTTTAATTTAGATTTGGCGTTTAATTAGATTTTGCGCCAATGTAATAAATGTACTTTAGGTGCTTTTTATTATTTATTATTTTCTGTTATTCTCAATTCAATTATATATATATATTAAACAAAAACATAATTTGAAGAATAAATTTAAAAAAAAAACAAAATTTATTTCTTACATTGTTTAAGCCTGAGAAGGGAGAGATATTAAGTTATTTTATTCAATTAGTTCTACATTTAATGTTAATTTTTTGTAACAAATTAGTTAAGCCAATTGAAGATAAAAAAAAAAAAAAAACTAGAGAACAGGAATTCTGCTTTATCAGAATTTAGTGCCGCCTCCGGCATTTCCATTACTTCATTTTCTTCTGATGGACTGATGGCTTCTATTATTATGAAACAGCCATTATAAATGAAGTGTTAGGTGAAGATGAAAAGCAGCCTTAAAAAGTTAGAACTCTGATTTTCTGGTCAGAATGGGGGGGGGGGGGGGGAGAAATGGCCATAATTGTTTTTTACGGCTGCTCTTTCATCTTCACCTAACACTTCATTTATAATGGCTGTTTCATAGTAATAGAAGCCACCAGTCCATCAGAAGAAAAGAACTCGGTTAAGCGGGACTCTACTGCAGTACAAAACATACTTAAATTTTAAGACTTGAAGCACACGTTTTATTTTATGTAAAATGACGTCATTCGCATCCGCTTAAGAATTTCACACACCGACAGTAAAGCATGCATATTACATCACTATCGCGAAATAATGCACAAATGCAGCAAAAAGATATCGTCATTCAAGAAAATAGAAAAAAAAAACAAAAAAAAAACGGCTATCTAATGATTCATCGATACTTACAATTAAATATAGTATATAATAGCTCCATTGTTTTAACAGAAATCATTCGTTTATATTTTTTTTCAAAATAACACGTATTTTAATTACATTTTCTTTCGGTTGTTATGAGAAAATGGCAACAAAAATATATAATTAATATTTTAAAACTATTTTTCCTTTGCTTTCTACAGAAATGGATAAAATGCCGTTGCCAATATTAAACAAATGGCTCCAAAAACTGCAAAAAAAAAAAAATAATAATAATAATAATAATAATAATATTTCAAAAACACATGGAGATACAGTTTTCAAACAAAGTGCATATAAAAGAACCTTTTTTTTTTCCAATACGACGGTATAAGAACTAAAAGTGTGCGATACTTAGAAGTTTAAAAAATTGCTAAAGAGTATTTAATCGTAATGATTTGTTTTACAGCTAGCCTTGATAAGCTAACGTTATTTTTTGGACACAAAATAAGCTGGGAGAAAGAAATAGCATACCGGACCGGAGGTTAAAAAAAAAAAAATCATACAATATGATACTTAAAACACCTTAAAAAATGAGATTCCGTTCAAATGAAATCGAAATAAATCTTCGACTTCTTCCATTTTTAATTGGAAATATTTGTATTGCAGATTTTGTATTATGTTTATGACAATTCTGAATAAAATGATAAGATGCATGCAAAATACAAAACTTAAAAAAGTCTAAGATTTATTTCGATTTCATTTGAACGGAATCTCACTTTTTAGGGCGTTTTAAGTATCATATTGTATAATTTTTTATTTTTTTTTAAATCTTCAATTGGCTTAACTAATTTGTTACAAAAATTTAACATTAAATGTAGAACTAATTGAATGAAATAACTTAATATCTGTCCCTTCTTGGGCTTAAACAATGTAGGAAATAAATTTTGTTTTTTTTTTAATTTGTTCTTCAAATTATGTTTTTGTTTAATATGTCTAGTTTTTTAATAACTACAGCACTCAGACGAATGCATTTCAAAATTAATAGAGAGTATCATCATCAGGCTTTGATGTATGCGGTATTGCATAACAATATGGGATGTAGTTTACCAATGTGTAATTCAAATGTTTCACCACTGTAGTAATGCAGGTTGCGGTAGTTTGGGCAAAAACTTCCAATCTGGACGTAAAAAATCTATAATAAAAGCATAAAAAATTAACTTAACTTAAATTTTGATACCCTATTTCCCACTCAGGAACGCTTTGAATGTAAATGCAAATTGTGTTGAATCCTTACTGCTAATATATAACAATATTATAGCTGTGATTCAGTAAAAAATAAAAAAATAAATGTTTTACTTAAATTTTTAAACCTTATACTCACCCAAGGGGTGATGTAAACACATCTGAAAATTATTACCTAAGTTTAACTTGGGGTATAAATAGTTCTCATCTCGGAAAAAAATACATTTTAAAATTTAAGTTATGTAATTCCCCACTAAGTTCGCTACCTGCGTAAAAATAGCTATTCATTAGAAACTTTTTACTAAAATATAAACTTGACCAAAGCAAAAAACTTATTCTGAAAATAACCCTTATTATTTCCACTATGACGCCATATTCACCTTTTTAATTTAAAAAAAAAAAAAAAAAAAAAACTAGCTCAGTTTAATTTTTTACGTGAAAATCTTTCAACCAAAAAGAAATAAATTATTGTTACGGCCAGGTGCGTCGCCATGGGGGGGGTATGGGGGGGAGGCTCCCCCCCCCCCAATATATGTGAAGTTGGGAAATTTGAGCTTAGAGTTGGGAAATTCAAGATTTTTGTGACAATTTCTTTTTTAAAAGTAATAGTAAAAAAATTACGAAATTTTTATTGTTTTGGTGATTATGTTTCTGAGTACTGTAACAGTAAACAAGTTAAATTATCAAAAGAAATACAAAAAGAAATCAGCTGCACTCAATTTATCATTGTCTTTTTCAGTTATACAAAAATATTATACAACTACCAGACCTAAATTTATCTACTTCTGTCCATCAATAGCTGATTATCCAGTTCCTTTATTTCCTCCAAAACTTTGTTCCTTTCTCAAAAATTTCAACCTACCTCACCTTCTCCTCCTAAAACAGAATCCAGCTATTTTAATCCAAAGGGATTGCATCTTCTTTTGAAAATTGGAGATCACTTGTATCACAACAGAAAGGAATGTAGTCACCTACTTGAAACACAGCTGGGCAAGAAGATTTGATGAGTTTTCACAAATTGCAATAATTTTTTAACTAATTTGCCGATTTTTGGACAATATTTTACTCATTCTCGTGATTTTTTACCACAAAAATTAGTTAACCCTTCGCAGTAAAGAAAAGGGCATTATATGAGCAAATGTGAATGTAAGAAGTCGTTGGTTCTAATAAATTTGTCACATTTTACTTTTATTTGTGTGTGTGCGAAATATACATTAGTCCTGTTCGTTTATATTTATGGGTGTTTGTGAAATTTTAAACCAAAAGTCCAGTGTTGTGTGTTTAAAGCTGTTCTAAAAAATGACTATAAATACCAGAACGAAAGAACCCTTCATAATGGGAAAAGAATTTTCGTGGAAGATTTTGGAACATCTAAAAAACCATTCGAGGATGATAAAGGTAAAAAAAGGACGATTTGAATTTGGAAAGAAATATGATTATGAAAGCTGTCCATCATCTGAAGAAAAAATCGACATGCACGGTAACGCTGACACGTTGCACTTGAATAAAATTTTGAAGAAATAAAGATTTCTTTATAGACGAGTTCACAAACAATTATGAATATTAGGATATGACTGAAGAAGCTGACTTTCGTAAGCGCGGTAGGAAAACGGTTTCACCAAAGAGAACAGACAAAAATAATAGCACAGCAATGAACATTGATACACATAAGTTTTACAGGAAATAATTATAAGAAATGGAAGAAAATTTCGGCAATTTAGTAATGAACTTAAATGACAATTTTGCCTATATCAGGAGAATATTGCACCAATACATTTCATACTTAAATTTCAATTGTGCAAGGCAAATTTGAGTATCACTAACTTAGAAAAGTTAATAATGTTTACCTGTATATTAATGTATACCTGTATAATGTAACCTGTATATGAGAAACGGAAGTACATGACTTGCAGAGTCAAATAGAAATAAACCAAATCCTAACTGACTAGCTGCTATCCGATTCACCAACTTTTCAGCCGATTTTAAACCCAACTTTTTCCCGTTCAAAGGGAGAAAAAGGTTGTCGTTGCTCAAGTTGGAGGAAAACCAGTACTACTAGTATCAGTCGTTAATATTTATCGCCTATTCGTATCAATCGCTTATCTCTGATTGGCTGAAATGTTGAAAGTTAGGGGGGGGGGGGGGGTGAGGCGCGGCTAGCGCATACTTTTTTAGAGCTGTGGATAAAAAGTTGGGGATATTACTGTTTGCTATCACACTGGATGTTGAGACAATATTTCACGAAAAGTTGGAGGAAATCAAGAGTTAGTTCAAAAATTGCTCGAAATGTTGGTGAATCTGATAGCAGCTTTAAACAAACCTTTTACTCATGCCATGAAATTCAAAGACTATTTGGGTCATGCCGTCAAACTATATACTCATATCTTAACATTCACAGAAGCTTATCTTTATGGCGTTGCATCTAATGAAAGAATCTTTAGTCAAATAAAAATTTTAAATATATATATATTACAAACTACAATGAGGGATGACAGGCTTGACAGCCTAATGCTTTTAAAATGTGAAAGTCAAATAGTGGATTTTATTAAACTGGATGATGTTATCATCAGGTTGGCTTCTTTGAAGACAAGAATAATTAATGTTAAATGAAAACAATATGGATGTGCCAATCCCAAAACTTTATTCTATCCCATATATGTTAATACCTCAAAATTTGCAACCACAATGCTAAAATTAAATAATAATTCTATGCCCATAATAATGAATTCTGAAGGTATAGATTCGTTTAATTGTGTTCATTTAAAAAGGAGATAGAAGCGTCGCATTTTTCATGCAAATCATTGAATTTCGGCACACACCCTGTTAGATGCAACCAAAATTCCAAACCCAAAGAACACAAAAGTGATACATTTGGACAGTAAACACCCAAGCCCAATAAGGAAGTGCAACCGAATATGAAGTTTGACTGAATTCCGAGCATTAGTTTTTCAGATATAGCTAACGCGAAAAATACTGCACAGCAGTGCCACCTGTTATATAATATACACAAAATCCTAATAAGCACCAAATTATGTCAAGGTTTAACAGAATATGAAGTTTGATCAAATTCCGTGCAACAGTTTTTGAGCGATAACTATCGCTAAAATCATGTAAATCGTGAAAAATGCAGCTTAGCAGCGCCACCTTTCGGGCGATTTACACCAAAAATTTATCAGCATTAATTCTTATCAAGATATAACTGAATCAAAAGTTTTATTAAATTCCGCACATTAGTTCTTGAGATAGAGCAACCACAAAATTTGTGTCACATACACACAGACAGACATTTTCTAAAAACAGTCAAATCGTGTTCTGGACCTGCATGTTTGTTTTTTATTAAACAAACCAATAATTAGAATTTTTATGTTTCCAGTTTCAAAATTTTTCTTTGAAAAGGAATTTTTTATGCATAATTTTCATTATCATTATTATGCACATTGTGGTACATTTATTATACACACTTTAGTTGAAAGAATTTGTTTCAAGTTGGGAAATTTTCGAATTCTCCCCCACGAAAAAATATCTGTAGCTACGCCCCTGGTTACGGCTTTTGAAATTTTTGCAACAATGAAGTAAAAATGTTACATTTTCTATGAAAAATGTCCGTTGATTTTCAATGAAAAAAGCGAAAATTGCAATTATTAAGAAAAATATTTGAATAATGCAAAAAAAAAATTGGCCCATGTTTCTCTCTGGGTTATAATTCACGCATATGCAAAAGCATTTTATCATTTGTTCATAATTTGTTCATCAATTTAATCATAAATTTTCTCTTAAAAGAACACAGTTTTTTAAAATTTATGCTCATAAAAACGTACTGTTTAAAAAATCCTTTATTAAAAGTACTGATTAAGGCTGTCATCAAAAGGGGCTATTTTTGACAGATTTTTAAAAAAAAATGTTCGGAATTTCATGAAATGAGCAGGTGTTGTGATTCATAAATAATGTAATCCACAGACGTTTTCCATTTTTTGGTAAACACAGGAGATCTTTCTGAAAATACTGTCCAAGTGGGCCCGAATTTTAGGATGTGACACGAAGAAAAAAAAATGTCGTTACGTGACCAGAATCGCTTTAAACGCTACACGTAATTTATTTATTAAAAAAAGTAAAAGCTATTCAATTTCAAATCGCTTCACAAGCCAGTTTTCCACATTTACGTTTAAAAATGTATTAGTAACTGTCTCGGAAAGCTTCGCGTTGTTGACAAGCGAATTTAGGAAGAATTTTAAGAAATTTTTGAAAGTATATATTTAAAAATAATTGAAATTTTTGAGAAAAACTGTTCTACAAAATTAAATATTAGACCCATAACAAAAATTGTCAAATTTAATCTCTTAGCAATTACAAACAGTAAAATGTCATATGAAAGTAAACCCACATCCGTAATAAATATAATACTAAAATTCTGATGTAATTTTACTGAATATTTATTAAAAATACATTAATAATAGTTTGTGCACCGTATTTTATGGAAGAAACGCCGCACTCCTCAAATTGGCCGGAATAAGCTTAAAAATATCGTAATTGCCGCATCAATCGGGACGCTATTTTTGTCGACAGCGTCATATTGACCTAACTTTAATCAAAGTTTTCTGAGCAGTGTAGGATGCCTCTTTTTAATATCTTAAGATGGCTGAAGTTTTATTTAAAATATTTAAATCCGATTTTAAATACTTTTATGAATTTTTAAATTAAGGAAACTCAGTTGGTATTTGAAAAAAAAATCGTAAACGCCACACTTGGAAAAAAAATTAACTTTTAAATTCGTAAACGCCGCGGCGTTTCTTCCATAAAATACGGTATCTCTTTTTTTCATTGTAAGAACAAAAAACACCCCCGTTTCACTTGGCGAAAATGTGAAGCTATTTTCTGCTTATTTTACATTGCCAAATAATTGCAA
Organism: Maratus speciosus; assembly: GCA_963932465.1. Classification (NCBI taxonomy): domain Eukaryota; kingdom Metazoa; phylum Arthropoda; class Arachnida; order Araneae; family Salticidae; genus Maratus; species Maratus speciosus. The sequence goes on along the minus strand of OZ010788.1, from coordinate 79,652,297 downwards.
GCTTTTTAAGTGGATTGGAAAGTAAAAAATGAGGAACTGTATCGAATTGACAAAGGGAGTGATACTTTTTCTACGCGATTTTCTCCCCAAACAACAGTCGTAAAACTGTCAACGTGGATTTGCGTCCACTTCCGTCCTGCAACTTCCTATCCTTGTCATACAAAACCCATTAGCCATCAAATAACCCGACAACAGGGAACAAACGTGCCGAAAGGTGACTGCAAGATGCTGGATAGTGTGTACGCAGCCTTAGGTGTTTGACAGACGGTACCTTTCCCCCCAAATAATTCGAACAGCGTTTTAGTGAAATTCTTATGGCAGGTCAGATTGAAGGCGCAGACAAAAAACAGCAGACCCCCCCCCCCCCCAGTCTTTCGTGCAGTTTAGACTCATTAAGTAACGTTCTTACCGCATCTAGGGCCGTTAAATTGAATCTCTCCACAAGACCGTTCATTTCAGGAGAAAATGGTTCGTCCGCTCAGATTTAATACCTCTATCGTCTAAATATTTGTCAAGTGCTTTTGAACAAAATTCTCCGCGATTGTCATTTCGAATATTAATGATTTTGTTCTCAGTAAACGTTTCAGCACACTTTTAAAACTTTACAAAACAGTTAAAAACTTCGGATTTTTCCTTTATCAAGTAAACGTAAACTTTTCTGGAAAAATCGTCCATTATAGTCAGAAAATACCTATTACCCCCTCTAGTTTTAGTTTTAAACGGGCCCGCTGCATCGAGGTGCAACAGCTCTAACGGCTTTACAGACCTAATTTTCCAAATTGGTCTAAAGGAAACTCGTCTGGCTTTACCAATAAAAATAAACATATATAAAGTTATTGTGATGAAGAGTGGGGGTTGATTAAGTGCATAAGAAAAACTCCAACCATAAAAATACAGGAACTAGAAAACTTTATTAAACATTTTTAACTATAGTAATAAAAGGCATTTTACTTATCAATTTCAATACTAAATGGGAGAGAGAGGAAATCTGCAAATAAGAGGTACGCCTGAGCGTAACCTCAGACCACTAGGACTTTTTACATCTTAACTGCATGAGATCCAACAATTCATGTCAGTGACTTTCATAAGAAGCATGTCACATTTTGCGCTAAAACATCGCCAAATTTTCAGCACTAGAACAGTGCACGAAAAGCAGACGAAGGGTCAATTTCGAGCCAAAAATGATTAGCCCTGAATCCAGCACCCCGACAAAAACAATGAATAAATCGCGTGATGCCGAATGGTTGATAGATATAACGGTACACCATATGCAGGGGGGTACCATTCCGGTGATGCGCCAACTGTAAAGATTTCTTGACTGCTCGCGCATTACGTCATGTGGCGGACAGAATCGCCTGGCTTCGCTCGTTTCAATAGTATTTAGTATGCTGTTCTGCGTTGGAATTTTTTCTCTGTGAATGATTTTAATTATTATATTATTTTAACAGCCTTAAAAAAAAAAAAAAAAAAAACCTAGTGAATGCACTGTATCAACGTGTTCTAATAACTCTTGGAGAACACGTATACAGATTTAACAATACAGTACAGAGTCTCAAATCCGGACGTCGAAATTCGGAATTCTTCAAAATCTGGCCATTTTGATAACTGGCGATTATAATTCTGGAAAATCGCAAAAAAAATCCACTAAAATCGCAAAGGACAAAATTTACTATAGTAAGCTAAAATTTCAAAACCGAATTCCTTTTACGAACGTCAAAAAATTTCTGCAGAACGCAAAAATCTCCAAAAATTGCATTAAAGAATCGCGAGAAATTCAGAATAAACTTTAATGAAAGAAAAAACAAGTAAGAAAAATCATGCGTTAAGCATAGATTATGAAACACTTTCCAACACTTCCTGAATGCTTTAACAAAACTTCGTTATTTAGGGAAATAAGGTATATAAGTGAACTAAGTAAACATTTTAGAAAACACATAAAACATTTGAAAAACTGATTTCAGCAGTTACCGTCAGTAGTAGGAAAACAAGAGTTCTGGGACAGGAGGGGGTGCTGGGGTGCAGTCCGCAGGTGCACTCCCTCCGACACCTCCTCCGGTCCCGCACCCCCTCCGACACCACACCCCCTGCGACACCGTCTCTGGTACCCCCTCCGACACCGCCCCCTAGCGGGAAAAATGGCGCTTTTAGAGGATTTTTGTGCTATAACATGAGAGTTGAACGTTAGATCGACTAGATTATCATACTATAAGATGAAGATTAAATTTACATTTGAATTTTGAACAATCTTTTCCTTAATGAGTATTATTAATTAAGCAAAACAATGGAAAATAACAATTTTTAAGGGAAAAAGCAGATTTCTGTAGATTTTCTTTTAACTGTAAGATCAGAGTATCGACTTAAATGGAGAAAGTTAAACATATATTTGAATTTTGAACAATCTTTACCTTAATGAGTATTATTAATTAAGCAAAACAGTGGAAAATATCAATTTTTTAGGAAAAAAGCTGATTTCTGTAGATTTTATTCAACTACAAGATCAGAATATCAACTTAAATGGAGAAAGTTAAACATATATTTGCTTTTGGGCGATTAACACCTTAATGAGCATTATTAATTAAGCAAAATAACAAAAATATCAATTTTTAATGGAAAAAGGAAGATTTCAGTACATTTTATTCAACTGCAAGATCAGAATATCAACTTAAATGGAGAAAGTTAAACATATATTTGAATTTTCAACAATCTTTACCTTAATGAGTATTATTAATTAAGCAAAACAGTGGAAAATATCAATTTCTTAGGAAAAAAGCTGATTTCTGTAGATTTTATTCAACTACAAGATCAGAATATCAACTTAAATGGAGAAAGTTAAACATATATTTGATTTTTGGGTGATTAGCACCTTAATGAGTATTATTAATTAAGCAAAACAAAGGAAAATTATAATTGTTAAGGAAACAAGCTGATTTCTTTATTTATTTCTTTATTTTATTTGTTTTCCCAACTATAAGATGAGAATATCCACTTAAATGAGAAATGTTAAGCACGCATTTAAGTTTTTGAACGGCTATTAACCTTAATGAATTTTAATACTTAATTTTTTATACATAAACCATTACTTAATAAATTTAATGCTTTCTGATTCAATGAAATTCAGTGATTTTTTTCAGTTTTTAAACCAATTCTTGCATATTTTGTTTTTATTATTACTTAATTTCCCAACCTCTAAAAGCATTTGAAGACGATACTCCGTTTAACATTTGAAAGAAATATTCGAAAAATGACCCCTTCGCTAACCCCAAATCTTCCCCTCAAGCAGGGAATGCGAACAATAGAATGTTATACCAGCTTATTGATGTATTTTCATATCACAAGAACGCAGATTTTGATATGGTCAGTAAACACATGATTGTAATCTGAGTTATTCTACCCATATTATTAATCAAATTATCATATGGTTCATCTTTAGTTTTGAACAATCATCACCTTAATGATTATTATTAATTAAGCAAACCAATGGAAAAATTTCAATTTGAAGGATAAAAGCTGATTTCTTACGAATTTTTCAACTGTAACACTGGAATATCGACTTCTAAGAGAAGAGTTGTACATATATTTTAGTTTTTAACAACAAAAACTTAATAAATATCATTAATTAAACAACGACAACAACAAAAAAGAAATTATAGATTTTCAAGAAAAGATGAATTTTTACGCAAATTTTCAACTTTGAAATACACTTGTTTATATATTTTTACAAGATACTAATTATATTGTTAAACTTTAGCTATCTTTAGAAGATTGATTGTCTTTATATAGTGTTCATATTTATATCTATTCACATCATGACTACATTTGAGATGTTACAACCAATAGTATAAATTTCTTTTCTATATGGAAAATGGAAATGAATAAAATTGTTTTATCAGATCATTTGATCATTGATACATTCGAGATTTTGAACATATATCCACATTTTGAATGAACAATACCTTAATGAATATTAATAATTAAGCAAAACAATGGAAAATATCAATTTTTAATTTTAATATCAATTTTTTAATATTTTATTTTATCAAAATAAAAAATTTGCAAGAGTAAAAGACAAAATTCACAAAATTAAAAAAAAATACAACATAACATTTTTTTCTTCTTACAAATGTGAGTTTTTAGAAAAGTAGGAAAAAAAATTACACTTAGATTTTTTTTTCAAAAGTGAAAAAAAAATATTTTTACAAAAAAATATTTTTACAAAAAATATTTTTACAAAAATAAAAAATACAAAAGTAAAAAAAAAAAAATTATAACATAAAAAAATAATTAAAAAAAATTACAAAATTTGTGAAAAAAAATTGTAAAAAAGTTTGAAAAAAATTTACAAAAAAGTTATGAAATAGTTTCAAAAAATTATATTTTAAATATAGTGTATAATGGTTCAACCATTATAATACTATTTAAAATATCATTTTTTGAAACTTTTTCATAACTTTTTTGTAAATTTTTTTCAAACTTTTTTACAATTTTTTTCACAAATTTTGTAATTTTTTTAAATTATTTTTTTATGTTATAATTTTTTTTTTACTTTTGTATTTTTTTTTTGTAAAAATTTTTTTTGTAAAAATATTTTTTTGTAAAAATATTTTTTTTTTCACTTTTGAAAAAAAAATCTAAGTGTAATTTTTTTCCCTACTTTTCTAAAAACTCACATTTTTAAGAAGAAAAAAAATGTTATGTTGTATTTTTTTTTTAATTTTGTGAATTTTGTCTTTTACTCTTGCAAATTTTTTATTTTGTAAACATTTTTGTAAATATATCTAGAAAACTTTGTGAACATGCATATTTTTTCATTCATCTGTTAATTTTTATCTGTTCTTATGAATTTTTTTAAGATGGGAAAGCGTTTTTCGTTTAAAATGTTAAGAGATATAAATAAACACGTCGATAAGTGCAGATAAAAGAATATTTATTATAACAATTTAAGGAATACACTATGAATAATATCCAAATTCATGGTGGTTACGAGAATCATGGGTAACAAAAATTTCTTTACATCCACTGTGTGCCTTCGAAATTTCAATTTTGGGATATTGTGGTAACTCTTATGCAAATAGGTTGAGTACATAGTCTAAATCTCTTCCTTGATTGTTAAATTCTTCAAACGTCTGGTTATTTCTTGAATATCTTCACAAAGTTTACATACAGCTGGTGATAGACTATATGATGTAGTATGCATTTTTGATTCATATTTTCTTGAAAACGGCTTTTGGCAATCTTCACAAGTATAGGGTTTTTCATCTGTATGGATCTGTGTATGTTCTTTTAAATTCCATTTACTTAAAAATTGTTTGTAGCAAATAGAACACATCTGTGAGAGAAATAAATGTAAACAATTAGAATTCTCTTCAATGATATGGATAAAAAACATTTGTTAAAGTACAAACAATAAAATATTTGATTTTAAATTTACTCTAATTACGTTTCATATATGCATTATAGTATTTCATATCTAAGTACTTACATATTTATTATTCTTTAACTCTACATGTGCTAAGAGCGAATCATTCAGATCATCCATTTCTGATAAAGAGGACTGCTGCTGTTTTGATTCATCTTGCTGCAACATCTGTACAATAAAAGAAATATATTTATATACTTAGGAAAGGTTTAATATATAAATAATCATTTATTTATTTTTATTAATGCATATATGTTGTAATGATATACTAAAACTTACTTTATTCACTAACAAAGAAATCGATTCCTCACTTGAATTAAAATTTGGAAATTTATCAGAGTTGCGCACTTAAAGTCATCTTCTCTCCCAAGTTTAACAGTTGAAATGAGAAATACTGCGCTGCTTTTCGAAAATTTATATTATTCTCAATCGTTTTGATCATGTGACAACTCACGCATGCGTACAAATCAGTAGTATAATATATGTTATCAAGAAATTATGTTATAAGAATCTGATAATTATTAGAAAAGTGTGAAGCATAAATCATTCTGTGATATTGATAAGTGATGTAGTAAAAATTCATATAGTTTAGTTTTGAAAGTAAGTCATTTAAAATATGAAATGTTAAAATTAAAGATTATATTCATGTAGGCTATGTATCAATAGAACTATAAACACAGTATTAATATTTTAAGCAACTTGATGGATGATAATTCAGAAATCTTAGAAGTGTAAGATGAAACATATGATAATTTGATTAATAATATAGACTGAATAACTCGGACTAATTTTAATATATCAAGTGATTGTAGCAATAAAAAATGTCATGTAGGACCAATTTATATAAGGTGAAAATTGAGTATAATCAATTTTTAACTCTATTGCTGTCCTAAGTCTATATCTATCTTAATTGTGTAATGTAAAAATATACAAGGGAAGAATCAAGTCCAATGTCGATAAATATTGTGGTATTGGTTTAAAAAATGAAAAATCATCGAATTTCACTGAATCAGAAAGTATAAAAATTTGATTAAATAATGTTTTGAGTATAAAAATTAAGTTCAAATGTGATAAATTATGGAAATTAGTTTGTAAACTCTTATTTTTATATGTACAATCATGAAAAAAGAAAAACATTAATGTGAAATTTCCAGTTAAATAGTAATGTTTGCTAATAAGAAGGGATTATAGAATTTAATTGGGTATGTAAAATTTAGACGGAACATAATAAAATTATATGGAAAACGTTAGGTTTTTAATATGAAATTAATAAAAGATAGTTAACTCATGTTTCATTCGATAAGAAATTAAAAAAATTATAAACTTAAAAAAATATACAATATGTATTTTAAAATTTTAGTAACATCGTTTTGACTTGATGAGATACAGTCAAGAAAAATCACAAGTTGATATGGCAAAAATAAACGACAAAAACTTTTTCAGTTAAACAATATTAAATTCATCATTTTCAACAGTTATAGGAGGACATATACATTTTTAAAATATACAGATTTTCAAATCAAGTTTATGACTTAACAAAGTTTGCATTTTTCCTTTATGCATGTTGATCAGATGATGAATAAACTCCCTCTGGAGATAAAAGATAATTTTACAGTGTTTACAACTATATTTCTTAGGGTGGAGTTTTTTATGATGTAAAAATTCAACTTCATCGTACAATTTAATGTTGCAGTATTTACATTCATATTCCTTGGGATGAACTTTTTTATGTTTGGTTAAAGCAGACTTTGTTAAAAAAGAGTTGGAACATTTATCACAATCATAAAACGTCTCTTGTGAATTGTTAACAGAAACTTTTGTAAATAATCTTCCCCGCATTGATCGCATTTATATGTAGTAGATGTCCTGGAATGAGTTACACTATGTCGTTTTAAATCACTGCTTTGAATGAATGTCTTTGAGCATATTTCACATTCAAAGGGTTTTTTCTCCAAATGGATATTTGATGTCTGTTTAATGCATTCTTTTTTGAATAGGATTTCTCGCATTGATTGCAAGAAAAAGCTGGTTTTAGTTGTTCTGGTGAAGAGGGTAATATTTCAATGTTCGAAGCATGCGCTTCTTGACTGGGTATAGCTGAATTCATATCCTTTAAGTAAGACTGACTTGAATCTTCCTCTGGTAAAGACATTTCTTGCATATTACTCATTTTAGTTAAACTAGAGAATATAAGCTGACGTCTTCATATAACGAAAACAGCAAACAGTATAAAAAATTCGACTCGTTTCACTCAAAGCTATAAAATTATAGGAGGCGCTGTTGTTTTTACTTTCTTCTATCTTTACAAGAAGAAAGTATTGGTTTCGTGAAAATTTTCGAATTCCAGTTTTCGACGGATTTACACGTTTTAGGGATCAGAGATTCCGAAAAACATGTTTTTACAAAATGTCTGTCTGTGAGTCTGTCTGTCTGTCTGTCTGTCCGTCTGTCTGTATGTGACACAAATTTTGTGGGCGCTCTATCTCAAGAACTACTGCACGGAATTTAATAAAAAATGATATTCAGTTAGATCCTGATATAAATTGGGGCTGATTAGTTTTTGGTGTAAATCGCTCAACAAGTGGCGCTGCTATGCAGCATTTTTCACGATTTCTGCAATAGCTCAATCTCCAGAACTAATGCACGGATTTTCATCAAACATCAGATTCTGTTAGTCCTTGACATGAATTGAAGTTTTATGCATTTTGGTGTAAATCGCTCAATAGGTGGCGCTGTTGTGCAGCATTTTCCACCATTTCTCAAATAGCTCAATCTCCAGAACTAATGCACGGATTTTCATCAAACTTCAGATTCAGTTAGTCCTTGACATGAGTTGAAGTTTTATGCATTTTGGTGTAAATCGCTCAATAGGTGGCGCTGCTGTGCAGCATTTTTTACGATTTCTGCAATAGTTCAATCTCCAGAACTAATGCACGGATTTTAATCAAACTTCAGATTCTGTTAGTCCTTGACATGAATTGAAGTTTTATACATTTTGGTGCAAATCGCTCAACAGGTGGCGCTGCTATGCTGTATTTTTTAGAATTTCCTCTATAGCTGTGTCTCAAGAACTAATGCACGAATTTTCGCCGACGGATTTACAAGTTTTAGATGTCAGAGATTCCGAAAAACGTATTATTGCAAAATGTCTGTCTGATACTCTGTCTGTTTGTCTGTATGTATGTAGCACAAATTTTGTGGGCGCTCTATCTCAAGAACTAGTGCACGGAATTTACTAAAAATGTATATTTAATTAGTCCCTGATATAAATTGGTGTTGATTAGTTTTTAGTGTAAATCGCTCAGCAGGTGGCGCTGCTATCAAGCATTTTAATTTACTGTATGTACTACAAAAATTTCGTGAATTGACGTTTTGCCCCTTGTGGTGTAAATTGCTCAACAGGTGGCGTTGCTATGCTGTATTTTTCGAGATTTCCGCCTTAGCTCTATCTCAAGAACTAATGCTTGGGTTTTCAACAAACTTCAGATTCGGGTATACCTGGATATGAATTAGTGCTGTTTATGTATTGGTGTAAATCGCTCAACAGGTGGCGCTGCTATGCAGCTTTTTTCACGATTTGCACAATAGCTCAATGTCCAGAACTAATGCACGGATTTTTATCAAACTTCAGATTCAGTTAGTCCTTGACATGAATTGATGTTTTGTACCTTTTCGTGTAAATCGCTCAACAGGTGGCGCTGCTGTGCTGCATTTTTTGTGATTTCCACAATAGCTCTAGCTCCAGAACTAATGCACCAATTTTCATCAAACTTCAGATTCCGGTGTACCTTAATATGAATTAGTGCTGTTTGTGTTTTGGTACAAATCGCTCAACAGGTGGCGCTGCTATGCTGCATTTTTCAGAATTTCCCCTACAGCTCTATCTCAATAAGTAATGCACGAATTTTCACCAAACTTCAAATTCAGGTATACTTTCATACGAATTGGTTCTAAATCGATGTAATTTCTTTTACTATTTAAATGATTTAATTGACGTGATTTATATAGAAGAAAGTTTTGTGATGGCCACAACATACTAGTTTAAGTCATAGGATTGGTTTGAAAAGTGAAAAATCGCTGAATTTCGTTAAATCTGAAAGTACTGAATTTGATTAAATAATGCTTTGTGTATAAAAATTAAGTTCGAATATAGAAAAATCCGGTTAAATTTAATAAAACATGGATATTAGTTTGTAAACTCGTATCTTTTATGTATATTCATGAAAATATTTTTAAAATGTGAAATTTTCAGTTATTGATTAGATTAAAATTAATTTATTTTGTTAAGTAATGAGTATTTCTTGAAGTGTGTCTCGTTGAGAGATTAAAATTCTACATAGCTAGCATCTAAAAGAATGAAAAAAATCTCAAACTAGTGTAAAAGTTAATCAAATTCGTTTAAATTTGTCTTTTTCCATTAAAAAATAACATTTTTCTTTGTTATTTGTTCAATTAATAAAATTCATTAAGGTAATGGTTTGTCAAAAGCTAAAATAAATGTTTAAATTTCCCTTTCAAGTTGAAATCCTCGTATCTTTCCTCTTTAAGTTGATATTCTGATCTTTTTCCTTAAAAATTGATATTTTCCATTGTTTTGCTTAATTATTAATATTCATTAAGGTATTGTTCATTCAAAATCTGGATATATGTTCAAAATCTCGAATGTATCAATCATCTGATAAAACAATTTTATTCATTTCCATTTTCCATATAGAAAAGAAATTTATACTATTGGTTGTAAGATCTCAAAAGTAGTCATGATGTGAATAGATACCTATAAATATGAACACTATATAAAGACAATCAATCTTCTAAAGATAGCTAAAATTTAACAATATAATTAGTATCTCGTAAAAATATATAAACAAGTGTATTTCAAAGTTGAAAATTTGCGTAAAAATTCATCTTTTCTTGAAAATCTATAATTTCTTATTTGTTGTTGTTGTTGTTGTTTAATTAATGATATTTATTAAGTTTTTGTTGTTAAAAACTAAAATATATGTACAACTCTTCTCTTAGAAGTCGATATTCCAGTGTTACAGTTGAAAAATTCGTAAGAAATCAGCTTTTATCCTTCAAATTGAAATTTTTCCATTGTTTTGTTGAGTTAATAATAATCATTAAGGTGATGATTGTTCAAAACTAAAGATGAACCATATGATAATTTGATTAATAATATGGGTAGAATAACTCAGATTACAATCATGTGTTTACTGACCATATCAAAATCTGCGTTCTTGTGATATGAAAATACATCAATAAGCTGGTATAACATTCTATTGTTCGCATTCCCTGCTTGAGGGGAAGATTTGGGGTTAGCGAAGGGGTCATTTTTCGAATATTTCTTTCAAATGTTAAACGGAGTATCGTCTTCAAATGCTTTTAGTGGTTGGGAATTAAGTAATAATAAATACAAAATATGCAAGAATTGGTTTAAAAACTGAAAAAAATCACTGAATTTCATTGAATCAGAAAGCATTAAATTTATTAAGTAATGGTTTATGTATAAAAAATTAAGTATTAAAATTCATTAAGGTTAATAGCCGTTCAAAAACTTAAATGTGTGCTTAACATTTCTCATTTAAGTGGATATTCTCATCTTATAGTTGGGGAAAAAAAATAAAGAAATAAATAAAGAAACCAGCTTGTTTCCTTAAAAATTATAATTTTCCTTTGTTTTGCTTAATTAATAATACTCATTAAGGTGTTAATCACCCAAAAATCAAATATATGTTTAACTTTCTCCATTTAAGTTGATATTCTGATCTTGTAGTTGAATAAAATCTACAGAAATCAGCTTTTTTCCTAAGAAATTGATATTTTCCACTTTTTTGCTTAATTAATAATACTCATTAAGGTAACGATTGTTCAAAATTCAAATATATGTTTAACTTTCTCCATTTAAGTTGATATTCTGATCTTGCAGTTGAATAAAATGTACTGAAATCTTCTTTTTTCCATTAAAAATTGATATTTTTGTTATTTTGCTTAATTAATAATGCTCATTAAGGTGTTAATCGCCCAAAAATCAAATATATGTTTAACTTTCTCCATTTAAGTTGATATTCTGATCTTGTAGTTGAATAAAATCTACAGAAAGCAGCTTTTTTCCTAAGAAATTGATATTTTCCACTGTTTTGCTTGATTAATAATACTCATTAAGGTAAAGATTGTTCAAAATTCAAATATATGTTTAACTTTCTCCATTTAAGTCGATATTCTGATCTTACAGTTAAAAGAAAATCTACAGAAATAAGCCCTTTCCCTTAAAAATTTTTATTTTCCATTGTTTTGCTTAATTAATAATACTCATTAAGGAAAAGATTGTTCAAAATTCTAATATAAATTTAATCTTCATCTTATAGTATGATAATCTAGTCGATCTAACGTTCAACTCTCATGTTATAGCACAAAAATACTCTAAAAACGCCATTTTTCCCGCCAGGGGCGGTGTCGGATGGGTTACCAGAGACGGTGTCGCAGGAGGTGTGGTGCCGGAGGGGGTGCGGGACCGGAGGAGGTGTCGGAGAGGGTGCACCTGCGGACTGCACCCCAGCATCCCCTCCTGTCCCAGAACTCTTGTTTTCCTACTACTACCGTCCATAGCAAATATGTATTCCAATTCTTTTGAACAGCCCTATATTTGATCTGTAGGTTGATATATATACTATATAATGGAGAATTTTAGTTTAGCAAGAAAACACATAACAGGTTGAAATTTCTCTTTCAGCAATTTATACTAATAGATTTAAACATACTTGTATACTTTTGTAAAACTCTGCAGTTAACCTAATACCTTTATTACACGCCACTATTTAGCTAAAGTTTAATTCAAAGTAAAACACTCTTAAAACTACCGGAATCACATTTCCAGAAATTATCATTTATAGACGGCCATGTATCCAATTCTTTGCGTGACCCTGTATGTCATTTTATATACGTTTTACAAACATTTCTTAGTAAACCAAATGCGGTTCAGCGTAAAAATGCCTAACTCATTTAAAAATCACCTTTAAGCAATTTGCAATCATACCCAGTAACCATTACGAATTCTTTTGAGTAGTCCTATATATCAATTACAGCATTTATACACACCATATACAATGCATAAATATAGTGAAACATAAAAGCACATAACATAATTAAAAATGCATTTCCAGCAATCATCCCTACTTTACAGTACTTCGGGTACAATATAGTATCTGAAATCTTTTGTGTGTCCCTGTAAATGCTCTGCATTTCGTATTATCCATGATATAAGTTATAGTAAACCTTAGCAACGTATACCTATTTCATTATACATGTAATAGTTTAACATAACTAAAATACGCCGGAAAAAATTCCCTCCTCTTTTATATCATTATGTAAAGGAATTCTTTTGTGCGGCCCTGTAAAAGAATAATAACTATTTTTTGGGCCGCATATTGTACAGAAAATGCATATTTTAGTCAAGTTGATAAATGCATATCTATTTTATTATGTTTGAAAGCATGTACCATCATTAAAAATCATTTTAAACGATTTTTTCCCATAGGCCGTAATGTAACGGAAAACTTTTGACTGTCCCTGTAAATGAACTAAACATGCTACAAACTTCATTTGCAATAGGGTTCGTGCTATGGTAGAGGTCACTAACATCCAAAAATTTCAGAACGATCCGAGTATATTTACGGGAGTTAGAGCGCGTACAGACGGCCAGACGTACAGACAAACCGAAGTCATAAAAAGAGGACAGCATTTACAATATTAGACTAAAAGATTTAAACTAGATTTCTTTCACAAATGCAGAGAAATCACCATGAAGTGTGTGTGTGTGTGGGGGGGGGGGGGGAGTTCAAAACTCGCAGAGGAGAAAATTTATTATATTTGGCTAAAAGTTGGTAACCGAGTTCCTTTTACAAATCCAACAATTCTAAAAATCGCATAAAAAATTCGAAAAAAATGCGAAAATCTCTGCACGAATTCCGAATAAACTTTATTGAAAAAATGACAAGATTCAATGCTATAGTGGGCTAAAAGAAAAAAAAAAAAAAAAAAAAAAAAAAAACCGGATTCCTTTTATACATATGAAAAATCGCCGCAAAATTTAAAAAAAAAAAGTAAAAAATTGCATAAAAAATTTAAAATTTTCTTTTGTTATTTGGGATTTTTTTTTACCTTTAAAAAAAATTCCTCTATTAAAATATTTGCTTTAGCATTATCTTTATTTACTTTCTTTTATCTATAACAGAAGAAATTATTGTAGTCGAATTTTTGTTCGACTTCCAGTTTTCGACGGACTTGCACGTTTTAAAGGTCAGAGATCCCGAAAAACATGTTTTTACAAAATATCTGTCTGTCCGTATATATGTATGTCTCATTATATCATCGGAAAGTATACGAAGTTGTGTATTTTTGAATATGGCCAGCAGGTCTTGGTTAAATTTGGGGATATTCCGCCAGGAGGGGCCGCTGTAATAGCGATTTTTGTGCCATTTTCTTTATTGTTTCACCGGAAGGCATGCAAAGTTAGGCATAGATTTGAACCAAACTTCATACGTATATTTTTGACTATTGACGCCAGATCCCAGTTGAAAATAGATATGTAACCCTGGAAGGGGGCGCTGTGATAACGATTTTTGTGCGATTTTCTCGATTTTTCGTAGTTCTGTTGTACATCGGCTGCTGATGTAGCGACATGCACTTCGTATCCAGCTAACCCGGCGATTCGCAAACAAAATAACGATAATATTTATTTTATTAAATATTATGTTCGTGTTACTCTGATTAATAAAATGAAGCAGAAATTTAAGATGAAAATTAATGTAGGGTTAAAGTATTAGCCTATAAGTAGTGCTTAATTTGCGTTGGATATTATCGTTAATACATTCTGTTTGGTTCTCAGCTCCGCCACTTCTTTGTTTTTAGTTGAAATTTAAATATTGGTTTGAATTCACCGGCGCTCACTCCGGAGTTCAGCGGAAATTGTGTTTCTAAAAAATCAAAGCCTAAACTTTTATTTCTTTCCCTCCCATCTCAAATCTTTTGCGTTCTTTCCTACCAAAGCGCTTACGTATGCGACATAGTGTGTCCTGTGTAGGTTTTTTTTTTTTTTTTTTTTTTTTTTAATGGTTTCAGAACGGCGATGAGGAATGTCAGAATTAGTCGCAACTGTTTCTGCCGTTTTTACTCGCTGCTTTTTGTTCGTGATTTTAAAATATGCTCTCTGATTAACTTTCTAGCTCCGCGAGGTGCTTAATTTGCTCCGAATATCACAGGAGGGCAGCTCCAGTACTTCTTTATTTTTTGTGAATATTTAAATATTAGTCGGAACAGACCAGAGTTTATAAATACTGCGCACCGATACAAAGAAGTCCATGACGAGTAGGATTTTTTGAAAATTCCCCACTCCTGATTTTAATGTTTTTGCTCTTTTCATTTATTAGAATTTATTATATATTAATGCCTAAAGATGTGTAAAAAATATAAAATTTATTTTTGAGGAAGACGAAATTGCTTTAAAATTTACAAATAGTGTATGAAATATAAATATGCGTGTGTGGGGGGGAGGGGGGGGGATTATACACTTTGTTGCTATTATTGCAGAATATTAGAGCTATGGTACTTTTTTTTTTTTTTCTAGAAACTAAGCCCTGTGTATATATATTGTTACAGATATTTGAATCATACTGATTTTGATCCTGAATAAGCATAGTGACATTGGAAATGTTTTGAAAGCTTACATCTCATGGAGGAATGAGATAGATGGAGGTGCAGTAAGGTGGTTGGAGGTGACGCCAAAAAAGTAACCCTAAAATCCGCTACAGAAAGCCCAAACAAAACCACGTGCTTTGACACGCCTATCAATTCAAACCGGTTTAAACCTGTATTTCTTTGCTTTCATTTTTTACCGTCGGAAATTGTTATTCAAGATATGGTTAAAATTTCGATAAAAAAATGACTTATGCGCTGTTATAGGATGTAGTACTAGATCAGAATGTATCTCTAATATATCACTTCACAGAATTATTTGATTATTTTATTATATGTATTTCAAATATAAATATCAGAAGCGTCTTTTAAGATTTTACTTGAAACGGTAACATTCTTTCGTTATTGTCCTAAAATCGTTTGCACTCGAAAATCTAGATTTTCGATTAGTATTTGTAATTTAATTTTTCATATATAATTTTAAAAGAATGCTTTTATCATTATATTTTATCTATTTACATGCAATTATTAATATGCTGTTAAAAACAAATAAAGACGTTTAATTAAATTAGTAGCGATTGATACAGTCAAAAATGGTGGCCTATTTGAAGCGCAATTATAAAATTTCATTCCATCAAAGAAACTCCATTAATTAGTTTGAATTACTTGAGTTTTGAAACATTATTATTTGCAAAAAAAAAAAAAATAATAAGCTCACCTGATAGGACAATTTTAGCTGTAAGAATGAAATTATTATCAATAAATGCTTAGCTCGGATTTGAGTAATTGGACTTGACCTTTCGATACAAAGTTTTATTTTCCCCAAAATTGTTATGCATTTCTCAAGAATAACTTTTTTTTTCCAGAAAATCGACATACACACACACACACACACAAAAAAAAAAACCTTCCATCCACACCAATCCCAAATCTTTCTTCTATCTCTTGCATGCTAATACTTCAAAATTCGCTAGCACACTGCCAGTCTATACCCATCATGAGGATTCTAAAGATACGAAATTCCGTGCATTAGTTCTTGAGACATGACTATCGCTGAAATCGTGTAAATCCAGCAAACTGCAGCCTAGCAGCACCACCTATTTGGTGCTTTACACCAAAACCTATGATACACCAAAACCACCAAACAACAACATATGTCAACGCTAAACTGAATCTGAAGTTTGGGGAGAATCCGTGTATTAGTTTTTGAGATAGAGCCATTGTGAAAATCATGAAAATTCTAGCATAGCAGCGCCACCTATTGGACGATTAACACCAAAATCTAGTCAGCAACAATTTGTGTTAACATCTAATTCTGAAGTTAGAGGAAAATTGGTGCATTAGTTGTTGGTAGAGCTATTGCGGAAATCGTGAAAAATGCAGCACAGCAACGCCACCTGATGGGCGATTTACAACAACATGCAATCAGCACCAATTCATATCAAGGACTAACTGAATCTGAAGTTTGAAGAAAATCCGTACATCAGTTCTTGAAATAGAGCTATTGCGAAAATCGAGTAAATCGCAGAAAATGCAGCATAGCAGCGCCACCTGTTGGGCGATTTACACCAAAATATAATCAGCACCAACTCATATTAAGGACCAACTGAAACTGAAGTTTGATGAAAATCCGTGTATTAGTTTTTGAGATACAACTACTGCTGAAATCGTGAAAAATGCAGCATAGCAGCGCCACCTGTTGGGTGATTTACACCAAAAACTAATCAGCACCAATTTATATTAGGGACTACATGAATATAAATTTTTATTAAATTCCGTGCAATAGTTCTTGTGATAGAGCGCAAACAAAATTTGTGTGACATACTGACAAGTACTTTAGATACATTAGTGTATCCGAATCTTTTGTGTGTCCTTGTAAATGAACGATAGATGCTATGCACATCATATTTCACCGCAAGTACATTGTAGTAAATCTGAGTAATCTATGGCTATTCCATTATATTTCAGTAACATAATATCGCTGTAAACAGTCCCCCCCCCCCATATATCATTATATAACGGAATTCTTTTGTGTGCCCTGTAAATGAATAATAAATGCTTTGTAAACCCCATATTCTAAGAAATGCATGTTTTACTGCACTTTATAAATGCATATCAATTTGTTTATGTTTTAAATTGTCTAGCATCATTAAAATGCACTTGAAACGATTTTTCCCATTGAGCGTAATGTAACAAAATACTTTTAACTGCCCATGCAAATGAACTACACTTTTGTGTAGTTCATTTGCCACACTTCAAGTGCCACACTTTTTTTATTCAATAGCGATCACGCTATATAGTACACGTCAATAACATATAAAAAATGTAGGGTGATCCCAGTATATTTACAAGAGTTAGAGCTCGGCCAGAAGGCCATACAAACCGAAGACAAACATTTTTCATCTATGTTGGAAAGGGTTAAAGAAAGAGAACTTTTAATAATAAAATTTTTAGTTTTATCAGATGTTTTCAATGTTTTATTTAATCTTATTTTGACATTTATTTATTGCTAATTTTACAATTCCAATTATTTTAAAAGCAAGCATTTATTTTAATAAATAACAACACAACAAAGGCCCTTTAAAAAATGTACCATTTTTTCTTAAAATATACTTCAGCTGTGATTCATCTCTTTGAATTCGTCTTATTAATACAAAATCCTTTCCAAGCGCTTGTCTTGTTTGGGCTTTCTTGGGCGTTTAAATTTGAGCGATAAATGGTTTCATATTGCAAACCTTTTTTAAGGCATACTGCAACTCCATCTATCTTTTTCCTCCATGCTTACATCTAGTAATCGGACAATGAATTATGGTTAAAAGTTTTGATGTGTGAGTTTTGCTTAATTTATTCTGTTTGATAATTCTAGTCTTTTTATTATTACTGCTGTGTCATCATATTCACATAATTCATCCATTCATTTTATTTTACAGTTGTTTAAAAGTTGTAATAGCGTCCGCCGAAGTTGAAAAGTTGAAGTTTTTTTTTTTTCATCGAATGTCGAGAGGGAAAAAAAAAACAAGTTAATCGAATGCATCGTCCGCCGAAGTAGCAGTTATTTCTTCAATCGAATGTCAACGGAGAGAAAGGAAATGAAGAGAGAGTAGGCGCGAAAAAAGCGACGAGAGAAGTGGTGCGCTTGGAGCTCTGCGTGAGCAAAATGCTTTTGTTAATTGTTATAAGAATGTTCTGATGGTGGTTTAAAAGAATAAGTCTGGATGTGGTGTGTAAACTCCAGTGAAGAAAGCTGTGTAGATTATTTTTCGTGAACATATGTAAATATTATTGTTTTATTAAAATTGTTACGTTGAGATATTGGATTGCGTAATTAATTCAACATTTATATTAGCTGTAGTGGTTGTTATTGGAGTAAAGACATCACAGCTATTATATTATATTTTTGGTGGCTTGCGGTTGGATGTAGGAACTAAATGAATTAGTTCCGCGAACTCACAGACACTTCTATAAATATTTGGAGAAAAGCAGTCTAGCTATTATTATGAATTAATAAGAGGTTCTTACTGAGAACTCTTGGATCTGTGCCAGCGATTATAAAAATCTGTCTCGACGAATGTGATAAGCCCTGTGTAATTCAAGCATCGAACGGTAAGTCCCTATATTTCTCTTTCATGCTAAATTTTGAGAGGCCGTAGTGTTACATTTAGTATTAATATTGTTTGCTAGGAAAATAAAAATAGGGTTTTTTATTTTTGCAAGGTTCATGCATAAGGGATATCTATTTGTTATATTTTTATGTACTAGGGGGCTCGGCCCCCTACGAGCTACGCTCGCCAACCCCCGTCCAGACACCGCAGACTCTAAATGCACGCTAAATTGATCGGCTTTAAAAAGATTTCGAAAGACTGAATTATAATTTAAAAAACAGTGGCGATCTCCCTATAAACGAATTTCTATTCATTTCTCTTTGATTGGGGAATTTTAACGCCAAATCCGCTGCGGTACTACTTGATTATCCTGTCGACCAATTTCGCCAAATTATATAAATCGCCAAACCACTCGCCAAATTATACAAATTGATATAATTTTTATTTTAAATAACGAAAGAACAAATAAATTCGTACAACATTAATAAAAACACAAATA
The DNA here is from genome assembly GCA_963932465.1 of Maratus speciosus. Lineage (NCBI taxonomy): Eukaryota > Metazoa > Arthropoda > Arachnida > Araneae > Salticidae > Maratus > Maratus speciosus. The sequence continues at coordinate 79,633,090 of OZ010788.1, read as the reverse complement.
AAACGTCGAAATAAAAATAACTTGATGACGTATACACGTGTAACAACATTTCAAAATAAGCTAATATAAAAGGAATTAAGTAAAGAGAGTCTTTGTCTCCTGGTATTTTTTAACAAAGCGAAAAGAAAGTTCTTTTAAATGAGACATTTTAAATTAATTCTCAAAATATCAAATAAATGTCTAGCGCTATTTCTAAATTAAAACTTTTTTGCAATATTATTTTGTGTTCATTTTATGTAATAACTATAATGTGACGTAAATATGACGTAATTTCTCCTAAGACTTCTAACGCATGTTAATGAATTTATTATTTTACAATATCCTTTCTCTTTTAAAATTCACGTGTATACTTTTTATGACGTAATTTTTAATAAGTTCCTGCTTTTTATACGTAATTATTTAATTCTAATTTGAAAGTTTTTTTCCTGTTTATAATAGTCACGTGTAAATAAATTTTTAATTTGAAGCAAACATTATTGCTTGCGCTTTTTATACAGTTGGCAACAGTTTAAATTAGTACAATTTTCTGAAATCTGTAAAAAATATCTCTAGAAATGCTGAAAATTTGAATTTAAAATAGAAATAAAACCTGAAAAAATGAGTCAAAATAAAAAAAATTAATGCAATCTGCACTCCGGCAAATTCTAACGCATAAAATGATCTAAAAATGATTACACTGCCATGTATAGTTTTTGCTGCTATAAAACTTTTTTAGTGGAACGATTTTGTCCAACTTTAGCATTAAATAACTCTTAAAATAATTCTTCGATTTGAAAATTGTCTGCATCAGCGTGTTTATCGAACATTTCTGTATAAAACCACCGATTTTCATATTTTTGTATGCATTATTTTTGTTAATATTAACGAAGAAAGGCCTCCGGTCACAAAAAAATCAAAACCGGCGGCGGCGGCGGTGACAGCGGTAGTTACTTTTTTTTTAGAATAGAGAAATTCTCTGGTAATTGGTTTGCTATTTTGTTCTCAAATAAATATTAAATGTAGAACTGGAGTATAGGTATTTTATGTGTAATTTGTTAGTAATTTTTATAAAGAGTAAATTGATTTTCCTTGCATGTGTAATGCGGTAATGCAACTTAACTGTATAAGTTACAGTGTAACGGTTATTGAATTAGAAAATTGAATTTACTGAAATTATTTTTTTGAATTTTTTTTATTTATAATTGATGTTCCTAGTGGAGAGGAATTTTATTTGAAATTTTCGTAGAGCATTAAAGCAAAGTGACTCAGTAAAGTAAATTAATGTACCGTTTTTTTATTATGCATTATTTTTTTGATTGGGTTTTGTGAAGGGAGTTACTCAGTTTTGAAAAAAAAAAAAAAAAACAAAAAAAAACGCATCCTTGATTTTCTTTGGTAATGTAAGTGCTAATTGTGCTCGGGAAAATTACGGTTATATTTTGTATTTGTATTATTTGTAGTGAGCTATTTTCTGAGTTCAAATATGGCTACTTTCTTGAATAGGCAAAATAAAAATGTATTGCTTTTGCTCGCGGCAGAGTTTGATACAGAAGTATCCGCTGACGATAAAAAAGTGCCAATAATTACGGCAATTTTGAATGCTTCTGATTATGATGAGCAAATGGCAAAAGATACGTTAGAAGGAATTATAGAGGAGAGGGAAAAATTAGATAAAATAGCGGAACAGGAAAGATTACATAGATTAAAGCGCGAAGAGCAGGAAAGTTTAGAAAGGGAGAAAGATAGACAATTGGAATTAGAGAAGGTGAGATTACAGTACAGTGTAGATACTAGCTCTCTAGCTTCCACTGTGACGGCTGAAAATAAAGATGAAAAAGTGAGTTTAAAGGATTTAGTTCCAAAATTTGACCCTAAATCGACTGATATTACCTTGTTTTTTTATGATTTTTGAGAGTCAGGCCTCAAAAAAGAATTTAGAAGAATCAAAATATGTATCTCAACTTATACCTTTGTTACCTGTAGATGTAGCTGAGATTATTGTAAAAGAACCCCTAGAAAAAAGGGATGATTATCAGCATATCAAGAGCGTTTTGTTGAAAAGGTTTAGATTAGGAGCAGGGGCCCTGAGAACAAAATTTGAGACTCATCAAATAAAGGCGGGTGCACTTTGGTCTGAGCTTGTTTATGAGTTGAGAGGGTATTTAGAATACTGGTTAGAAACTGTTGAAGTAAACGATATTGAATCGCCCAAAGAATTTATTCTTACAGAGCAGGTGAAACGTAGAGTACCTTTTGAAATTAAGGATAAATTCCTAGATGAATGGGACGAGATTAAAAAAGCGTCGTATTTAGCAGAAAAATGTGATAAATACGAAAGTGTGAGAGGGAATGTCAGGAAATCGGATAACAAAATATGGAATAATAAACAATATTTTAGAGACAGGAATGGGCAGGATAGTGCTAGAAGTAAAGGTGAACAGGCAGGTAAGTCAGGTGGGATGATAAAAAAGATTATGTGCGTAGAAATTCTTGGAATAAGGATAAATTTGATAGAAAAAGACCTATTATATGTTTCCAGTGCAATCGAGCAGGGCACATCCGACCAGATTGCCCGGATTTAAAACGAAAGGGTTCTGGAGATATAGTTAGTCACTTGGTTGTAGATGTAAGTTTAGGAGAGTGTTTTGCACCGTATTTCAAAAAGGCAGAAATTAATGGGATAGAACGAAATTATTTACGGGATACAGGATCTGGGATTGACCTTTGCGACCGTAGTTGGATTGATAATGAGGATTTAATTGGTGACGTAGCGTGGATAAAACAACCCCTGGATAATGAGTGTAAATGTTTGCCACTGGCGAGAGTTACAATTAAGGGAGATTTTGGAAGGGTGGTTACCAAGACTGCTGTGATACCTATTGAGTTAGAACAAGGTTATTATTTGTTGGGAAATAAAACTGCTGAACTTACTGAGAAATCAAAAGATAAGCCTGTATCGGTGAATGCTGTAATGACGCGCAGTCAGAAGCGGGAACATGAAAGGGAGATATCCGCGGTTCAAGTTGAGAGGGAAATTGGTCCGGAGGCTGGAGATCAGGAGGAAGTGGAGTTTAGAGAAGAAGTGAAAGGGATAGTTATACCGGAAAGGTTGGAGATGGAGTCAGGTTTGGTAAATGTATCTGCGGAGAAATTTAAGGAAGAGCAGAAAAATTGCCTTTCACTTAAGGAGTTGTGGGAGAAAGCCAAAAACTCTAATGATAACAAATTTTGTGTTAGAGAAGATAAGCTTGTGCGGGTGTCGAAGTCAAGGAGAGGGGATGAGAAAGTTCAGTTATGTTTGCCGGAAAATTATTGTAGAGGAGTGTTACCATTGTGTTATGATCAGGTGTCAGGACAATTAGGTGCAACAAAGTCAAAGGAGACAGTCCTTAGGTGTTACTCTTCGCCAAATGATTATAATCATACTGAAAATCATGTTCAAACTTTTGATAATCAAAATGTAGATAGTAATTGGCAAGGGTTTAAGGTCCCTCTAAGTTTGATACCCACAATTTCGGGATGCTTTTCCATGATAAAACTGGATGCGATCGGCCCCGTCCAAACTAGCAGCAAAAAGAGTAAATACTTTATTGCATCCATTTACCCAGCTTCTAGCTCCCCTGATGCTATTTCGGTGGAAAACATGATTTCCACATCCATTATTAATGTTGTGGATGTCGATACTCGAAAGTATCCTAAATTGACAATGAAAATCGGGTGTCGATATTTCGAAAATCCAAACAGAGATAGTTTTCTTAATGTCATTGGTTTTGAATTCAGTCATACTAGACTGAAGAATCCTGTTGAATGTACGACTGTGGTTCGAAAAGTTAACTGGATAGATTTTGGCTGGTCCCGTCATTTAAAAGATGGTCAGATTGAATGGATAAATTCACTAAATGAAATGAAACTTCTTAAAGTTAAAAAGTATTGTTTCATGGGTGGTAAAAGTTGTTATACAGTTTTTCATATTGATTTTGGAGGTACTTCTTTCTGGTATCTTATCTTACGTTGGAAGAAACTAGTTAAAAAGCGCAAGCATGATACAGAGGATTGCTTGCCAGATAAAGAAACTGAAGGACGTAGAATGTTTTGGGGTAAGGAAAAGTTTAATCGTGATCGTTTTGAAGAGTGCTTTGATGACGAAATGAAAGTAGAAGGTTTCAATTTAAAATGTTTGCGAGAACAAAGTTTTGTGAAACCTGTTTTAGTTAAAGACATAGATGGTCAGGGAATGAGAATATCAAGTGCTAATTTTACTGTTAATGAAATCCGAAAGCGTATTGGTAGGCGCAGATTTCTGTGCGGTCTGGAATTGTTTGCCTGGCCATACATTGATGATATTGTGCTATTTTTACTTACATGGGAGTGTCGCATGAAATATATTCCTGAGATTCGGAAACTGTTGGTAGATACCAGCTTAACAGTGAAACCTACAAAGTGAAAATTTGAACGGGATAGTGTGAGTTTTTTAGGTCATGAGGTAGGTTCGGGAAAGGGGTCCCTCAGTGACGTAAAAGTAAAAGCTATTCAGGAATTCCCAACGCCCTCAACTAAGACACAAATAAGGTCATTCCTGGGAATGACAGGTTACTATTCCCGTTACATAAAGGATTATGCAGTTATTGCGGTCCCTCTAAAAATGTCTTGAAAGGGAAAGTTAAAAAAGAAAAGATAGAGTGGAGTGAGGATTGTGAAAAGGCTTTTCAGGAACTGAAAGGGAAGTTGACCCAGAGTCCGGTTTTGTATGCCCCTGATTATAGCCAAGAGTTTATTGTCCAACCGACGCTAGTTTATATGGTGCAGGTATAGTTCTGTCGCAGGTTCGAGATGGCGAAGAACATCCCATTTTATATTTAAGCAAGAAGTTTTCTCGGGCAGAGCAGAACTATAGTACTATTGAGCGTGAATTAGTGGCGATTGTGTACGACCTTAAAAAGCTGAATCATTATCTGGATGAGCAGCGGTTTGTGATACAAACTGATCACAACCCATTGACTTATCTTAAAACAATGATTGGTGAAAATGCCAGATTAACTAGGTGGGCATTATATCTGCAGGCGTACAACTTTGTGGTCAAGCATAGACCGGGAACACTTCACGCGAATGCCGATGGGTTGAGCAGAACTGAGTAGTGGTGTTCTGTAAATATTAAGTTTCAGTCATTGGTTTCACTTATTTACGTATATTGTGTTTGTTTGTTTTTGTAATTGTACATATTTTGTATCATTCAGTATTGTATAGAATTTTTTTTTGTATTGCTTGTTCAAGGATCGCATTTGTGAGCTTATGTGAATATCTCATCTTTTTTAGTGAATTTAGTTTTCATTGTTTAAATTTAGAATTTAAAAGTAAAATCTAGGTTGATGATAAGTATTTTAAAACTGAGTACGCGTGCGATGTATGAACCTCTTGCATAGAAATTTTAAAGTGTATTAGATTTTCATGTGTTTAGGTGTTGTGACCTCTCAGATTTAGTGTGTTGGGAATGAGGGGCTCAATGCCGTGTTTCAGCTCTACATTTTCATAGGTGTATGCACCGTATGAAAATTTTTTAGGAGGAAGGAGCTGTAATAGCGTCCGCCGAAGTTGAAAAGTTGAAGTATTTTTTTTTCATCGAATGTCGAGAGGGAAAAAAAAACAAGTTAATCGAATGCATCGTCCGCCGAAGTAGCAGTTATTTCTTCAATCGAATGTCAACGGAGAGAAAGGAAATGAAGCGAGAGTCGGCGCGAAAAAAGCGACGAGAGAAGTGGTGCGCTTGGAGCTCTGTGTGAGCAAAATGCTTTTGTTAATTGTTATAAGAATGTTCTGATGGTGGTTTAAAAGAATAAGTCTGGATGTGGTGTCTAAACTCCAGTGAAGAAAGCTGTATAGATTATTTTTCGTGTACATATGTAAATATTATTGTTTTATTAAAATTGTTACGTTGAGATATTGGATTGCGTAATTAATTCAACATTTATATTAGCTGTAGTGGTTGTTATTGGAGTAAAGACATCACAAAGTTTTCATTTGTATTTTTACGCATTAAAAATTAAATTTTTTTTCGCGAATTTGAATGTAAACAAATGTATCGCGATGTTATTTAACCATTATGTATTTTATATTTAATGAGCTCCAATCAGTGTTTGAACAAATTATTTTAAGGAAAATGATTTCGTTCAATTTACTTTCGAGGATCTGCTTTTAAAAAAAATATTTACTTCATATTCCGTTCTTTTACGCATCTATCCACTTTCTCACGTCTGGTCGATCTCCGATCTTGTCCGCCACGTGACGTTTCAGTCCTGCTCTACTCTGATTGGCTATCCTTCAAATGGAACAACTTTATGTAGAAGAACCTTGTAACATATGTATATATCAGAGACGCCACAAAGCCGGCAATAAATTATCTAAACAAATGATTATGTTAAATGATTGCTACTTATTGCGAAATACTGAGAAAAGGCATAAGCTTTAACACAACTGACAAATAAATTTAACGTACATGAAAAGTAATTTAAAGACAGCCTTAATCTACTATCATTTTACATTTTGATATATTATTTCAACGGTCACTTTTTTACTTAAGTAAAGAATGATACCTAATTACATCTCTCGTGGGCGACGCAAATGAAAGAAAAAACAAAATAACATTCACTGAAATCAAAGGCAGGTGCATCTACTTCTGTTTTTATTTTATTTTAACGGCCGCAGATGTTATTGAGAAAGCGATTATAAATCATGAAGTGAAACTTATTGCATCACATTATAGCATTTATTGAAAGAAAGAAATAACAACGAACAGATAAGATTCGAAATGGATTTTAAGCTTAGAGTTAAATAATAAATTTTAACATAACGAAGGGAAAAACAACATGTTTCAAAAGCCAAAATAAATGAATTAAATTAATTTTTAACTAAAAAAAAAAGGATATGTGACGGAACGCTGTCACATATCTCACCGGGACACCCGAAGGAAGATGCAACGTGTACGTTGCAGCTTTCTACCAACATACATCCTTTGTGCACCTTCGCACTTGCAGAATATGTACCATAACAAATTAAAAAAAATAACTATTTAAATTGACACATAAAGAGAAAACTCTTTTTTTAAGCTGTGTGTGCAACTAGTACACATTAGTTCCTGTAAAATATTTCATACAACAATAAGTAAGTAGGAAAAAAAATATCTGCTTGCTTTAAAGACAATTCACAAAGAATTGTTTTTGATCATGACTGAGCGCTCATAATATTCAAAATAATCTTTTTTTTTCAAATTATATCTTCCACAAAATAAAAGTGCCGGATTTGTTGATGACATAGGATCCTATATTTTAATTTTGTGGCATTGTGTTTGTGGCGCTGGTACCAGCATTTTTAGTCATATATTAATATTCATATAGAGAAACCTTTACATTAACTGTATTTACTACTTCTCAAAATTTGATCTTACATGAGATCATAATATTATAAAATGCAAGCAAATAATAATAATAATAATAAAAACACAAATACACCAGTAAAGATTTTGTAGCTAAAAGGAAAGGTGAATCCTTTTATAAGACTGAAGCTTATTTGTATTATCTTAGGTTGCTTCGTTACTGGTACAAGAAACAAAAACAATTTGTGCATAATGCACAGGACTACCAGAGACAAAAAAATGTGCAAGCTGCACGTGCGCAAACAAATGTAGCCCTAAATATTGAAATATTGTGAAATTTAGTGGCATTAGCTTATGACTTCTGCCTTAAATAATAAGGGGGTAGTTTTTTTTTATTCCTACAATTTAACTAAGTTCCCGCTGTCCAACAATCAAAGTGTATTATAATTTAGTAATTTTATGAATTTTCACACTGCCATCCTGATTTTCCATGTATTGATTAAAATTTAACTCCTGGCAAAACTATTAAAAAAAATTCAATAAGAAATTGGATACAATTTTACATAGTGAAACAAGATATCTTACTCGATCTGCCACCTTCAAGTAAGAAGTATCCAATGAAAGTGTAAAAAAAAAATGTTACATGTTCAAAGTAAACAAATTCGGAATGTATGTGTAGTTTAATATGTTATGTGATGGATAACTCCTAGTAACTCTAAAATCTTTGTACCTAGACAAAGTGTACAAAGTGTACATACATGTCATTGATATGTTATGACATTATGCAAACACAAAAAAAATAAACTTGTTAAAATTAAAAATAGAATATTTTAATATTGAAACATGGTGTAAAATTTAAAAGATAGAAAAGTAACAGGAAAAAAAAACTATGTGTGTGAAGGGAGGGGACAAGAAACCCCAAACACATGAACTACCTGTAATACAACACATGAACAAGAGAGTACGCAAGCATACACAATGTGTAAATAAACACATGAACAAATTGTATAATTCCACATGAACTATATGTATTAATGTCTCAATGAACAAAACTTGTTATGCATTTGCCAACAAAATAAACGAACAGTATGTGTGTAATAACCCAAAACACTTGCATACGAGCGAGATTCGATTACATAATTAATGAGTTAATCATCAAAATGCAATGAATAAGGGTTAATAAAACAAATGAACTACTTGTAATGCATAGGCGTAACTTGGGCTCTAAAACTAGGGGGGCAAAAATCTGGAGGCGCTTTTGAAAAAAATTATGCACCCCCGACCCCTTCTATAACCATGAACACGCACATACACATAATTAAATATGTCAAACATTTAATGCTTAAATAAATTTTAAACTTAGTAATATACGAAAAAAAGGGAGAAATCACAAACTAAGCATTTCACATTTTAAAGAAATATTTTAAAATATTGATTGCACAACAGTTATATATCTCTTATTACATCTGATGAAAAGTTCAATTAGAAAAGGGTTCAAACAAACTTATTAATAAAAAAGAAAAGTGCCCAGGTAAACAGATGGCCTTGAGATCACAGGCTATCCGCACTAATTGTATTATACTCTTATTTTAAAGAATAATGCCTCTCAAAAAAATAAGTGAAGGGGGATTAGCCCCCGTTTCCCCCTTTATACTTAACCAATGAACCTCCAAATCTAATCGGGGAAGCTCCTTAACATAATAAACCGGTATACCAAATGGGGGCAAATCGAATAATTCTGTATGAAAAACTCATTTATCTAAATTAAGGGGGGGGGGGCTAGTCCCCTTTATCCTTAACCAATGAACCCCCAAAACTAATCGGGGAAGTTTCTTAACATAATAAACCGGTATAACAAATTCGGAAATCGAATAATTCTGCATGAAAAACCCATTTATCTGAATTAAAGTGGGTGGACTAACCCCCCTTTTCCCCCTTTATCCTTAACCAATGAATCCTCAAAACTAATCAAGGAAGCTCCTTAACATAATAAACCGGTATACCAAATTTGGAGCAAATCGAATAATTCTGCATGAAAAGCACATTTATCTAAATTAAGGGGGGTGGACTAAGCCCCCCTTTTCCACTTTTATCCTTAACCAATGTACCCCCAAAACTAATCAGGGAAGTTCCTTAACATAATAAACCGGTATAACAACTTCGGAGCAAATCGAATAATTCTGCATGAAAAACCATTTATCTGAATTAAGGGGGGGGGGACTAACCCCCTTTTCCCCTTTATCCTTAACCAATCAATCCCCAAAACTAATCAGGGAAGTTCCTTAACATAATAAACCGGTATACCAACTTCGGAGCAAATCGAATAATTCTGCATGAAAAACTCATTTATCTGAATTAAGAGGGGGGAGGTGGACTAACCCCCCTTTATCCTTAACCAAGGAACCCCCAAAACTAATCAGAGAAGCGCCTTATCAGAACGAAACTAGAAAAAAAATTGAAGCAAATAGGATGTTTCTATCAAGAGTTATCGCGTTACGTACGTACATACAGAACCGGCGGGCACATAAGCTCTCAGGCTATGATAGCCAGTGAGCTAAAAATGTGTCAAAGCTTTGGCTTTTTAAGAATTTTTAAAATGATGAGAAAGGTGAGGGAGGTGATTGAGATAAATATGTTTAACGCTTTCTGTCAGAGGGCAACAAATAATAAAAGTTTATTAAAACAAAACAACAACAAAAGAAAATCTGCAGCTTGCGTTCTGATTGAAATGACTCGGAAATTTTACTGTGATGCTTTTTTGTAGGGTAAACAGGAGAATTTTAGCTTACGAATTTAAAAATTGATATTAATATTGACCCTTAAATATCAAAAATTTTAAACTATTTGTTCAGGTTTCAAATTAAGAAGAGCAAGAACGAAATATGCATCAGTTATAGAATATGAAACATTTTTCAACATTATCAATGTACTGTTAAGAAATTTTCTTCTTTCATTCGATGAAATGAGCCTAAATAAACTATTTAAAAACTCAGAACGCAGTTAAAAATCCATTTTGAAGAATTGCTTTCCATAGCAGATAATGTATGTGAATTCTTTTGTGCAACCTTGTATACGATCTATAGAGCTTTACTCATTCCACATAGCGAAACTCAATAGCTGGAAAATGCAGGAAACAACTAAAAATCTTTTTCTAGGGAATTATCATTTTTCAGTTGACAAGGTATAAAATATACTTTTGTTCAGCCATGTACATCATATTTGGTTCAGCAGAAAAAAAATAAAAGGCATAAATATTGAAAGTGCATTTTTTGTAAACCCGTTCATAGACATTAATACGAATTTTTGGTAGTAAACCTGTATTTATTTGCATATCACATAATATACTAAAATTTACTTGAGCTGGAAAACGTGTAATATACAGTAATCACCATTCATAAGAGGCAATACATATGATTTCTTTAGCACAGCCGTATGAAATTATTCATATTCTACAAGCATTTTTCTGTATAATAAGATATACAGTATAACTTCAAAAATCCGGCATCATCGGGACCGAGACTACGCCGGATATTTGAAAATTCTGGATTTTTGAAAGAATGCCAAAAGTAGTAACTAGGAATACCAAATCTAGTAGTACTATATTCTTAATGGTGCCTTTATCCATAATTTATTTCATTATTAAGTGATAATCATGTGAGAAAAGAGAAAATTAAATATAAATTTACATTAATTGATATTTTCTATGTTACAGAAAAAAAAATCTAATAAAGAGTGAAATTATTTCTTCTCGTGAAAGTTCGGAAACATTGATAGTAAATTTGTTTGCTTCATTTTTTTCCCCGCTCTTTCACAAGTTTTTCATGTATTTTATACAAATGAAGAATTTCTTTTATGGATCTATTTCAGAAATACAGTCCTGTTCTCTAAAGCAGATATTAATTCTCCAGTCAAATTTATGCATTTTTCTAGTGATACCTTTTCTTCTGCCTGTTGTTCATCCTCGTCTTCGGAGCTTTTTTAGCACTATCGGCAGTTTGTTTTAGCACAGCGTCAGAAGAGAGACTCCAAAGAACTTGTGTGCTAGTATCCATGCCGTTGCAGAGCAACAGTGCAGCTCCCAGAAAATTTGATCACAAAATAATCGCCTCTGACAAATGAAACAAATGTCAAATATTATTTTTTTTTTCATTTTTACTTTCAATCTTGAAGTTTTTAATTCATAAACAATTGCTATTTTTCTTCTACCATAACTTGAAAGTGTAAAAGAAAAGGAAGGGAAAGAGATGGTTTGATGCCGAACTTTTGAAGTTGTCGGATTTCTGAATGCAGAATTTTTGAAGTCACACTGTAGTTCAGCTAAAAAATGACACACACTATAGGAATTCACCCCTAAAAACTAGCATGCTTAATGATTTCTTTCGTGTAGCTCTGTATTTGATCAATAGAATTTTACGATTTTCCCCCCGAAGGCCATAATGTAATGGAAAATTTTTGCGATTTTTTTTCGCGATCGTTTGCCGAAATTTGCGATTTTATTCCGTGATCGTTCGACGAAATTTGCAATTTTATTTCACAATCATTTCACGAAATTCGCGATTTTTTACGCGACCTCTACATCAAATCTCGATATTTTCCCGCAATGATTCAACGAAATTCGCGATTTTATTCAGCGATTATTTGACGATTTTTTCACCACTACCGATTGCCGAAATTTATGATTTTTTTCACTGCCAACTATAAAAATTGTGTATTTCTGCAGTCGTGTGCCGACATTCACGATTTTTTCCACGATCATTTACTGAAATTCGCGCGATTATTTTCCCACGATTGTTTTCCGGAATTCGCGATTTTCTTCCGCGATCACTTGCAGAAATTCTCGATTTTTTCGCGATCATTTGTCTAAATTCGCGATTTTTTTTCTGGGATCGTTTGCCGATGTTCGTGCTTTTGTCAGCGATCGTTTGCCGAAATTCGCAATTTTCTCCTGCGACCTTTAATCGAAATTCGCGATTTTATTTTACAATCATTTCACGAAATTCGTGATTTCCTTGTTCAACGAATTTCGTGATTTTTTTTTTTTACGCGACCTGTTGGTAAAATCGCGATATTTTACCACAATCGTTCGACGAAATTCGCGATTTTATTCCGCGGTCGCTTACCGAAATACACGATTTGTCTCCGCAATCGTTTTCCAAAATTTCCAATTTTTTTTTCCGCGATCGTTTGCCGATAATCGCAATTTTTCCGCGATCGTTTGCCGAAATTCGCGATTTTTTCCGGGATTGTTTGCTGACTTTTGCGATTTTTTTCGAGATCGTTTGTTGAAATTGGGATTTTATTTCAAAATCGTTTCACGAAATTCGCGATTAATTTCTGCCCTTGTTCGACGAAAGTTGCGATTTTTTACACGATCTCTTGGCAAAATCGCGATATGCAATTTTAGACAATGAGATTATTAAGTTATAAATACAAGTATATTTATAAAACAAAAAATGTGAAAATCAAACCGGTATCGAGCCCGAGTACTCCGAACATTAAACAGACGCCGTACCGATCGTGCTATGACCACCGCAGTAATTTTGTTTCTGAGTAAGTATTTTAAGTTGTGTTATAATACCCCCTCCCCTCTGTTTCTCGAGAACTAAGGAGCGTTGTATAAAATTCGTTGAACCTGAGACTCAGGGGCTTCTACTCTACAAGATATATAAAAATAATCAAAATCTGCGATTATCAGGGTTGGCCCTCTTCTTGTTAAAACTATGTAAAATTGTAATATTAAGTCGAAAATTTAATTGGATTTAAATCGCACTCATACTGGTTTAAGATGCATCCAGATAATTTATCAATACAAAATATTAAATCAAATACTGGTTTTAATTTGTTTGTCTTCATTGAAATGCTTTTAATTTTACACATTTTCATAGTGGATTTCCCTTAAGACTCAAATAAAAATATTGAGTTTTTTTTATAGTGTTTTTACTTTATAAATTACTAGCAAATCCCGCGGCTTTGCTCGCGTAATATTTGAAATATGCCAAGTTATATTTATGTCTAATTTTTATTAAAAGAAATTATACTTTTAGGAATAATTCAAAAATTACTATTTAAAACATAGTTTGACTAAACTTCATTATTATGCATTAGGCAGAAATTAGACTTAAATTAATAAAAAGAAATAAAATAAATGATAATTTAGAAAATATTTTGAAACATTTATGCTCAATTAATATGCTTATTTCAGTATCCATTTGAAGTTTTGAATTTTTTAGAAACCATCTTCTTACGTCTTAAAATTAACCATCATATCAAATTCCAAGCCCTACCACTTCTCTCAACATAAAGGGCTATGTTGAGATAGGAACTGTCACCATTAATTTGCCAACATTAATTTTGAAATCGGTTTGTTATTTCCATTCCACAAAACGTAATTTAGAAAGCTTTTAAAGGCCTTTTTTACAACGTTTGTTGTTCCTGTGAACCCCAGGTGGTGGAATCATCCGCATAAAATATAGCCTGCTTAGGATCAGCGATTGTTACCATTGATTCGCTATTATTACTTTTGTAATCGGTTTATATTCCCTGAAATTGCATAGAAATCGTAATTTAGGACTTTTTTAGAACGCTTTTCGCAGCCCCCCCCCTTCGCTTCACCCCTATTTAATTCGAATTTATTTTCGACTGTCCTTCGATGGCATTTATATTTTATAAGTAACTACCATGCCATATTTAAAGTTTCTAGCCTCAGAAAGTTTTTTGCTCCTGCAACCCTCTAGTGGTAGTGACGCAGACATAAAATATGGCTTATGTTTGAGCAGGTTCTATCACAAACAATTTGTCACGATTATTTTTTAAATCGGTTTGGTATTTGATAAGAAATTGCATAAAAATTGTAATATAGAACTTTTTTAGAACGCTTTTCGCTCACTTCATCCTTTTAAATTTGGAACTTTCTTTCGACTGTTCTTAGAAAGCTGTTGCATCTTGTAAGTAAATACCATGCCATATTTCAAAATGTTAAACCCCTCAGTTATGCAAAAAACGCAAATTAGAACATGTTTTGCTCTTGCAACCCCCAGATGGTAGTGACAACAATATAAAATGTAGCCTATGTTGGAGCAGGAACTGTCACCATCAATTTGCAACCATTGCTTTTAAAATAGGTTCGGTATTACCTGAGATTGAGTAGAAATCGCAATTTAGAATGTTTTTAGAACGCTTTTCGCGCATTTTCACCGATTTTGGATTTTCAATTTTTTCGAAACTGTTCTTAAAGATCATTTATATCTAATAAATATGTACCTTGCCTAATTTCAAGTTGCCAGCCCCACAAAAATCGAAATTTAGAACGTTTTTTGCTCCTGCAACCTACAGATGATAGTGACACCGACATGAAATAGCGTCTATGTTATATCAGAGGTTGTCAGCATCAATTTGCCTACCATTACTTTTGAAATGAGTTTGATTCTTCCACAAATCGGCATTTAGAACGTTTTTAGAATGCTTTTCGCGCATTTTCACCCCTTTTCAATTAAAAATTTTTAATGAAATGTTTTTAGAGATCATTTATATCTAATAAATATATACTATGCAAAATTTCATGAATCTAGGTCCTTCCATAATTCAAAAATCGCATTTTTAGAACGTTTCTAGTTCCTGCATCTCCTCTGAGGTAGTAGAAACAGACATAAAATATAGCCTATCTTGGAGCAAGAGCTGTCACCATCATTTTTACGCCATTATATTTGAAATCGGTCCAGTACTTCCTGACGTTGCATAGAAATCGCAATTTAGAATGTTTTTTACAACGCTTTTCGCGCATTTTCACCCTTTTTAAATTTCGATTTTTTTAGGAAATGTTCTTAGAGATCATTGATATCTTATAAGTAACTACCATTCCAAATTTCATGATTCTAGGCCCTTCCATAACACAAAACTGCAATTTAGAACGTTTTTTCTCCTGTAACCCCAATGTGGTAGTGATACAAAAATAAAACAGAGTCATGTTAGAGCAAGGTCTATCACCATCTATTTACAACCATTACTTTTTAAATCGATTTGATACTTCCTAAAATAGAGTAGAAATCACCATTTAGAATGTTTTTTAGAACCCACTTCGTGCTTTATCACCCCTTTTAAATTTCGAATGTTTTAATAACTGTTCTTAGAAATCCTTTATATCTAATAAGTAACTAATATTTCAAATTTCATATTTCTAGGCCCTTCAGTTATGCAAAAATTGCATTTTTAGAACGTTTTATGCTCCTGCACCCACTTTGGGGTAGTGGCACCGACATGAAATATGCCTATCTTGGAGCAAGGGTTGTCACCATCATTTTGATACCGTTATTTTTTACATCGGTTTGGTATTTCCAGAGATTGTGTAGAAACCACCATTTAGAACGTTTTTTAGAACGCTTTTTGTACATTTTCACTCCTTTTAAATTTCGAATTTTTTAAGAACTGTTCTTAGAAATCCTTTATAATAAATAATTAATATTTCAAATTTCATATTACTACGCCCTTCAGTAACGCAAAAACCGTAATTTAGAGCGTTTTTTGCTCCTGCACCACCTTTGGGGTAATGGCACCGACATTAGCCTATGTTAGAGCAAGAGTTGTCACTATCATTTTGACACCAATATTTTTTAAATCGGTTTGATATTTCCCGAGATTGTGTAGAAACCCCCATTTAGAATACGTTTTAGAACGCTTTTCGCACATTTTCACCCCTTTTAAATTTCGAATTTTTTAAGAACTGTACTTAGAAAACCTTTATATCTAATAGGTAACTAATATTTCAAATTTCATATTTCTAGGCCCTTCAGTAACCCAAAAACTGTAATTTAAAACGTTATTTGCTCCTGCACCACCTTTGAGGTAGTGGCCCCGACATAAAACATAACCTATGTAAGAGCAATGGTTGTCACCATCATTTTGACACCATTATTTTTTAAATAGGTTTGGTATTTCCTGGAGATTGTGTAGAAACCACCATTTAGAACGTTTTTTAGAATGCTTTTTGCGCATTTTCACCCCTTTTAAATTTCGTATTGTTTAGAAAATGTTCTTAGATATTATTTATATCTTATAAGTAACTACCATTCGAAATTTCATGATTCTAGGCCCTTCCATAACACAAAAATTGCATTTTTAGAACGTTTTTTGCTCCTGCACCCCCTTTGGGGTGTGGCACCGACAAACTGTAGCCTATGTTCTAAGTTGGACTAACACCATCATCAGGGGCGGATTTAAGGGGTCGCGATGGTCGCAATCGCGAGGGGCCCCGCATCCCAAGGGCCCCCAAATCTTCTTTTGAGTTGAAAGAGAAATGTGACGTTTTGATAAAAGGATTTTCTTGGTATTCCTTTTTTAATTTTTCAGTTAATATTACAATATTATTTTCATGTAATAAATATAATTTTTTCTATCATTTCCTACAACCAGATATGTTTTAGTTTTCTCTTATCTTTTTTTTCCTTTATGAATTATCAGGACTATGATCGTTTATGGACGGATAGGGTGAGATTCAAAGGAAACTTATGGGTCTGAGCCAAAAGGAATACTGTTAGAGACATTCAATGATGATTTAATTATACAGATTGAGGCACTAATTAAATCATGGGCTGTCAACCTACCTGAGACCCCTGATTTCGGGGCCCCACATCTGGTATGCAGTTTTCATAAAGCTGATATTTTAAGTGATTTTTTACTTTGTTACTGATTATCAATACTAATAAAAGAAAGTTTCATTCTGTGTGTGTGCCTGTGTGCGATGTCTAGCAAAATCTACCGCATGTAGAAGTCTGAACATTTTGGTGAGGATAGTCTAAGCCAGTTCCTGATGCACTTGAGGGTCAAATTTTTAATATTGTAAGACCTGGGCCCCCTAAATCCTTCAAGTTTTTATGCCCTAAATTTTTAATAATTTGCCTCTTTTTTATTCGACTTTCTTCGTTTTGGGGGGCTCTTCGCCATTTAGTTATCCCCCCTTTCTACGTTTTAGTTAAGATCCTGGCTCCCTGGGAACCGATACAGTGTCCTGGAAGTTTTTGTACCCTAATTTGTTAATAACTTGCCCGTTTTAATCCAATATTCGTTTTTGGTAGCCTTTTTAAATTTAGTTATTCCCCAGACTCTACATTCCAGTTAAGACCCTGCCCCCTTAGGACCCGGTCCAGAGGTCCTTGAACTTTTCGTCTGCCATGCATCTTTCACTCCCTAATGTGTCGCCCTCTCAATGCATAACTTTAAAGTTGATTCTTGGATTCCTCTTCCTAGGCCAACACTCTCATATTTTTATTGTGGTCCTAAGGCTCTTTTTAATGCATTTCCCCCCCTTTTTGAGTATTTATTTAAAATTTTATTCTGATAATTCATACCCTATGCTTAATTTCGTCTAATTGAAGGTCTAAAGCGCAAAATACTTATTTGATTTATATTTTTTGTAGCCCCATGTGTTCCCATGTAGCGCCATGTGCCCCCATGCTAGGGCCTTTTAGCATGTTTTCATTTTAGAGCACTGCTCTGAACTATCAATTGGCCTCTTTTGCATCTCCTGTTATAGCTTCCTTAAAAATTATCCTATTCGCTAGCTTTTTTAAAAAAAATTTCTTAGGTCCTACAACTGCTACATTAACTAGAAAAAAATTTCTCAGACTTTTGCTACCACCAGTTTTGAATATTAATGGCTTTCTTTGGGCCCTTGATGCACCTTCTTTAAAAAGAATCCAATTCTCTTGCAATTTTCTTTTACATAGTTCTTGGGTCTTCCAGCTACTTCATAAACGACTAAAAAATTTCCTTATGCCCAACTACATTCGAGTTAAGATTGTGGTCCCCTGGGACGTGCTACAGGGTCCCTTGAAGTTTTTGTGTCCTTAATTGTTAATAAATTGCCCCCCTTTTAATCCGATCTTTGTTTTGAGGTAACTTTTTCATTTAGTAATTCCCCCATTTCAACATTCCAGTTAAGGCCTTGACTCAATGGGGCCTTTTCCGGAGTTCCTTGAACTTTTTGTGCGACACGCATTTTTCACTTCCTAATTCTGTCACTCTCTCAATGCATAAATTTAAAATTGAGTCTTGGATTCCTGTCCCCAGGTCAACACCCTCATATTTTTATTGGAGCAATAGGGCCCTTTTTAAAACATCCTCCCCACCCCCCCGTATTTTTTGCGCATTTCTTTAAAATTTTATTCGAATGATTAATTTATACCCTATGCGTAATTTCGACTAATTAAAGATATAAAGTGCTAGGTACTAGAACCTTTTAACATTTTTTTTTTCGGGGCCCTGCTCTCAACTATCAGTTGCCCTCTTTTGAGCCCCTTATTATCTTAGCCCTTAAAAAGTGGTCTGATTCACTACTTCTTTTTTCTAACAACATTTTAGGATTTCCAGCTACCCCTCATATTTTTATTGGGACCTTAGGACCCTTTTTAAGTATTTCCCCTTTCTTGCGCATTTACTTAAAATTTTATTAAAGGTACACATATATTAAGACAGACTTTAAATACAATTAAATACAATAAACCCAACTGGAGTGAAAAATTAGCCGGGGCCAGGGATCGAACCTGGGTCGACAGCATAACGTGCTGTTGCTCTACCGTTAAGCTACCCTGGCCGATGTCCTAGCCTGGCAATTTCTCACTAATAAACCAAGTTGGGGAACGTCACCGTCCATCTATCAGATAGCACAGGATGACGTGACAACGATGAATAAATTTCTTTTTCCATCGATCCACAATATATATTAAAGCACATAAATTAACGTCTGAATTCCATTTTTAATTATTAAAGGTACACTTATATTAAGACAGACTTTAAATACAATAAACTCAACTGGAGTGAAAAATTAGCCGGGGCCAGGAATCGAACTTGGGTCGGCCTGGGGAATATGTGTACCTTTAATAATTAAAAATCCCTGCCGGCCCGGCCTACAGGCAGAGGTAGATTTCGAAGTCAAATATACTAATTTCACAAACAAAAACTAAATCATTATTATAGATAAATCCACTTTAACAATTTTATCTGGCCGCTCTTGACGAGTTTTTATTTCATTTTCATATAATAGCTGGTTTTATCAGAATCATGTTAGGGCGGTATTCAAAAAAATACTTTTCCATGCTCAACAACTCGAAATTTTCTGGCATAATTCCAGATTCATTTTTAATTAAAAAAAATATGAAACTTGCTGACGTGATTTTTGAAGAGATTTATAAGCGACCTGTGTTTTTATTTTTTGTTCAATTAATTAAAACTTGATATATAAACAATTATTTTCTCAGAAGGACAATATTTTTCGTTTCTAACACAATCGCTTCGGGAAATTCCGTTCAAAATGCCCACTTTGACATCATTTTTTGAAATATATTCTGCCTCTATCTAAAAATCGATTATTACGGTGCATTATATAGTTTCTGAATAAGCGAATCTACCAATTAAATGCGTTTGAGAGCAAAAATGAATTTAAAAACCAGTCAGAAAATAAGCAGTTTGGATTTAAGCGCATCCTTAATACAATGATTTTTCCAACACAATCCGCTTCGGTAAATTCGGTTCAAAATGCCCTTTTTAACAGCATTAAAAAAAATATATTCTGCCCCTATCAGAAAATCGACCATTACGGTACATTATATAGTTTCTGAGTAAGAAAACGTACCAATTGGAAGCCTTTGAGAGCAAAAATGAATTGTAAAATGAGTCAGAAAATAAGCAGTTTGGATTTGAATACACCCTTACTAAAATCATTTTTTACTTCAACCGGTATGTATTTTTAATTTGTTTTTGCTCTAAGAATTGGTCCTATCCAAAACTTTTCTATATAGATGTTGTAGACAATATTAAGAAGATATATAATAAATTCATGGGGATTTTATATCTTTTGAATTGACGGAGTTATGGATTTTTTTCTTCTTCAAACCCCCTTTTTGTTTTCGTTTTTAATTTTTTTTGCGGCACGAATTGGTCCTATCAAAAACTTGTGAATATAAAAGTTGTAGATAATGTTAAGGAGATTCATGATAAAATTAATTGCATTTGATATCTTGAGAATTGACGAAGTTATGGAGTTTTTTCTTCTTCAAACGCCCTTTTTGTTTTCGTTTTTAATTTTTTTTTTGCGGTACGAATTGCTCCTATCAATAACTTGTGAATATAAAAGTTTTAGATAATGTTAAGGAGATTTATAATAAAATTAATTGAATTTGATATCTTGAGAATTGACGAAGTTATGAATTTTTTTCTCCCAAAAACCCTATTTTTTGCGCCCCTTGAGCCCATTTTTAACTTTATCCAAAATCTGTGATACATAAATTTTTGGCCCTATTTTTAGAAGTAATAAAAACTTTAAACTGATTTGATATGTACAAAAATTAAGAAGTTATGGGGGATTTTCTGTTTTCACAAAACCCCTCCCTATTTCCCTCCCCTTGGTCCGATTTTGCCCATTAACGAACTTGACCGAGATTTTATGCCCATTGATTTTATGTATCAGTTTGGAAGAGATTGGTGCAGAATTACGAAAGTTATCGTGTCCAGAAGAAAGTGATATATATACAGGGTTAGCGAAATTAAACTTCCGCTACTCAAAGGGCCCTGTAGGCCGTTCTATTACTCCGAAGAGAAAAATATTTGGACAACAGACACTTCAGAGGATGCGCTCGAGAATTCCGAAATTAAAAAAAAAATAGTTAAAAAAATCGCTACTAGGTGGCGCAGCGAGGCAGCACATTGCAGCAACATATGCAAATGTCACGCACGATAAAAGGAAGAAGTTCGTGCCCCAGTCATATGAGCATTCCAAAATACCGACGTCGCCGGAGAGAGCATTGCTAGTCAAACTGTACTACCGCAACCGTGAGAATGCAGAGGCAGTTGTGAGAGAGTTCCGCCATCTCAAGAAACAACCACGTGGACCGATATCGGAGCGTGCTGTTAAAGACATGATGGTAAAATTCGAGCGAACAGGGCAGTTAGGGGATTTATCGGGAAGTGGTAGTAAAAGGGTACCACCGCCGTCGTAGAGGGTATTGCTACACCGGTCGTAGAAGCAAGCACTGAATTGCCTCATGGAACTGTCAGTGTACCGACGGTTTCACGTACCCTTGATATACCCTACTCCATTGTACGACAATACGTAGAACTCTGAACTTCTACCCGTATAAGATTCAAGCAGTTCTGCAATTGGAAAGGCAAGCCCCGGACACTCGCAGAACATTCACGCTACAATTTCCCGCGAGAATCGCTGTTCATGATTCCTGGCCATGGAAATTCTGTGCATACTTATTGTCCTTATTGTGCACCTTTTGTGTAAGACCACTGGTCCTTCAGAGTTTCGGGATCTCGATGTGTCTTAGCGCCATCTAGTGTCGATTTTTAAACTATTTTTTTTATTTCGGAAATCTCGAGCGCATCCTCCGAAGTGTCTGTTGTCCAAATATTTTTCTCTTCAGACTAGTAGAACGGACTCCAGGACCCTTTGAGTAGCGGAAGTTTAATTTCGCTAACCCTGTATATAGATAGATAGATAGATAGATAGATAGATAGATAAAGTTTTTTACTGAGGGTGGTTTTGGGTTCTAGGGGTCATGATCGGTGTAGATCTGCAAAAATTTTTCAGAAATTCCAACATAGGAACGATCCTAATAGGTAGTATTTCATACGAAATCTACCTAAAATGGAATTCAGACGTTAATTTATGTGCTTTAATATATATTGTGGATCGATGGAAAAAGAAATTTATTCATCGTTGTCACGTCATCCTGTGCTATCTGATAGATGGACGGTGACGTTCCCCAACTTGGTTTATTAGTGAGAAATTACCAGGCTAGGACATCGGCCAGGGTAGCTTAACGGTAGAGCAACAGCACGTTATGCTGTCGACCCAGGTTCGATTCCTGGCCCCGGCTAATTTTTCACTCCAGTTGGGTTTATTGTATTTAATTGTATTTAAAGTCTGTCTTAATATATGTGTACCTTTAATAATTAAAAATGGAATTCAGACGTTAATTTATGTGCTTTAATAAAATTTTATTCTAATGATTAATTTGTACGTTATGTTTAATTTCGACTAATTGGAGATCTAAAGATCTAAATACTAGGACCTTTTAACAGGTTTTCATCTTAGGACCCTGCTCTCAACTATCACATTGACACCTTTTGATCCCCCTATTATAACTCCCTTAAAAATAGTCCGATTCACTAGCTTTTTCTTTTCAACAACTTGTTAGGTCCTTCAGCTACTCCATGAACGCCTAGAAAATTTCTCAGACTTCAGCTACCACCAATTTTGAATATTAATCGCCTTCTTGAGGCCCTTGGTGCAGCCTTTTAAAAAGGATCAGATTCCCTTGCAATTTTCTTTAACATAGTTCTAGGGTCCTCCTGCCATTTTATAAACTACTAAAAAATTTCCTTATACCCTTGCTACCAATGTTTTCGGGCATGAATCTTCTTTTCGGCATCAATTTACGTTTACTCACTACGGTCGTAAATTAAAAATAACGCTGCTGTTAAAGGTAAGTGGTTAACTTTAGGGAAGTTGGGGTATTTCATCAGTAAATTAAATAGTGGGTTAATGTTAAAGGGAATTTGGTAAATTTATAGATGGAGGGGCCACCTTCCATCGCTTTGGAGCGCATTCTTTCCTCAGGTTTTATTGGCCTGATTTTAATGGCAATTAGTTCATTCAACTGAGATTATAATTAAGCTACTTTTGCATTATGAAAGTTTATCTTGGACTTTTGTTACCACCTTTTTCGAAAGTTAATGGCGCTGATGAAAGTTAATGGAAAGTTTTCTCGGTTTCCTTGGCCCGACTTCATCCAAAATTGGCTCATTTAATTTAACTTAGGATTGTTATAAAGATTTTTGTTCCATCTTCTACCGCTAGGGGGGAGCACTTTAATCTCGGTTTCTATGGCCCCGATAACTACGGGGTGAGTCATTCAACTTGGTTTTCGATTGCTTCTGCGCGAGCGGAGCACTTCGGGTATATGCTGACTCAGACAGCAGCAAACCAGGTCACAGGTTCGTCCAGAAAGAGGCAGTGGCATGCGCAAAGGAAGGAGTCCAAATGCTCTGGATACCAGTAATATTTAAAATTTTTCTATGTCTTGATTAATAGCAGAAAATTCTCCGATTTGATAATGCGAACTGAACTTTACAAAATCACTGATTTCCAGAGCATTTGGACCCCCACCCTGGCTACGCCACTGGAAAGATATTTGTTGGGAATTCATTCGATGCTGCCAAAAAGGCATTGAGGCCCCCGTAAAAACTAAGTTCATTTGAAGCACTCTATGTTGCCGAAGGCATTGCGGCCCCGTAAAAACTAAATTCATTTGAAACACTGTGTGATGCCGAAGGCATTGGAGCACCGATTTTCCGAAGATATAAAATCATACAAACTTTAATTTTGTTTAAGGTTACTATAGCGGACCTGGGCAACGCCGAACGGGTCAGCTTGTAATCAATATTTTATTATTGTACAAGTTTTATTATTTCATCGTAAGTGTTCATACTTTTTACCTCTCATAAAATTCTCCACATCCAGATCAAAAATGACGCACAACAATCAAATATATCATGACTATCAAAGACAATGTTCCCCATAGTTTTCCTCAATATGATTTTTTTTTTCATTTTAGCAGATGTTTTGCTAATCGCAATTGTGAAAGTGCCACTTTTATATTTTTGGGACCATTTTTTGTGGCATTCGCTATTAAGACACACGCAATTACAACCCTATATGCAGATTAGTTAATTAAATTTTGTTTAAAAAATGTTTACAATATATATATAAAATCCTAATGAAAAAATTTATGAAACGACTGATTGTATTTCACAGCTATTATTCCTAAAATATGGAGCCTTTGGTGGTGAAATTAACACCAATTGTCCGTATTGATCCGCGTATGTCAAAAATGGCTTTAGAATTTTTAAATTTGATTTAGTTTTCGAGGTACTCATTTTTTTTTCTAATTGTAACAATATTTTCATAATGATGGAAACTGAATTACTCGCTTTTTGTGGAGAAAAGGGAGGAAAGGAAAATATAAGGATTATTAGATTTTTTTTTTTTTTTTTTTTTTGGTCATATTGAAATTGAAATTATCTTTTATTTTAATCGAAAATGAAGAGAATATTGTGATTAAATTATATTTTTCAGGAAAATTTGAAAAAATAATTCCTTAAATAATAATAATAATACGATTATATAAATAATATTTTTTTAATTTATTTTAATCAAACTTTCCTCATTTCAAGATATATTTTTCATATTTTAGAAAAGGTTACTCTTTTATGTTGTTGCCAATTTTAAAAACAGCGCAAAGAATAATATTTCATTTCAATTAAAAATTTATTTACACGTGACTATTATACGTTTGCTGTGGTCAGAGCCCCCAAGTATTTATATAAAAATGCAGTGCAGATGGTTATAAAACAACTCATGGAACGTCAAATTCTTTTTATATCCATAAAGCATTTGCCATTCTTTGAGCCCAGCTGAACGAAAAGGAGAAAAATATAATTTAATTTGGTTATAATTGATGAATTTGTTTGATTTCTGAACTTGTTTTATTAAAACGTGAAATTAAAACTGCAAGCAAGATAATGGCATGCAGTGCAGGCCGCAGCAGCCCCATGCATTAAAACCCCATACATTTTTATCTTATTTCATGAAATAAATGAGCCAAAAACGAAAAGCAGCGAAAAGAGGTTTTGAGTTATAGCTCAGCAAATGCTAAAATATTGTCTCCTTAGTTTCTGATTAATTTTGGTTTGAATTATCATTTCATGTTCTTAAAAAATTGAAAGAAAAATAAGATACATAATTTTAGCACATTTATCCGTCACAGTATCTAAGTTCATGTAAAATAATCTGATGTAATTTGAATATGGAATGAATTTCGTGCAATTAATCCTTAACAGCTTGAATACATTTTAATTTATTTGTTAGTAATGATTGTAATTGAGTTTTGAATAGCTATTATTTTTAAAGTAGCTGAATCGCCCGGCATGACCCGATCCCGTGATGAATGACTCTTAAATGAACCTCAAATTTGCATGATTTTATATCTTTAACTCTATTTTGTCTGAATTTATATTTTTAAATGAAAAAATTTCAAAAGTACATGCTATTTGGTATTTTATTTTCTGCGTAATTTGATTTTTTGGAGTCTATGCTTAACAAAAGCGAGCGAAACCACGACGAAAGATTCATGTTTTTACTGATTTCGTCGAACTTTACACGCTTTTTATTTTTGCCGATTGCATTACCGATGAGAAGAAGGTTTCAGCTTTAAGAACATATTTTTGCTTCGTCGGTACCTCTACAATTGCGACGAACCACCGAAGTTTCTACAGATTTCGCCAAAGTTTTCACACCATTTTATTTTATAAAAAAATATTTCAACCCGTCCGAACGTTTCATAATTTTTGTAGGTGATCTAAATCTAGTCTTTTGAGATTCTCTAAAAAAGACGGTGTTAAAATACATACGGATGTTTAGTCACTTTTAGCGTGCAAAAAATATTGTATTCGTGAGACGTAAAGTGACCCGAGTTCGCCGGTTATTTGAAAGGGTTAAAATTCATATTTTAAAAAAGCGATTGGAACATCGATTAGAAGATTCTACCTTTAAGACTATATTTTTGGTTTATCAGTACCTCTAAAATTGCATCCTGGCGGGGCGTTGCCATAAGGGAGAAAAACTTGTTTTGGAGAAACGATCCTCGTTGAACCTTCTTTTTCAAAGGGTTAACTGCGATATTTTTTAAAAAATTAATTATTGGATTTGAGACGTAAGGCTGCAATCTTTTAGAATATGTCTTCCGTTTTTAACTCTATTCAGCAGTTTGGGCGATGTAAGTTAATATGACAAAATATCCCCCCTCGGAATTCCTTCTTTTCGATGTTCATTTTTTCATGATGCGGCTTGCTTTTTGTCTCTCGTTGATCGAAATGAGTTTTTAATGAGAGTGCGTTGCGATTGTTCGTGAATAACTCAAGTAGATATTTTAGAATTCTGAGTCTCAGATGTATCAGGAGAGGCCTTGGATCCCTCACAAAAATTTTCCTGTTTGTACGTGCGGTAGATTTTGCTAGCTATCACGAATACACACACACAGAGGGAAGTTTTCTTTTATTAGTAACGATTATAAATATATCCAATTTTTCAAGATGTAAGGGCCCCAAAAAGTTCCAGTGAGAGGGGCCCCTCACTTCATAAATCCGCCACTGATTATCATTTTGATACCATTACTTTTGAAATTGGTTCAGTAGCTTCAGAGATTACCTCTAACAAACAAACAATTTTTACTTCTTTATAATATTAGTATAGATTAAATGCGGATTTTTATATAATTTATAGTATTTGGAAGAACGATTGTGAAAGAAAGAAATGTCAATTTTCTGATACTTATTACAAAAAAAATATATATATAGCGCCAAACCGTACTCAAGCCTACACGCGGTTCGTTTAGTGTCGGGTTGGCCTTACATTTTTCCGTTGCGTGCCTTCTTTATTTTGCTTCGAGTCGGATTTGACTCTGGTTGACTGTCATTGTTTCGAATTCGAGTCGATTTCGGGTTCAGTGTTGACTCTTGCGGGTCGGATTTGAGTTGACCCATTTTTTTTCAAAAGAATGTCCAAAATATTTTTTCTGGTAAAAAAATCTATATACAATATGATCTCCAAAACATACACCTCTATTTAGCGGACACTTTTAAGTAACACACTTATGTGCTTGTACACTTTTATTTCAGAATAGCATCCTCCATCATAATCTACACACACGTATCATGTTTATTGTGTACAATAAACTGCGTATTACTAATACGACACATGTATGTTAATGTCTATCAAAAACGAAATGCTCGTAATATTTTTCATATTCCGAGAGAACATAAGTATGAGAAAAAATGACAATGTTCAGAGTCAAGACAGGGTAATCATGAAATATTTTCCCACACGTGCATCTAAACAAACATCCCTGAGAATGAAAATGGAAAATAGTCTTTCTACTTTGTACAAAGAGAAAAAAAGGGAGACAGAAAACATTTTTACTTGAACTGTTACTACGGCAGAATGTTTTGTTCGTACGGCAGAATGTTTGACGTAAAACAGAAATTACTTAGTCAACATGTAAACTTTAATTCTGGCAGTTTTGAATGTGATTTATCCAATTCTAATTTACAGCCACAATAATATGTAAATTATTTAGGGTAAAAAAGAAGAAAAAATAAATACAAAATATTTTTTTTTTTTTACTAGAAAACAAGACAAAAAAACTGGAGGGGCAAAAACATGACTTTGCCCTTGCTCTTAAAAAACTAGGGGGGCATATGCCCCTCCTTGCCCCCGCCAGATTACGCCCATGTTGTAATGTGAGTGTAAACTCTGGTTAAACTCTAAACCAGCCAGTGTGTATTGCTCAATGAACTACTTGTAAGAAAAAAAACAAAAAGAAACACTGTCGAATAGATCGTTAGCAAAATACAATGTGTAAAAGCAAATGAACAAAAATATGTAAATCAACTCATGAACTAGTGTAATGTATGTATATGAATGCACAAATATTTATTCTAAATAAGCAAATGTTGTGCAACACAGACAAATATCGAACACATGAACTACTTGTGAAAAAAAAAATGAATAAATGGTTGACTAAGGGTTAAGATTAAAATAAAACTGTATCTGCCAAAGTTATTACTGTCTTAAATTAACAGTAGTGTGCATAAAATGCGCAAGTGTACAGCAGATTGCATAACTCTACGCTAAAAATGTAGAAGTTATGCCAAGTCAAACATGTTCCAAGTAAAAAAGAATGAAAGAGAAAAAAATGAACAGCCAAAATAACAAGCTATATACCTTATGTCATAAGAGTGTATGTATCCGTCACAAGACAACTGTGAGACTTTAATTCACTAACTAAAAATATTTAAAATGTGAAAAATGCCAAAGATTTAGTTTAATGACTATATGTGAATAGCTCTTTTTTTTTAAAGTAAAATGTACATAACAGCTCACATTATGCATTTGAATAAATTTTATAAAAAACTCATAACGATATCAAATATTATGTCAGTTACAATAAAAATACCTTATGTTATAAATAAAATAGCAACGAGTCACCAGCCGCGCGTAAACAATGAAATAAACAGTACATTAACTGTGTGTGTAACAAAATGTACACCCAATTAATTATCTCTTGCATAAAAATTTAAGATGAATGTGTAAACAGTGTACAATAGTTAAATTATGTTATAATTTCTGCAAACATTTTAAACACCAACCAAAAAAAAAAAAAATCTTACATTAAAACAAATCTATCTAAAAACAAATACGAAGTTGTGAATGCAGTGAAAAAAATGCAATTTTAAGCTAACACAAATGTTGATAAAAAGAAACCAATACATGCACAGAATAGTCATGAATGTCTTTAACCACGGTAAGTGTTAATTGAAATAGAACAAAATCAGCTAAACTGAACGAGTAAATGTGTGTGTGTGTGAAGTACCAGGTTAAACATGACATCACAACAATCATGTGCTTGAGAGGGGAAAAAAATGTGTGATTAATAACTAACAATGCTATCTGCCCATAGCAAGTTAGTGAAAAAGTGTAAACTAGTGTAAAATTGATATCCATAATCATCATTAGGAAACTGTTACTAGTGAATTTTAGCAAATATAAAAAAAATGTGAACAATAAAAAAAAAGAAAAAATGCAAAGTGACACAGAATATTGTTCACACATGATCTTCGAAACAACACACTCATGGACCAGTCACAATATTGTCAAAGATCACCTATAAACAACACATGTATAATCTTGATCAGAGATTAACAACATAGTGTCACATTACATAATGAACACACAAAAAAAATTTAAAAACAATGTATTATGTGAATGTATGTCATTGAGAAACATACAAAAAAAAAACTGTTTAAAACTATAATCCAAACCTATGTTGTACATCTTATTTATTTTGCAAAAGCAAATTAGAACCAAAAGGGAAAAAAATCATTTTCTTTTTGTAACCATGACATGATGACTCGAGCTATATGAAAGATGCCTAAACTAAATGTATGCCAGGATAAACTAATCTAAGGTTAGCAAATATTTTGCCGAAGTTCACAATCCAATAAAACATATATGTGAAAGAGAAAAGAATCTATACATTTTTTTTAATTATGATCACGCCAACTGTATGTAAATTTCTAATCGAGTGCTCACATCTAAATAAATAAAAATGTTACGCTCACTCTCCTTTTCTATAACTATTTTAAATTGTCACCTATATCCAAATCCAACACATTTCATATTATTCTTAATCATTGCAAAATTTATTAATAAAGTCATAAAACATAAAATTTTCTGCCTATAGAAATTACCTATTTTAATTATCAAAAAAGCTAACAAACGTGTGTCCAAGATTTAATTGTGAAAAAAAGTATTTAAAAGCAAATCATACACACTACAAGATAAATATATATAGACTTTTTTTATATATATACCTTTAAGAAAGGCTGAATGATAACTTCTAATCTAACAACAACAAAAAAAAAATTACAAATCACCAGAGAACTAATCTGAACAATTTTTAACTTTTACATTACACTTCAAATGCAAATCTGTACCTAATAACTTATCTTTTTAAAAGCCGAAAAAAATATGAACTAACATATTAAATATTCTTAGCTGAGATAATTACAAATACATCTCTTTTCAATCAAAACGGAAATGAAATTAAATGTAAAGACACTTTTCTTTAAAAAAAAATGTGATTCATAACTGCAAATAAAAACAAAATGTGTAACAGACAAGCTTAGCTAAATTTCAAAAGGCTTTTGCTTGTCAAAGAGCGACAAGGCATGCCAGACTAGTATCATTAAAGATAAATATCAAGAAATTCCTTGTCATACATGAAAAAATATATTTAAACACATTTAAAAGAAATCTATACTGGAACAAATTAAAAAAACTTACCTTTCAAAGTAAAACGTGAAAAGAGGAAATAACAAATATAAATGCAGTTAAAATTTTGAAAATTAAAATTTCAATTTAGCTAATAAAAAAATCCTTTTCTTCCATCCAAACAAATGTAACAAATAAAAACAAGGATTTGTTATCTTTCTTTTTTTTTTAAACAAACCAGTATGAAAAAGGAAGAATTTAACTCATATCATGTAAACTGAAAATAATAACAAGTAATCTGCTGAAATTCTTGAAAAGTTAAAGTTTCCAAAATAAATTAATTTTTATATATATATTTTTTGTTGCCTTGTGGATTAACAAAATACACTTTATTTTTGTAGAAGTGTATCTTTGGTGCTCTTTTTCAAACAAACCAATAAACAAGCATTTTTTATATCGCATTAACACAAAAAGTGGCCCACTTGGAATTATTTTGCATTGCAACCGCAAGTAGTTTTTTTTTTTAAGAATCTTGCATCAGGCGAAAAGAAATGTGTGCTTCTATATTACAGCACATCGTTATTAACTCCAAATGCACTACACCAAACATGAAAAGGTGAGCATAAAGTATACATAGCACTTTTCAGCAAGCCACTTCGCTTTTTTTTTTTAGTCTTGGCAGATAATTTTCGAAACATTTTGCAACCACAAATTAAAAATAATGAAGAGCAGGAGATTCACTTCGAGTGAGAGGCAAAAAAATGGAGTGAAGGACATATTTGGGAAAACTGAGCCGGTGTACATGAGCCGCATACCTCACTGTTTATGTAAAAATGCACTAATATAGTATTGGCACACACTGTGATGAAGTAGGAAAAATTTTTGCAGGTGAGCACAGCCATCCGAATCACACACAATTAGACGATTTCACAATCAGTTGAAAGTAGATATCCCAAATCAGGAAATGTCAGGACGAGGCAATAGATGTTTTGAAGACTCCATTAACAGTCCAGCACTTAAAGGAAAATGAGGGATCAGAAGGACATCGCCGACCGGAGGTAGCCTGGCAGGTTAGGACTAGGAGACCAGAGAGAGCGGGTGTGTACATCGCACAGTTCTCAGTACATCGTAGCGAGCGCCGAACGCACGTAGGTGTACGAAGATTCTGGATCCGTAGTTGCGGAAGGCAGGTGACTCTTCCAGTAAAACAGAAAAGTCATACTTAAAAACATCGCGGGTGGTGAATTTCTCTCTCTCTCTATGCATTTTTTTATGTTGGAGAAAATCCGGTCGATGTAGCCAAAATTTGTGATAATTGAAGTGGATGGTGGTTCAGTGGGGTTCGATTAAGTGCATAAGAAAAACTCCAACCATAAAAATACAGGAACTAGAAAACTTTATTAAACATTTTTAACTATAGGAATAAGAGGCATTTTACTTATCAATACTAAATGAGAGAGAGAAGAAATCCGCAAATAAGAGGTACGCCTGAGCGTAACCTCAGACCACTAGGTCTTTTTACATCTTAACTGCATGAGATCCAACAAAAGCCAGTGACTTTCATAAGAAGCATGTCACATTTTGCGCTAAAACATCGCCAAGTTTCCAGTACTAGAACAGTGCACGAAAAGCAGACGAAGGGTCAATTTCGAGCCAAAAATGATTAGCCCTGAATCCAGCACCCCGACAAAAACAATGAATAAATCGCGTGATGCCGAATGGTTGACAGAAATAACGGTACAACATATGTATATATCAGAGACGCCACAAAGCCGGGAATAAATTATCTAAACAAATGATTATGTTAAATGATTGCTACTTATAATTGCGAAATACTGAGAAAAGGCATAAGCTTTAACACAACTGACAAATAAACTTAACGTACATGAAAAGTAATTTAAAGACAGCCTCAATCTACTATCATTTTACATTTTTATATATTACTAGGGGGCTCTGCCCCCTACGAGCTATGCTCGCCAACCCCCGTTCAGGCACACCAAAATCCAAAAAGCACGCTAATTTGATCGGCTTTAAAAATATTGAATTAAAAAAAAAACAGTAGCGATCTCTCTGTAAACGGGTTTCCATTCGTTTTCCTTGGATTGGGGATTTTTAAGGCCAAATCAGCTGCTGTTAAGAGATACAATGACTTTTTTCGTATTTAATTCAAAAATAATTAAACATTTGAAAATAAGCTAATGTAAAATAAATTAAGTAAACAGTGTCATTGCCTCCCGGTATTTTTTAACAGCGCTATAAGATAGTTCTTTTAAATAATTCATTTTAAATGTATCGTTTTAAATCTGACGTAATTTACACCAAAGTTTTATTTCTCTTATTAATATTCACGTGAAAATACTTTTGTTGTTAGAAGAAATATTATTTGCGCTGTCTTTGAATTCACGATAATAGTTGAAAAGATTATCTCAAAATATCTCGCGCAAATATATTTTTCAATTTAAATTGTTTTGCCATATTTTTTGACCATTTTAAATGCTGAAAAATATAATTTTAAGCTTTCGGGTTTCATTTCATGACACGAAGTTTAACTAAAACATGCTTAAAATTCAGATTGTTGTCACTCTTATTATTTAAAATCATATAACACAAAATATTTTAATTAAATAATCACTATTTTCCACAAGTTTGCAATATAAGTAATTTTTATGCTAACTAGGGTTAGTAGTTTTCAGACTTAAAAATATCTTTATAGATTAAACATGAAAATATTTTGTGTTATATGTTTTTAAATAATAAGAGTGACAACAATCTGAATTTTAAGCATGTTTTAGTTAAACTTCGTGTCATGAAATGAAACCACAAAGCTTAAAATTATATTTTTCAGTTTTGTTACGATTACAAAATATTAAATACTATTACATTATAATTTAAAATTCATTTTACAAAAAAAAAAAACATACAAAATTATACTTATCTAATACGGCAGCTAGTTGAACACACAACCATCTTGTACAAAAACTCCACGAGAAATGAATAATTCTAAGTCCTTATCAGCTAATCTTATCACTGATTAGATTATCACAAGATATATGTGACGTCACTGGTCACGTCACAGGTCACGTGACGTATATCACATGATTAGTTATGCCTATTCTAAATTTCATAATTAAAAGGTCTCTTTTCCAATTGCAATTAGCACATTTCCTCTAATTGGTTTTTCTAAAAATGCGTTTATTAAATTAATTATTACAATTAATTATTAGAATGAATTATTTTTATAATTAAATATTTCTTAGTATAAATACTATGTATTGTAACAAAGCGTAGCACGTATGAACTAAGAATACATTTTAATTGTAATTAGGAATTGCAGCTTTTAGCAAAATCTAACATAGTAGTTAAAAGAAATTATCTACTCCTAATCAGTGACGTCATAGATAATGGTGATCACGTGATTTTGGGTTTTACCAGATAAACGATGCGTTATCAGTCATTCCCTTCGAAGCAAGCATAGCAGAAGGTTGAGTTTTATTTCATGCAAGTTAAGTGTAGAAGTATGACGGTTTTTAGGTAAGAACAATTTATTTATGTATAATTTGTAAATGATTTAAAAGTTTTTTTATGTACTATGATTTAAATAACATAAGTGAATGCCAAGCGTAATTTTTAATATGACAATTTAAAGTTAGCTGAATATATTTCATGACACTAAGTTTAACTAAAAATAGTCAAAGGTTTGTTAGACACATTAATTTTCATGTTTAATCTATAAAGATATGTTTAAGTCTAAATACTACTAACCCTAGTTAGCATAAAAATTACTTATATTGTCAACTTGTGAAAAATAGTGATTTTTTAATTAAAATATTTTGTGTTATATGTTTTTAAATAATAAGAGTGAAAACTAACTTAATTATAAGCATGTTTTTAATAGTAGCAAACTTTTTTGGATATATTTTAGAAAACTATGATAATAGATAACCAAACATGTTGATTTTTATATAAAACCTACGAAAAGTATTAAGTTAGTATAGTTAAAACAAGTTATCATGTTATTTTTACAAGTAATGACATGTTAGTAGCTTGTTTAGCAATGTCACATAAAATGTATAATTCAAGTTATGACATAACCTATTTGATTAGACCTTTTATACTGAGTCTAAAAACATTTTATACAAAGTTTAAAATAATTTATTATTAGCTTTTAATTTATTTATCATTAAAAATTTTCCCACACTACCAAAAACATGCACACACACACACACACAAAGATATGTATATTAAGAACCGAGGGGATGGCTCATGCAAGATCTTACTGAAATGACAAGTTCGTTATCTGGAAGTGATTAGCGTTTTCTGAAAGTGATATTACCTATGCTAGCGGTGAAATCACTGTGAAAATATCACGTAAGTTCTCCGATCTTATCTAATAGCTTATATACTAATAGGGTGATAAGGGATAGTATTTATCGACTCACGCTAGGGGTGCGCATCATTCTATGCTTGTACCTACCTAGTTTAACTTCGTCTCTCGTTTGGATTATACCCTTTACGTGTGTGTTGTTTTGTCTCTGCGACTCGCTAGCTTAACCATGAATACAAGTTTACTACGTGATGCTAATGAAAAAGGTGTGTTTTACTTAGCGGATAATCCTGATTGCAAGTTTCCTCAAAACGAGTGGTTTACACGTCTGTTTAGTCAATCTGGTTCATATTGTACTTTCTTCCGCTGCATTGGAGATTGCACAGTTGTCGAAATAGTGATGGAGCAGAACTGCGATTTAAAAGTTCACATAACGAAATATTTTGAAGGAGCTTACGGTGAAATCTTCCCAACTGAAGAAAGTGTGACATTATCCTGTGAAAATTTGACTCTTTTCAAAATCAAATGAAAAACTTTCATTTTTATTCCAAAAAAGACAGTTTCGTCTCTAATAACGATATTCTCACACTCTACATAGATGAACGCTCTTGTGTGCTTCAAGAATTGATCAAGTCAAGTAACTCTGATTATTCATTAAAACCTAAGTGTGTGCACTTATCAAAAGAACAATTTTTAAATTTAAAAAACATTTGCGATGAGATTAATGATAACCTCATCCAAACCAAACTTTTAAAAGTTATTCCTATTTGTGCTTTAAATCGTGCAAAAGACTGTGAACATTCACATTTGGATATAGAAGACTCTAAAATACATTTCCTTTCATGTTTCATTCGTGAATTAAAAGAATATGTGAGCCGTGAATTTAACTAATTCCTGTACAATGGGCTATTCATATGAAAACTTTCACGAATGTAGAAAATATTCTATGAATCAACAATTTAATTTATGCAGTGAAAACGCCTTGCTTAATTTCAATGTACAAGAATTTGTGAACTACCTCACGGAAAAATGTCTATGTGGGTTTACACACAGGTTTTTTACATGTATGGATTTTAACATATATATAAATCATATAAATACTGTTTTTGACATGTAACACTTCTGCTTAATAAATTTAACTGCAATTTATCTTTTTGTTTTTTAAATGTTGTTTTAAAAAATTTGACACAGAAGTTAAGTGTAGAAGTATGACGGTTTTTAGGTAAGAACAATTTATTTATGTATAATTTGTAAATGATTTAAAAGTTTTTTTATGTACTATGATTTAAATAACATAAGTGAATGCCAAGCGTAATTTTTAATATGACAATTTAAAGTTAGCTGAATATATTTCATGACACTAAGTTTAACTAAAAATAGTCAAAGGTTTGTTAGACACATTAATTTTCATGTTTAATCTATAAAGATATGTTTAAGTCTAAATACTACTAACCCTAGTTAGCATAAAAATTACTTATATTGTCAACTTGTGAAAAATAGTGATTTTTTAATTAAAATATTTTGTGTTATATGTTTTTAAATAATAAGAGTGAAAACTAACTTAATTATAAGCATGTTTTTAATAGTAGCAAACTTTTTTGGATATATTTTAGAAAACTATGATAATAGATAACCAAACATGTCGATTTTTATATA
Organism: Maratus speciosus; assembly: GCA_963932465.1. NCBI lineage: Eukaryota > Metazoa > Arthropoda > Arachnida > Araneae > Salticidae > Maratus > Maratus speciosus. The sequence goes on along the minus strand of OZ010788.1, from coordinate 79,596,880 downwards.
AAACCTACGAAAAGTATTAAGTTAGTATAGTGAAAACAAGTTATCATGTTATTTTTACAAGTAATGACATGTTAGTAGCTTGTTTAGCAATGTCACATAAAATGTATAATTCAAGTTATGACATAACCTATTTGATTAGACCTTTTATACTGAGTCTAAAAACATTTTATACAAAGTTTAAAATAATTTATTATTAGCTTTTAATTTATTTATCATTAAAAATTTTCCCACACTACCAAAAACATGCACACACACACACAAAGATATGTATATTAAGAACCGAGGGGATGGCTCATGCAAGATCTTACTGAAATGACAAGTTCGTTATCTGGAAGTGATTAGCGTTTTCTGAAAGTGATATTACCTATGCTAGCGGTGAAATCACTGTGAAAATATCACGTAAGTTCTCTGATCTTATCTAATAGCTTATATACTAATAGGGTGATAAGGGATAGTATTTATCGACTCACGCTAGGGGTGCGCATCATTCTATGCTTGTACCTACCTAGTTTAACTTCGTCTCTCGTTTGGATTATACCCTTTACGTGTGTGTTGTTTTGTTTCTGCGACTCGCTAGCTTAACCATGAATACAAGTTTACTACGTGATGCTAATGAAAAAGGTGTGTTTTACTTAGCGGATAATCCTGATTGCAAGTTTCCTCAAAACGAGTGGTTTACACGTCTGTTTAGTCAATCTGGTTCATATTGTACTTTCTTCCGCTGCATTGGAGATTGAACAGTTGTCGAAATAGTGATGGAGCAGAACTGCGATTTAAAAGTTCACATAACGAAATATTTTGAAGGAGCTTACGGTGAAATCTTCCCAACTGAAGAAAGTGTGACATTATCCTGTGAAAATTTGACTCTTTTCAAAATCAAATGAAAAACTTTCATTTTTATTCCAAAAAAGACAGTTTCGTCTCTAATAACGATATTCTCACACTCTACATAGATGAACGCTCTTGTGTGCTTCAAGAATTGATCAAGTCAAGTAACTCTGATTATTCATTAAAACCTAAGTGTGTGCACTTATCAAAAGAACAATTTTTAAATTTAAAAAACATTTGCGATGAGATTAATGATAACCTCATCCAAACCAAACTTTTAAAAGTCATTCCTATTTGTGCTTTAAATCGTGCAAAAGACTGTGAACATTCACATTTGGATATAGAAGACTCTAAAATACATTTCCTTTCATGTTTCATTCGTGAATTAAAAGAATATGTGAGCCGTGAATTTAACTAATTCCTGTACAATGGGATATTCATATGAAAACTTTCACGAATGTAGAAAATATTCTATGAATCAACAATTTAATTTATGCAGTGAAAACGCCTTGCTTAATTTCAATGTACAAGAATTTGTGAACTACCTCACGGAAAAATGTCTATGTGGGTTTACACACAGGTTTTTTACATGTATGGATTTTAACATATATATAAATCATATAAATACTGTTTTTGACATGTAACACTTCTGCTTAATAAATTTAACTGCAATTTATCTTTTTGTTTTTTAAATGTTGTTTTAAAAAATTTGACACAGGTTAAATTTTTTCTGATACAATTTACAAAAGTTAAATTTTCATATGATTAGTTTTTATTCTAATACAATTACTTAAGTCTTTTTCCATGTGAGAAAAATTTGTATGTGAAATTTCCAAGTATAGAACTTTTTCAATGAAAGAAGTTAACTTTTAAATGAGAAATATTTTCGTTGAAAATTTAGCACAAGTCTTTAGTTTAAATATGTGAGATAAATATGTCTTTAAAAGTTCAATCCCATTCTAGTGTGTTCAAAAGAAAGTCATGTTTGTAGCAAGTTAGTTAATATGAAAATTATTTTTACTATTTTTTTTTTCAAATTCTGATTAGCATTACTATTCAAATACCTCGATATTAAGTTCTCAGTGATAACTCAACATGTTTAAAGTTTGCAGCAATTTGAAATATTACCTAATAATAACTTATATGTTTTTAAATAAATTTGAAAAGAATCTCTCTTCTATTTTATATTTATTTTAATTTTGAAAAATTTAATTACGTATTAATTTAAAAAAAAATGTTAATTACACATTTATTAAGAAAAATATTCTTAAAAAGTGTTTCTGAAAAAAACCTCCTGAAAATTTGAAAAGTATTCCTATTCTATTAAATAAGACTGAAAAAGACATAGTTATACTCAGGTTTTAATTAATGACGAAACAAATTAACTAAATCCCTTATTAATTACACATAATATTTAATCCCTTATTAATAACGTATTATATTAAATTCATTAACACTGTTCTTATATTCAAATTACGACGTGACATTGTGCTTATCTCACGAGTCAGTTCTAGGAATTACCCAGGGGCGCGCCGACCTATTGTGCAAAGTGTGCGGCGCACACAGGCGCCAGGATAATAAAGGCGCATTTGAAGCGAGAAAGAAATATTTAAAAATAAATATTTTTAAATTTTATTAAAATTAATTATTCTTGAAATTCTAATTATATTTTATGGATTTACCTCAAATAAATTAATTATAATTTATTAAAAGTTATTATTCTTTAAAATGAATGTGATAAATTATTCAATTTCAATACAGAATGTAAAATTTGACTTGAAACATTACAAAAAAAAAAAAAAAAAAGGTTGAGCATTTTTTAGCATGCTATTTAATTTTAGATTCCACCGAGAACACTATTTGAAACTGTTTTACTGAAAAAAAATAGACATAAATACAAAAGGCCAGGGATACGAAGATGGATTTAATTTGCCCTTAAAAAATATATATACTTAACACGTTGACTGCCACGCTACGAGTATACTCGTAGCTTTAATATTCGTGGCTTTAATTTATTACTTTCTGACCATTATTTTAAAATAAAAAAATTGCCTTATTTATTGGCAGAAATTTCGCTGTATTAGTAAAGCGAAATTTACCTTTCAGAATTTGTGGTGGCAAATGACTTTCAAGAGGAAATTTGAAAATTCTTACTTTTGCGGCAGTGAACTTGTTAATAAAGAAAAATTTTAGATTCAAATTTTCGTGCATTTTACGTGCCATATCCAAATGGTAGTCTAAACTGGATAGTCAGTGACGTTGTGAGTACTAATCATGAGGCTACTGATTTTTATTTTTACCACAGCATGATAAATATATATTTCTTTTCTTTTCTGTTTATCGGTGGAATATTTTAAGTAATTTAGCTGTAAATCAGCTTAAAGCCATTTTCTGAAATCTGAAACATGATTGTCAATTTTTTTAAATGGATAACGTAAATTATTTTATTTTCAAGCTTTGTACTCTTCTTTTATGTATTTTTTTCTTTTACATATTCATTTTATAATTTCTGTCTCTCTCTCTCTATATATATATATATATAAAGCTATTTATATATTATTTATTTATTTATTAAACTTATAATATATTTTGTAGGATTTCATTTGTGATCGCTTATAGATTTTTATGAAACGGTAGTTTTTCATGGAGCGATATAGGGCGCAAGCTGAAATTTTGCAAACAGGCGCCGATCAACACAGGTGCGCCCCTGGACCCAGAGATAAGAGATTGCGGTTCAAAATTCTGATTCATTCCATATAGTTCACAAACTGTATGTGATGTGTTGCTACTGTTTTAAAAGCCTTTTGGATTTAGATGGAAAATTAATAAAGTAAATCAATTTACTTCTAAATGTTTTATTTTTCAAATTATTTATAAATGAAATATCTCGAATTTTAACATAATGCTTAAAATCATTATTAATATGAATTAGTAATTTCTTTATTGTGTCGAATATATTAATTTTCTATCGTACTACCTCAATTAAAAAAGAATTAAGAGGTTTAAAATTAATATTCTTGTTAATCTTCTAAAAATGAAATATTTTTTCCAAAATTATTAAAAGGTTTGTGCGAAGCGAATATTGTTAAATCTACTAAAAAATATTAGTTAAAATTTATATGCGCTAAACTATATCAAGATTAATATAGCATACGTATAAGATATTTATATGTTAGAAAGGTGAGAAAATCACGTGACCTCCAATACGTAACGGGTTAACTTAGAAAAATTTGAACTACATCTAAATTTTAAAATGTATGTCTAAAAAGTTCACTGCGCCTTATGTTTATTTCAAATATTAAATAAATTTTAAAGAGTGTTACTAACATTACTATTTTTTTAAAACCTTCTGCTATCATGTTTACGAGTTTAAACTCACTTATTCGCGATGACTCATTCATGACGTGACGAGTATTCCCACAGTAAATGAATAAATTTAAAAAGTATCCGTTTTAAAAGGTCTAATTATAAAATAGTTTTAATTTTATCCTAAATAAATGTGACACATTCATTAAATTTCTAAAAAAGTATTTAAAAATGAATATTCCAATTTTATTTAAAATAAATCCATGAGAAAAAATGACCCCCAATTTAATATAAATTCTATATTAATAAAATCATTCAAAATTGTGAGGCAATATTAAATCTAAATTATGCAGGGCATTTATAGATTTATGGTGGGTAAGTGTGATCATACATCGCACAAAGGGTTTCGTTTAATATTCCTTTCAAAACACTTTCTTTCAAAACGTCCAGTACATTTATCGCCATGGAATACCTTCTAAATTTTGGCAAACACTTCCTAAACTATGTTAAAGTTTCAAACATATTCGCCTTGTTATATTTCCTAATTTTGTTCGCCCCCCCCCCCCCAAAAAAAAATGCTACGATATATCACATGACGGGAATCTGCCAAATTTAGAAAAGTGCCCCCCTTGGGGGGGAGTGGGCAGATGGTCACCATGATTTTTGACGCGGCCTGATTTTAAAAATTTATGTTATGTTTTATAAGCCATATTAAAGTTTCAAACAGATCGTCCAGTTATATTTCCTAATTTTGTTCGCGCACCTCCCTCAACCCCCTCCCCCTCCTCGAAATGCGACGCGCCCTTCTTCTTTATAATTTATTATCGTGTGTTATAAAGTATCTTAAAGTTTAAAAAAGATTGAATTGTTAGATTTCCTACTTTAAATGAAATCGCGGTCTGTTAATTCCACATTCCACCACCAGGGAGCGCACTGTATTCTTAACAAAAGCGTATCTGAACGAAACTCCTTTACTACACAACCCATTAGTAGATATGTTACTCGAGGGGGTGGCGGTCTTCAGAAAGAATTTAAGATAATTGTTGAAATTACTATTCGGAAATAGTGGTAATTTAACTTTTGACATATTTATATTTAATAAGTATAAGTAGCATGTATCTGAGGACTCCATCAAAAAACGCACCTGAAACGGTATGAAACAAAAAAGAAATATTTTGCCCCTCCCCCTCTCCCCACCTTCCCGAAATTTCACGCGCCATTCTTTATAAACTTTTTCTAATGTGTTATAAACTATCGTAAAATTTCAAACAGATCGCCTTGTTATATTTCCTAATTTTAACAAAAATGTTAGTTCCACATTCCACCACCAGGGAGCGCACTCTATTCTTAACAAAACTGTATTGGAAGAAAACTCCGTTAAACAACCTATAAGTAGATATGTTACTCGAGGTGGTGGCGGTCTTAATAAGAAATTAAGATATTTGCTGAAATTACTATTAGGAAATAGTGGTAACTAAACTTTAGACAATTTTATATTAAATAAGTAGCATATATCTCAGGACTCCCTCAAAAAGTCACCTAAAGCGGTCAGAAACGCTAATTTTTTAAATAGAAATCTAGCGCCCCCCCCCCCCCTCCCTGGAATTTCGCGTGTCATTCTTTCTTACACTTTATCTTATGTGTTATAAAATATCTTAAAGCTTCAAACAGATCGACTTGTTAGATTTCCTAATTTTAACAAAATCGCGTTATGTTAGTTCCACATTCCACCACCAGGGAATGCACTCTATTCTTAACAAAAGCATATCTGAACGAAACTCCTTTACGCAATCTTTCCGTAGATAGATGGGTCGGGATGGTGGCGGTCTTAAACAAGAATTTAAAATATTTGCTGCGGTAACAAACGCTAAGATTTTAAAAATAATTCTAGTTTAACAAAAATGTTAGTTCCACATTCCACCACCAGGGAGCGCACTCTATTCTTAACAAAACTGTATCGGAAGAAAACTCCGTTAAACAACCTATAAGTAGATATGTTACTCGAGGTGGTAGCGGTCTTAATAAGAAATTAAGATATTTGCTGAAATTACTATTAGGAAATAGTGGTAACTAAACTTTAGACAATTTTATATTAAATAAGTAGCATATATCTCAGGACTCCCTCAAAAAGTCACCTAAAGCGGTCAGAAACGCTAATTTTTTAAATAGAAATCTAGCGCCCCCCCCCCCCCTGGAATTTCGCGTGTCATTCTTTCTTACACTTTATCTTATGTGTTATAAAATATCTTAAAGTTTCAAACAGATCGACTTGTTAGATTTCCTAATTTTAACAAAATCGCGTTATGTTAGTTCCACATTCCACCACCAGAGAATGCACTCTATTCTTAACAAAAGCATATCTGAACGAAACTCCTTTACGCAATCTTTCCGTAGATAGATGGGTCGGGATGGTGGCGGTCTTAAACAAGAATTTAAAATATTTGCTGCGGTAACAAACGCTAAGATTTTAAAAATAATTCTAGCTCCCCCCCCCCCCCCCCTCCTCGAAATATCACACTCCATTCTTTTTTACACTTTTTTCTATGTGTTATAAACTATCTTAAAGTTTCAAACAGACTGAGTGGCGGTCTTAACCAATAATTCAAAATATTTCTGAAATTACTATTAGAAAATAGTGGTATGAAGTAAACTTTCTGATGATGAATGAGTTATACTTATCTCATATCGCTGTTCAAAAAGCCCAGGCAAATTATTAGATTTCCTAATTTAAGTTAATTCGTGGTTAAATTAGCGCGTCTCTTCATTTTAATCGACGCATTTGATAGGAATAAACCGATTAATTAAATAATAATTAATATTTCAGTTTGTAATTAAGATAGGACTTAGATATGGGTATCAATGAAATCAGCGAGAAATTTGACATCGGGATGCCAAAAAATTTAATATTTAAAAAGTTAAAATTTCGTATTAAAATATGCTATTATGGAAAACCGCAGCGTCGTCATGTCTACCTGCTTTCCCGCCGAATTGAAATCTTTTTATTTCCTTGTCTTTCCAATTAAAGAAATTAAATTTTTATCGATCGATTTTTAGTGGATATTTTAACTTATACACATCGCAGAAATGTGAACTTTATACCAAATGAAAGTAGATTTTTTTCTGCGTCTGTCTATTCCATTTACAAATTTCTCGGACCAATATTTTCTGATATACGATTTCGCTTTAAAATCTCCACTTCATTTTTCGGCTTAATTTCCTCCGTGGTAACCGTGCATTCGGCTGATTTTACTGGCAACCCTTAGGAGAAACACGGATGATTTCGAGAAAGTCCGTTTGAATTTGCGTTAAAAAGGTGGATTGGTTAATTTTAGAAGTTAATTAGCCCGTAATTCGGTTAATTACCAACTTTTTCAAAATTTTATGATTTGTTGTTTGATGTGAGGTGTTCAGCTACAAGTACCCAAAATTTCAAGTCTCTAACATGTATAGTTTCTGAGAACGGGCTCTGTGACGGACAGACGGACGGACAGACAGACAGAGGAGCGAGACGAATAGGGTTTCGTGAGATGAACGAAACCCTAATAAAATCATTCAAAAATTGTGAGGCAATATTAAATCTAAATTATGCAGGGCATTTATTGTATTAGTTTTTAGTGACACTATGTTAAATCTTCATTAAGCATTTATTAATTAAATTCGTTTTGAGTGACGTAATGTTAAATCTTAATTATGCGTTCAAAACTTTAATCTTAATTATGCGTTCATAAATTAAATTCGTTTTCAGTGACAAAATGTTAAATCTTAATTATGCGTTCAAAAATTAGTGACGCAATATAAAATTAATGCTAAAATCACATTAGTCAATCTTTAATAGTGTTTCTAATTTAAAGCCCTTTGAGAGAAAAAAAAGACACCCAATTACGCTACACATTTATTTCTAACTCTCATGAGCTTATCTTAATTTGTGACCCCCATTAGTCAATCTTAATTAAAATCTAATATCATATTACTTAGTGTGTTAAGGAAAAACCCTTATCTCCTTATCTAGATAAAGTGAATCACTTCTAAGTGCTTCCCAAAATAACGCGATTCAGTATGGTGGAACTTGTCTTGTAGAAACACGCGTTTTGAAATCTCTGTGAAAATCGTTTGAAGTAAAGTAAGTGTGTTTTATTTTTGGTAAATTTATGTATTGAATACTTTTATTAATATTAGCGGAAATTTGCAAAAAGTGCGTTTTTTTCCAAAATCTTATTAAAAATTCAAAGTGTTTTAATAAAAACGTTCAAAAGGTAAAAAGTTTAAAAAGTATGTGTTCAAAAAATCGATTTTCCAGTTTTTAAAATGGCACTGTTTAAAAATATATTAATTTTCAAAAACATGCCTAAAAATTTTAAAGGGACATTGATAATTCAAACGTACCATTTAATAGGTAACCCTGTATTTTACAAATATATATATATTCATTTAGGGGGAGGGGGGTAAATTTCCTAATACCTTAATAAAGACCACTCTATATTTTTCTCAAAATATATTTTCATATAGATTAAACAATACATACATACCTAAAAATTGCATAACAAACCAAAAACCGATATCCTTATAAATATCTTACCAATTTCTATTTTTGACTAAAACCGCGAAAAAATATTCACTGATCTAACACGGATTCAGTAAAAAAATTCTAAAGTTTACTAATACTATTTAAAAGGTGGGTTGATTTTGACGGCCGATTATCTACACTAGGGATATGGGGTGGGGGGGGGGTCTTTCTAAGGGAACCTAACCCGTATTAACGCATGCAAATCCATGGTTCGAAGAAAACCACGAAAACTCCGAACGATTAGGCCGACGGGCGCGATTGATTATCTACACTAGGGATATAGGCCCGAGGGGGAGTGCCCTTCGTGAGGGTCTTTCTAAGGGAACCTAACCCGTATTTACGCACGGAAATTCATGGCTCGAAGTCCGAATGATTAGGCCGACGGGCGCGATTGGGATCGAACCCAGCACTTCACGTCTATTAGCTTCGTGAGCAGAATAGAACCTCTCAGCCATTGGTGGTGCAGTACTATTAAAAAATTCGCAGACATAAATTCTAACACTAAATAACAAAAATTCACATGTAACCTCATTCAAAATTTTAATTAATACTAAATATTCGAGCGCATACGTCACTAAATTCAATCCCGTAAAGTCCTCTCATCCAATTTATGTTTAAAATTCCATTTTTATCTAAAAATTTGCGTTAAAAAATATTTAAAAGTCTCCCAATTAAAATTTTTAATTAATGTTTAAAATTCGATTGTCAATGAAAAATCACGAAAAAGAAAAAAATATTTTAAAAGTGTCCCAATTAAAAATTAACATCAAAAAATTTTACCTCTAACGCAAAATTGCGTCCCTAAAAATTTTAAGTCTCCTCATTAAAATTTCTAAATTATTTTTTCCCATTAATCAGTGGTGGAAAATTGGTGCAGAGGAGGAGCCTATTGACACCACTAAATTTTAGTAGAATTTTTCGTCTTATCTAATGACAGTTTTTATTAAGATGAAGAATACCATAAAATATTAGTGGTGTCAATAGGCTCCTCCTCTGCGCCAATTTTCCACCACTGCCATTAATTATTTTTAACAAGTAAAAATATCACCAAAAACTGGAGTGCGCTAAAAAATTCTATCGCCTAAAATTACCCCCAAAAAATTTGTCTCCCAATAAAAATTTCTAAATTACGCATAAATTAATTTATTTTTCACAAGTAAAAGTAATATCGAAAACTGAAGCGCACTAAAAATTAATGTTTGCGAAAAAATTCTATCTCCTAAAAATTTTAAGTTTCGCAATTAAAATTTCTAAATTGCGCATAAATGTAAAAATACCCCCTCGTACTGTAATACGACGAAAAAAAAAAAAAAAACAAGTGGGTAAGTGTGATCACAGATCGCACAGAGGGTTTCGTTTAATATTCTTTTCAAAACAATTTATCCTTTTGAAAAATCTGTTAGTTCCACATTTCACAACCAGGGGAAGCACTTGATTCTAAACAAACCTGTATCCAAACGAAAATCCGTTTTACATACTATCCGTAGATATATTAGTCGAGGGGGATTGGGCCCATAGCACCAGAGATAAGTAGGCGCACCTGGCGGAAAAAAATGGAACTAAAATATGTAAGGCTATGGTGCATAATATGAAAGAATGGTCAAAGGGGTGTCGGATAAAGTTGGAAAATTTCTCCCCGGGTTAAAAGGGCGGAGGTTAGAAAAATTCCTTAAAATACACAAGTTAGAGGCCAGAGGGGTAAATAATATGACTAGCTGGCTTCGCCCGCTAGCAGGCCCCTCCTTTTCATGAACCACTCCTTTTTTATAAAATCTCAAAGCGAACGAACCTCGACCCGGGTCCCCGCTGCCTACGGCACCGTAGAGCAGGCGTGCTGCGCACGCACTGCAAACTCTTAAAAAAAGCGTATCGCACTCGAACGAAAGTCAAACCGGGTGCCCCGCTGCCTTCGGCACCGTATAGCAGGCGTGCTGCGCACGCACAGCAAACTCTTTTAAAAAAAAAGCCTTTCGCTATAACGAAAGTTGAGTCCTCGCTGCCTATGGTACCTTATAGCAGGCGTGCTGCAGACGTACCGCAAACTCTTTTTAAAAAGCCTATCGCCCTCGGACGAAAGTTGAACTGGGTCCCCGCTGCCTACGGCACCGTATAGCAGGCGTGCTGCGCACACCTGCAAAATCTTGTAAAAAAAGGCAATCTCGCCCGAACGAACCTCCAACCGGGTACCCGCTGGCTAAACGGAAGAACATTTGATCAAAATACCCACTCAGAAATTTCAAGAAGATATACAACAACTTCTACAGCTTTTAGAAAATCAGATAGAGCAAATACGCGACTTAAATAGCGAATTGCAAAGACAACAGGATTACATAGAAAATATCCATTGTAAAATATCGAGGGAAATAGATTTAAAAACAGAGCTGAGAAACATGCTTAAAGAACACGAATCAAAAATAGAGAGATTCATTGAAGTAAGACAAGCACAAATAGCAGGAGAAGAATTTCTTCAACAAAAAATTACAACACATACCAGTGAACTAGTATCTCCAGTTCCTCTATGTAAACCATCATATGCCACAACTCTAAACTCCCCAGCACCACAACAATCAAAGTCTGCTATATTGTTAACAAGAAAATCCACAACCAATATGTCCCTATTCAACATCCGCGATTTTATAAATAGAGAACTTAAGACAACAGTAAATCTTGCGAAAATATACTGCACTATTTCCAGAGATAAACGAACTATTATAGTACGCTCAAACACAGACGAAGATGTGAATAACATAGCAGACAAGATCCAGGAACACAGTAACATACTTGACCTCGTAGATTTAAATCTCGCAGTGGAAAAAAGGAAAAAAATAATCATTTTGGGAATCCCCCAAAACATAACAGTAGAAGAAATAAAAGAGAAATTAAGCGAAGATCTTGAATATGACATAAAAGCTAATGAACATAAAGAATTACAAAGAAAATCTCTAAAGACCTATCAACTTATGCTAGATTTGGAGGATAGATTGGCAACCAGATTGCTACGCCAAGGTCGTTTGCTGATTGGTTTTCTATCGTGTAAAATCGCTCAGTACGCCCCCATAATAAGGTGCAGTCACTGTCAAATCTATGGACATACAAAAGAGAGATGCAGAAGAAAAGAAACCTGCGCATATTGCATGAAGAACCATGAAACCTCAACATGTCCGAATAAAAATGATCCAAGGAAGCACAAATGCTATAATTGCTATAATTATGTGAACCCCGAAGGTCGCCAATACAAGTTCGATCATAGCACAAATTCAAGCGAATGTAATATCTTTCAAAACCACTTCTATAATAGACATCGTGTAATTAACTACCGACAACAACGTTCTCGACCCTAAATAACCTTTCAAATATCGTTACCCAAAATAACAATGTTCTTACTATTGCTTCCAACCCTGCTAATGTAGCAGTTCCAACTAAAATAATTCATAACAAAGCAACTCTTTCCAAAATTAGATGTGTCCAAATTAATCTGAATAACTGTCGCGCAGCGAATCTAGAACTAATCAAATATATAAATAATCAACAAATTGACATAGCTATAATCCAAGATTACCATAGAACAAATAATTCATTTACAAGCCTCCCAATTGGATGGTCTCTTTATGCCTCAAAAAATGAAACAGCTGGAATTATCATAGCAAACTCCCAACTATATCACCTAAAAACCTTATCTTTTGACAAGAGCCTTTTTATTAACATTAGCACTAAATACCATGAATTAACACTTGGCTCGCAGTATTCCCGTCCTCGTTCCGCAAGAGACCTTGAAGAAGACCTACAAGCCTGGACCAACACTATCAGAGACTGTAAAAATATCATTTTAGCAGGCGAATTTAATGCTCACTTAAAGGACTGGGGATATAAATGCAATAATGCAAGAGGAGACATTCTTCTAGATTACCTCGCTTTAAATAACGTATCCATAGTTAATGATCCCAATGCACCATATACATTCAAACAGAACAAAAGGAAAGGCACTCCAGATCTAACTTTAAGTGGAAACCAAGCACGCAACTATCTCAATTCTTGGTACGTAGACGACATCAATGACTCCCTCAGCGACCATCTGTACATAAGATACGATTTAGATATAGATCCAGTTCTAAGAAATGAATACAGATTTAAAACTAAATTTGAGAATTTCAAAAAATTTAACAACCAACTCTCTCCTAATGTTGACAATCTACAGACAACTCTCAGCGAGGTCAAAAGCCCTAATGACTTGAATGAATGGACCCACAAATTTGAAGAGCTTCTACAAGAAATCATGGAATCTTCTCTCAAAAAGAAAAAACAGTCATATGAAGTAAATACAAAGTGGTACACAGATAATCTCAAAATACAAAGAAATCGATTAAACGCTTTACGGAAAAGATCAAATAAAAATCCTGAAAACGTACAATACCAAGTTAGCTACAAGAAAGAGAGAGCTAAATACAAATTAAACATCAAAAACCCAAAATTAAATTCGTGGAAATCCTTCTGTGAGACAACATCCACAACATACGGAACCGCTTTCAAAATTGTAAAGGGCAAATACCTCAAAAATACCGACTTAATACATTCAATACTTGACACATCAAATTCAACTGACATGTTTAGAGACATTCAACACCAACTCTTAAGCCATCATTTTGGAAAAGAAATCCCTGAAAATCTACATTCATTTGAAAATTTGGAGCCACTATCAGAAAGTGATATAAATGAATATCTAATCAGCTATAGAGAACTAAAATATTGCGCATCAAGACAGTCGAACAACAAAGCCCCTGGCTTCGATAAGATCGATGCAAGGGTTACTAAAAACTTGATCAAAACTTTCCCACAATTAATGCTTCAACTATACAACAAATGCTTTTCCCTTGCCCATTTCCCAGACATATGGAAGAAAGGCATTGTCATTTATTTTCGAAAGAAGAATAAAGATCCTCGGCAATTAAAATCTTACCGACCGATAGTCCTTCTCCCTATGCTGGGAAAAGTCCTTGAACGATTAATCAAGATGCGTGCAATGACATTTTTAGAAGATATTTCCTTTCTCCATGAAATGCAATTTGGATTTCGCGAATCAAGAAGCACAATAGATGCCTTAAATGAACTGAAATCCTCTATCACAAATACATTAGAAAATAAGAAATACTGTGGTATTCTTTCCTTCGATATAGAGGGAGCGTTTGATTCGATAGATTGGAATACTATCTCCCAAATAATCGATAATTCTCCTCTCCCTCTATATCTAAAACATTTACTAAAAAATTACATCTCCAATCGATATATTGGTTTAAAAGAAGGAAGCGTTGTAGAATGGTTCATTTCATTTAAAGGGTGCCCTCAGGGCTCATGCTTAGGTCCCCTTCTTTGGTTGCTAATTGCAGATTTTATTATAAAGGAGTTCTACAAAATAGAATCAGACATGATAGTTTATGCTGACGATTTCGTAATTAAGGTTGCGGGAGACTCCAGACCTGAGTTGGAGCAAGTTGCTAATAGACACATCGAAATTTTTTCAACTTTATGCAGGAATTTCAACCTTACAATATCGGAAACTAAAACAAAGGCCATGCTTTTTGGCCGCTTTCTTCTTAACAGACGTCGACCAATTTTCAAATTGAATAACAAAACTATCAAGTTTGAAAATACTATTCCCTATCTTGGCGTTATACTAGATCCAAAATTTAATTTTCAAGAGCATCTAACTCATACTAAAACAAAGGTAACTCAATTTTTAAACGGATTCAAAAGCCTAAAATCTCATAAAGGAGGAATATCTTCAAGTATACTGAAATTTTGGTACAACACCGTCATATTAAAACAAATTAGCTACGCTTATGAAATTTGGTTTCCAAGCCTCAACTCGCATGGGATAAGAAAATTAAAGTCAGTACAACGTACAGCTCTCTTAAGCATTATCAAGACCTATCGAAGTACTTCCTCTGACGCTCTCTGTGTCCTTACTGGTTCTCCCCCAATCGATACTTTGCTCAAGAACGATTATCATTATTACGAACTAATTAAAGGAAGAAGATCATATAACCATAATGGCAAAATCATTAACAGCAACCACATTATGTCAAAACTAAACACCTTCGACTTTTCTCAATATTACAAGATAAACAACCTCTTCATTTTAGAGGAAAAATACGAAAAATTACTCCAAATCTATGACCCATCCATATATACCGATGGTTCTGTCATGAACGACGGAGCAGCATGTGCATTTACAGTCTGTCTTAAAAACTCATTCGTATATGATTATGCAGTTAAACTTCATGTAGATAACTCGATCTACCAAGCTGAATTATTCGCAATTTACAAGGCAATGGAATGGTCCATTAACTCTTCTCATCATGAAATTCTTATCCTTACAGACAGCCACTCATCCTATGACGCCCTTCAAATTGCATTTCCACGCAATTATATAATTTATAATATCTACAATCTTTCACTACATTTTCCTAACAAAAAGTTCTATATCTCATGGATTAAATCTCACATAGGTATCCCGGGAAACGAAAGAGCGGATTCTCTGGCGAAGGCGGTTATAGATAACAACCAATACAACGATTGCCAGGAATTGCTTCTTCCACAATCCAAATTCAAGTATATCTTTAGGCAAAAAACTCTGGATGAATGGCAACTCTCATGGACTCAGTCGACAAAGGGTCGCGATACTTACAGTATAATTAATAAAGTTGACATACAGTTCATCTGTGATCGCCCTACGTTACCTAACTATATCACTGGTCATGGAAGTTTCCCATCATTTCTACATAAAATTAAAAAAAGAGACTCACCACTTTGTTTATGCAGAAAGAGTATTGGAAACGCTACACACTATATCTTTGGAAACTGCCCCATAATGAAACATCATTTCCATTTTGACAGAAACAAAACATTGAGAGAAAATTTGAATAACACTCTTTTCAACGCAGGCAACTTCCAGAGACTTCTAGAAAATTACGACATTTTAAACAAACATTTTTCGTTTATTTCTAAGACTATAGCTAAACCTTAATCCTTTTTTTTTTTTTTACATTCTATTTAACCTGTAAATATTTTTCAATATTTATTTATACATATGTGTCCGCACTGCCTTCAATGATAAGGCAGTATTTGTAACATGCTTTTTATGTTGTAATAAATGTGCGCCACCCTGCTTGCGCTGCCTGGCAGCCCCTTTTTCCCCTCGTGGATTTATTGTCCCTATACCTCACGGTAGGCTGTCCACGAGTGGGCGATTTCGGTACCCGCTGGCTACGGCACGGTATAGCAGGCGTGCTGCGCACGCACTGCAAAATCTTGTGAAATGGCAATGGTATCTCTCGAAAGAACCTCGAACCAGGTCCCCGCTGCCTACAGCAGGCGTGCTATGCACACACTTCAAAAACTGGCATTTCGTCTCTCCCCCTTACCTTCACATGCCTGAAATTTCACGCGGTCTTTTTTTTATAAAATTTATCTTATGTGTTATAAAATATCTTAAAGTTTCAAACAGATCGACTTGTTATATTTCCTAATTTTAACAAAATTGAGTTATGTTAGTTCCGCATTCCTCCACCAGGGAGCGCACTCTATTCGTAACAAAAGCGTATCTGAAGGAAACTCCTTCATGCAACCTTTCCGTAGATGCATGAGTCGTAATGGTGGCGTTCTTAACCAAGAATTCTGTTAGTTCCGCATTCCACCACCAGGGAGCGCACTCTATTCTTAACAAAAGCGAATCTGAACGAAACTCGGTTAAACAACCTATCACTGGATATGTTACTCGAGTTGGTGGCGGTCTTAAGCGTGAAATTAAGAAATTTGCTGAAAGTACTATTCGGAAATAGTGGTAACTAAAATTTTGACTTTTGTATATTTAATAAGTAGCATATATCTGAGCATATCATAGTCCTCAAAAAAGGACATCTAAAAAGGTCAGAAACGCTAATCTTTTAATATCTGTAATGAACGGTGCAGGAGGATGAAAGTAAATTTCGAGGAAAACCATTATTTGGACGTGTAAGGTGGCCCAAAATGCGTAAACAAAATTTTAAACATTATTTCTGAGATCTGTGAGGTGAAAGCTTTCAGTAGACATGCTACATCCAAAAATGACTTTCGGCCCCTATCTTCGGTCCTATATGGAAAACCGAAAAACAGAAGATGCAAAAATACAAGTTGGTACAGAGGTGCCAGGCTGGGAGCAATCCCCCCGCTGTGGCTCCAATAGAAGCAAAGTTATAAGCTGTTAAAGATTGAAGTGAACTGAAGAATCAGCCCTTTTTGAGTGAGTAACCAATAGGGTAGGGGCACACCCCCAGGGGTGCCCGTAACTACTAACAAATTGTTATAGAACGATAGTAAAAAGAATGAGCGAAATTTTAAGGTGTATAATGGGGAGGTACGCCCCCCCCCCGGGCAGGCCCTCAAAGTTGGGATTTTTTGGAAAATTTTAAAGTGAAGGAGTAGCTGCTGTAATAAGGATAGTATTCTAATTTTTGGGTTTAACTTGATGATAATAAATATGCGTTACCCCATGAGACAATATTTTCTTCAACTCTTAAGGAAATACCTTGTTGGCATTGAATAATCTGCCTAAAAAAGATCCAAAACGCACCTCATTGTCCACTACACATACAGATTAAGTAAATAATATTGTATTACCCCCCGCAGACAATATTTTCTTCAACTCTTAAGGAAATACGTTGTTGGCATTGCTGGAATTGAATAATCTGCCTAAAAAGGATCCCAAACGCACCTCATTGTCCACTACACATACAGATTAAGTAAATAATAATGTATTACCCCCAGAGACAATATTTTCTTCAACTCTTAAGGAAATACGTTGTTGGCATTGCTGGAATTGAATAATCTGCCTAAAAAGGATTCAAAACGCATCTCATTGTCTACTACACACAGATTAATTAAATAATAATTAATATCTCAGCTTTTAATTAAGCTATCACGCACTGAAATTATCCGATAGCAAGCGAAGCACGTCATAATAATATCTGTAATGCGAACTAACCCGGATATTTAATCAAAAGTATTTCCTTTTCCCCCCTCCCCCTTTCCATTGACACAAACCTAACAAATAAAAAATATGCGATACGGGCGAAGCACGCTTTTGCCTCCCCTCGAAAGGTATACCTCTTTGATAGCGCTGAACCTCACGCAAATTCATAGATTTCCTAATTTAAATTATTTCGTGGCTAAAAAAGCATGTGCCGCCATTTTATTCTATTCATTAGAGAGAAATGAAACCGATTAATTAAATAAATAATTAATATCTCAGCTCGTAATTAAGCTATCTCTTTGAACCGGGTATGTATGAAATCTGTGAGAGATTTCCAGCCCGGATGTCAAAAAATTTAATATTTAAAAAGTTTAAATTTCGTATTAGACTTTCCTCCCCTTAAATTTCTCCCGCGCCGATATGTCTGAGAGATGACGACAGCTGCGTTCCGGTGAATGGAAATCTGTTTTCATTGTCTTTTCAAATACAGAAATTAAATTTTTATTGATCGATTTTTAGTGGATTTTTTGCGTTTTAACCTACGCAGAAATTTGAAATTTATACCAAAATGAAGTAGAATTTTTTCCGCGTGTTTCTACACCTGTTACGAGTTTGTACGACCGATGATACTTCGGCAGATGCGATTTTGCTTTTTAAACGTCCACTTCATTTATTGCTTAAATTACTCCGTGGTAACCCTGCATCGGCTGATTTGACGGAGCATCCGCTGAATTTACTGGCAATCCTTAGGAGAAACTGAGGAGGATTTCGATAAAGTGCGTTCGCACCTGCGTTCAAAAGGTTGATTGGTTAATTTTAGAATTTAATTAGCCCGTAATTCGGTTAATTACCGACTTTTTCAAAATTTTATGATTTGTTGTTTGATGTGAGGTGTTCAGCTATAAGTACACAAAATTTCAAGTCTCTAACATGTATAGTTTCTGAGAACGGGCTCTGTGACGGACAGACAGACGGACAGATAGACAAAGGAGTGAGACGAATAAGGTTTCGTCAGATGAACGAAACCCTAAAAATCAATCTCCTAAAATTACCCCCAAAAAGTTAAAGTCCCCCAATTAAAATTTCTTAATTATCATTAATGAAAAAATCCAATTCAAAATAACTCCTCGTACTATAGTATGACAAAAAAAATCAATCTTCAAAAAATTTCAGTCTTCAAAAATTATCCCGAAAAAAGTTAAAGTCCCCCAATTAAAATTTCTTAATTATCATTAGAAAAAAAAAACCCTCAAAATAACCCCTCGTACTATAAGATGACGCATCACCTTGACCCCGCCTCCCAGAGTTTGACCTTCACCTACGCCGCATGACTTTCATACCTGTAAAAGTTATTAGTTTTTAAATACATTTTGTGCCAACAGATGGCGCTACCTGCTATATCTGTATACTATATATGTGTGATCCAAACAGATTAAAGTTAAGTCTTCCATGTTTCAGGAACCAGGTATGTTGTGATTTATTTGTTCTCATGCACTTGTATATTTCATGTATTTGAGTTTATCAATCAATACCAAATGCAGAGGTCATTTGAAGGTCGTGCCACTTATGTAGAACCCCCTTCTTATAACTACTACCATGCAGTGCAAAGAATAGTTATTATTCATTTACAGGGCCACACAAAAGAATTCCGTTACATAATAATGGTATATGGGGGGGGGGGGGGGATTGTTTACGCATATTTTAATTATGTTAAACATTTTCATACATAATGAAACTGATATACGTCGCTGAGGCTTACTATGTTATTCCATGTATAATACGAAGTACTATATATTAGCGATGATGGCAGGAAATGCATTTTTAATTATGATATGCGCTTTTAAGTTTCTCTACATTTATGCATACTATATGTTGTGTATAAATTTCTATAGTTGATATACAGGGCTACACAAAAGAATTCGTAAAGGTTACAGAGTATGAGCGTAAATTGCTTAAAGGTGGTTTTTAAATGAGTTATGCATTTTTATGCTGAACTGCATTTAGTTTACTAAGAAACATTTGTAGCATATACAGTAAAACCTCCCTAAAGCGACCACATTGCTTTACAAAAAAAATGGTCGCTTCGAGAGGTGGTCTCTTAATGGAAGTCATGTTTAAATTTAGATTTTAATTGTTGAAAAAGGGTAGGCACAAAGAGGTTTAAATACTCAAAAGTTACCGGAATAGAAAAAAAGTCTAAACTTAGTTTAGAAGTTTGATGAGTAATGCGCTGTCCGGAATTATTTTTCTAATAAAACCTTCTTGAAGCGAGCAGGAAAAAACTGAATTTGTTTCATTTTCTTCAAAGAAATGGGTCGCTCATGGAGGGAGTTCAACTGGGATGGTCTCTGAATGGAGGTAAAATTAGTATTGAGCCTATGGGAATAAATTTCGTTCCATGGAAAAATGGTAGTTCAGGGAGATGGTCACACTAGGAGGTTTCACTGTAGATAAAATTTATACAGGGCCATGCAAAAAATTGGATACATGCCCAACTACGGATGATAATTTCTGGAAATGTGATTTCAGTAATTTTAAGAGCGTTTTAGTTTGAATTAAATTTTAGCTAAATAGTGTGAGAATACTTCTCACAGTATTTAAATTTTGTTTATTTTTATTCCTTTCAGCTATTTTTTTGCATCGATGTCTATTTGAATTTGATAGATGTAAAACCCTGTTACCTGTCTTGACACTGCTCGGGAAATATCTCCTCTACATTTCACTTTGCTACACACTTTATATTCTATCTTTATTAAGCAATACATTCATACACTTTATTTATCTATATAAAATATCTTTTATTAATACAATAAAGTTATTCATTATTTCACTTACCGTTTATTTACTCTTGCTATCTTCTCTTTAAATCCTTTTAAAGTTGTTTACTTTATTTATTGCACGTATTTTCAGACTTCCGATTTTCATTTATCCATGTCCAGGCAATCAGGAGCATAGAATACATTTCAAATGACGAGTGTTTCATGGCCGCCACCAGATGGCGTCGATCGTTTGAAACTACTGCACATCGTTCATACGACGTTTCGTCACGATGTCTTTCGAGAACTATCTTCTACTGCTCCGTGATTGGTTTATCCATTCACCCGGTTCATATAACAGGGTTCCTACGCAATTCTGATAAAAAAATTCCCTGACTTTATTCAAAAATTTCTCTGGCCTTTCTCAGTAAAAATTCAACTTATATATTGTTGTAAAACCCTCCACAATGGACTTTAATTTAGATAAAAGTTAAAAAAAAGTATGTGCTGTATGAATTTCCGATTTTTAAATTTTTTTTTTCATATTGTTATATAGTTTGCATAAATTTCATATAAAATTTTTTGATTGGATGAATAATTAATTCAAAATTTCTTCATTTACGACGACAATAGAAATTCTGATGGAAGTAGTATAGTGATGGGCGATTCTGGAAAATTCAGGAATCGATTAAAATCGACATCGTATAAAACTGAATCGATCACAATAAGAATCGATTCCCAAATTCTAGAATCGATATTTCGATAGTCACAGATTCGCACAGATAAGCTCAAAAATATTAATTTCAAAACTTAGCGAATCAGCAGAGCCGTAGCGACCACCTACCATACCTCACATTTAGAGGGTAGACAAAGTCAGGGGCCCAGTCGTAAGCTATTACAGACCTTTGAGTCAAATAATAAAGTTTTTAACTTTTAAATTATTAGTTTTAAGATGTAATTTTACTAATATTGTAATTTAGATTTTATTTAAATTTATTTTTTAAGAAAGATCTCGGTTAAATACAAGTTGGAAATTGCGCGTCAAACGTGGCATATGTGGTGCGCTCGTACTATAACAGTGCACTTCATAAGTGCATATCAATTTCATTCTGTTCGAAAGTCTTTAACATCCTTAAAATGCACTTGAAATAATTTTTTCCATTGGCTGTAATGTAACGGAAAACTTTTGACTGTCCCTGTAATTAAATCATTGTCATTTTCTTCCAGCCTGAATTAAAATTTAAATTTTCAGGGACATAATTCATGTTGCCATAAGAACCGATTTAGTATTCTTACAATTTGAGTTTAATAATGTAACTAGCAAAGTTTATTAAAGTTCTTTTATTTAAAAAAAAAAAAAATCGTCGCTGCAAACGTGAAAATTTAGTTTTCTCAGAAGAAATAAAAATCAATTAATTTTACTGTCTTAGAAGGATAGTGGACGCACATGTATATTGCTTGGAAATCTTTAACATTATAGCTAGTAACTAGCGGGTTCCCCCTAATATGAAATCTCGAAGCGAACGAACCGCGAACCGGGTTCCCGCTGCCTACAGCACCGTATAAGTGTACCCCCCCCCCCACTTTGCCCACCGGGTCGGAAAAACGCGCTCACCTTCCCCCCCCCCCCAATTTTTGACATTCATCATTTAAAATTTTTTTATTATGTGTTATAAACTATCTTAAAATTTCAAACAAATCGCCCTGTTATATTTTCTAATTTTGTTCTGCCCCTCCCCTCTATCCCCCCCCCCTGAAATGTGACGCGCCATTCTTTTTTATAATTTTTTATCATGTGTTATAAACAATCTTAAAGTTTAAAACAGATCGCATTGTTAGATTTCCTAATTTTAACAAAATCGCGTTATGTTAGTTCCAGATTCCACCACCAGGGTGCGCACTCTATTCCTAATAAAACTGTGAACGAAACTCCGTTAAACAACCTATCAGTAGATATATTATAGATATATTACTCAAGAGTGTGGCAATCTTGATCAAAAATTTAAGCTATTTGCCGAAATTACTATTCGGAAATAGTGGTAACTAAACTTTTGACTTTTTTTATATTTAATAAGTAGCATTTATCTCAGAACTCCGTCAAAAAACTCCACCTAAAACGGTAAGGAACGCTAAGGTTTAAAAAAAATTCTAGCGGCCTCCCCCCCCCCCTTCCTCCTCCCGAAATTTTCTCACCATTCTTTTTTAAACTTTTTCTTATGTGTTATAAACTATCTTAAAGTTTCGAACAGATCGCCTTGTTAGATTTTCTACTTTAAATGAAATCGCAGTCTGTTAGTTCTATATTCCACCACCAGGGAGCGCAGTCTATTCAAGACAAAAGTGTATCTAAACGAAAGTCCTTTATACAACCTATCTGAAGATACATTAGTCTAGGCAAGAATTCAAGATATTTGTGAAATTACTATTCGAAAATAGTGGTATGAACACTTATAAAATTTTTGATATTGAAAAGGTAGTAATTATCTCAGCCCGCCGTCAAAGAACCGCACGCTAAACGGTAGAAAACGTTAATGCTGCTATAAAAAATCACGTGACTGCCTTTAAAAAAAAGCATTTAATAGAAATAAACCAATTAGTGAAATAATAATTAATATCTCAGCTTGTAATTAAGATAATATTTTTTCGAATTTCTGAAAGGAGAATTTTTTTTTTTTTTTTTTTGCATCGCCCTGTCCAAGTTTCGAATTTTTACGCCCCTTACATTCTAAGATGTAGTCCTTTTTTAAAACAGTACAAAATTCTCGGGAATCACTTTGTTTAAATTGTTAAATATATTATTTGAAAAAAAAAAAGTTTTAAAGCATTTTAGCACGTATTTTCATACCTACACCCTTGAAAAAAATTAATAACATTCAGGGGATCCTTTAGTTTCGGAAAGCTCCGAAATTTCATAAAATTCAAAGTATCATAAATTAGTAAGTTTGGTTGTAAACGACTGGAATTTTTATAATACAACTTACACAAACACTTTGACAAACTTGTGAAATACCGCTTAACTAACGAGAACCTTGAGTCACGTGGCTTTAAACCAAGAATGATAAGTTTAAAATGGAAAACAGACGAAATTTGTTATTACCATTCATAAATGGTGCTCACCAAGAGCTGCAGATATATAATATCAGTGTTTAGTTGGTAAACAAATGACTCGGGAAGAATGTCAAAAAAGGTCCCATTGAAATTGGACCATAATTAAGAAAATTGGGATGTGGGGGGGGGGGGGGATGTATTGGTGACGAACTGGAAAAGTACAGCTTAATAAACTAGTAACCCAAATAACTTGGCTCCTAAACTAAAAATATAACAATTTAACCTAGAAAGAAAAAGGCTCTTATGCGAAATTTGACAACAGTTCTGCCTTTAAAACAGTAAATCCGAAAGAATAAATATATATTCCTTTGAAATTACTGTCAAAAATATCAATGCAAAAGTTGGAGCACGATTGACCCTTACCAAAAAGAAGGAAGGCTAGAGACAGAAAATAAAAGATCACATTAAAAGCTTTCCAGCGATATGTTATACGATATGGTTTGGAAGAAACAAAAAATACCCCCCCCCCCCCCCGAGGGAGCAGGTAAGCACCGAACGGTCGGAGGGGTATCAAAAGTATCTTTGGTCAAGGTTTCAAAATGTGGCTTTATAATAAAATAGAACAAGAATTGGACATTTTAAAAATTGCATGCAAATTTTGAACGGCCCTGTAAATTAAGATTAGCGAAGAAAAGGGGAGAGGGGGTGGAGAGATTAGAAGGGACGAACTTGAAAAATACAATATAATAAACTAGTAACCTGAATAACTAGGCTTCTAAACAAAAGTATAACGATTTAACCTAATGTTGAATTCAGGGTGTAGCCCGGGAGGACATCCCTCCCGGGACATTGAAATGTCCCTCCCATAAGTTTTGAGATTTTATGCTTTTTAATGGACAAATGTGCACACCCCCCCCCCATTACGGAACTCTGAAATCCCCCCCCCCCCCAATCCCGACCGGAGTCGCATAAATCCCTCCCTAAGAAAAATACCTGCATTCAACACTGATTTAACCTAGAAAGTAAAAAAAAGGCTCTTATACAAAATTTTACAGCAATTCTGGCACTAAAACAGCAAAATTGGAAGAATTGATTCAAACCGAATCGTGGATCGATCGCGATGCGATTTGAATTGAAGTAAATCAAAACATAACGATTCGACATTGCATCTAAAGAATTGAAGTAAATCAAAATATATAACGATTCGACATTGCATCTAAAGAATTGAAGTAAATCAAAAAAATAACGATTCTGAAGATCGCATCTGAAGATCGACATCGGCATCGAATCTGAACTGAATCGATTCACCGTTTCTGATCCAAGGGCAGAATCGATGCGTTCATCTTTTCTTGCTTTCTTTTGTCTTTAGAAAAATAAAGGACGCATTCGTAAACTCCACACTAAACGCACTGGTTTTCGTGCAAAAACTGAAATCAGTGTGGTTAGTTGTGGTTCGGTGTAACCAGTTTTCTACGAGTTTACGAACGCGATCGAGTGCGTTTAGTGTCGCACTGAACATGTTTACGTTTGTTTGCGATTCCGCCAATCTTGGCGATGAAGATGAATAATGTAGTATTTTGATTAAAGTAAGTTTTAAAACCTTTATTAGTTATGATAGTAGAATATAATTTGTCTTATTGTAATCAGTATTGTTGAAAAATTGCATTTCTCAAATTTAAACACATCGAAATCATCGTAGCATTAACAAATAAATAGCTAATGACGATTGTTTTTAGTGTCTAAACGTTCAACGAATGACTAATTTTTCTTTTTTGTATTTAGTTCCAAGATTTCCGATTTTAAAAATATATAATAAAGTTTTGTGTCTATAAATTTATGTGTCTTTAAAAGGTTTAAAGGCTGATTATTCTTCCATAAAAAATTTATCATACTACTTTAATTTTGTAGTAGTGTAAATGTAGACTTTAAAGTAATTTATTTACATGATTTAAAAGAAAAAAAATTGCATAATTAATTTTATGGTATTTCAACGTTACTTTTACAATAAATATGGACTATATTTTTGATACCTAAACTGTACATTTTATGAAATCTTTTTCTGTGTTCTTTCAAACTTGTAAAATGTGGATTTTTTTTTCTTTTCAGTGACATTTCCTGCTAACCACTATCACCAACAACTCCCAGCATATTGATTGAATGTGTATTGTCTCTGCTGTATGGTTTGTTAATTCACATCATACCATTGACAATACTTTCTCAATTACACCCTATTCTGTATACTAGATGTTGGCTATGAAACAGAAAAAAAAAAGTGGAATTTTTAGCAAAGCTCAGAATGGTGAAAAATGGAAGATATTGAAATCGGCATTCTACTTTAATATTAATTCATGGTAAAATGTTGATCAATGATATTAATTATAATAACCTTTATTTTATTTTTTGCTTTCTTCATTTTAATTACATGGTTAATATTATATAGTTGCCATATTAAAGGTAGTGGCAGAAGTATTAATATAATATACTCATATTATTTGATACAGTAAATTTATATTACATAATATTTAGTATATTTTATTCATTCTGGTCAGCATAACAAACCTCTGAAAATAAAACTACCATTGTTATATCAATTATTGTGAAAAGCCATCTATTTGATCTTATATATTTGATAAATGTACACTAAATTGTTGATTTCTATTATTTTAGTTTGCTTTTATTAACCTTTAGTAACTGATGTTACCGGTTTCTCAGACCGTGGCTTTTTAAAATTTTTATAGTTTAACTACAAACACTGCCGAAATTTTGTTCCATTTGGAACTTTAGTACTATTGCCAGAGACTTTTGAATAGGTGAATTTTAATTATAACAGTCCTGTGCAAATGTTTAGTACAAAAACATCATCCTATGAGTTAATCGTGCCTTTTATTCATCTCTCAAAGGAGCAGTCTCACAGAGCGCTTCACACTAGTTATGTGACAATTTCTGTGATATCAGTTGAAGGTTAATCTTATAAATTACTATTATTTACTATGATACTTGGATTCATCTGGCAATGTTAGGGTTGTAAATTGACACAGAAAATTCTGCATAGTGATCAGTAAAAGATTAACACCTTCAAGGGCGGTGGTTCATTTTTGGACCACTTAAATTTAATTCCTAAATACCACATTGGCACCAGAATATTGGAATGGAAATTTTCCTTGCTTTTGCTTATTTTCAAATTTTTTTTTTTTTTTTTTTTTTTTTTGAAATTCTGGTGTCATTCACTCATTTCTGCATTTTACGAATAGAAGTACCTTGCCCCTGAAAGTGTTAATAAAACTTTTCGCACCACATATCATGAAAAGTTGCTGTGGTGTTGACATAGCTGCTTGCATATCTTTGCTGGAATAATAATTTTTTGCTGCATCTGATGAAGGGAGCTGTTAACATCTCTTGAAACTATTGGCAGTACTTTTATTTATTACCTAGCTAGATAGGTCATGAGTAGCCACAAGGGAGGGAGGCAATTACCCCTCAATATACTTTAAAGAAAAAAAACTTAGGTGTTAACATTGTTTATTATTTAGTTATCTACATTCTAACTTCAACAACTTTTATTTGGGTGAGCATGAAAAACTCATGACTTCCTCATGAAAAAGTAAAATAACTTTTTAAAGTCTCGTCAGCTTTTCCAAAAACTATTTTCTGTCTTCAATGTGATAATTCATATTAGAGATGCAACGAATATTCGGCCTATCTGCCGAATATTCGGCTTCGGCCGAATATCAAGTCCAAGGTTAAATAATAATACACTGTAATAAATGTTTTTATATTTACACAGTATAACTTTTTAATTTGACAATTTATATTCATCATATATAATGAAAATTTTATTTGAAATTAACTAACACTTTTTTTTTCCATTAACTTTCATACTCCGAATGGGTTTTATCTACCCATTTTTATATAAGAAGCTAATTTAGGAATCATGTTTAAAAAAAAATTATACTGTATCAGTAAGTACAAAAAGTATCTGTAATAAGCTAACATAATCTGTTAAATTTAAAATTAATCTATTCAAAATTGTCTTAATACAGCTGTAACAAGCTATTTTTTTTTTTTTTTTTTTTTTAATCATAATGTGAAGTTTAACATTTAACCCTTGTTACATAAAAAAATATTTCTTTCAATAATATTTTGAATTATACCTATAATTATACCTATTTAAATTATGCTGTATCAGTAAGTACAAAAAGTATCTGTAATAAGCTAACATAATCTGTTAAATTTAAAATTAATCTATTCAAAATTGTCTTAATACAGCTGTAACAAGCTAATTCAATTTTTTTTTTTTAAATCATAATGTGAAGTTTAACATTTAACCCTTGTTACATAAAAAAATATTTCTTTCAATAATATTTTGAATTATACCTATAAAGAACATAAATATATGATTGATTAGATATATATGTATAAGATATTTAAGTCGTATATGTTGCAATAGTTAAGGGGGGTTTTTTGTTTTTGTTTTTTTAGTAAAATACGCTTAAAAGTGAAATATAATTTAAGTGATTTTTTTTAAGCCTGTTACTATTTCTTATTAAATAATGAAAGAAATGTAAATACTAAATTCTTTTAATTAGTATGCATTTACGTTTTAGATATTTTTTCAAGAATAGGATTGTAATGCCTTAAAAAACAGTTAAAATGTTTTCAATAAACGTAGATTGTGATGCAGAAATAATAATAATCAGCATTCTCAGATGATAGTCTTTCTTTTTTTTTTTTTTTCGTAAATGTTACCTACTTCTGAAAATAACCTCTCACTATATATGGTACTAGCTGGTGCAGAAAGGTACTTTTTGGCTAATTGTGAAACGTTTAGAAAGTCTTCAGAATTTTTCGCCCACCACCCCAAAGGACACTGTTGTCTTTCTAGTACTGGCTTGGGAAAGAAAATTACTAATTTCTTTTACTCTTCACATTGAGGCACACTTTCTAAAGAGGCTTCACTGCTGACAGCAAAAAAAAAAAAAAAAATAATAATAATAATAATAATAATAATAAAGATAAATAAAAATTTTGTTAATTGTGAGCTTTATAAAGTCTACAGTGATTTCTTTCCACCATTTTAGAGGATATTCCTTTCACCCTTTCTATCAGTGGTTTTTCTTAAGATATTAAGATTTCTTATTTTTTATTTTATTTCATCTGAAAGCTGAAACTTATGTCTCCCAGTACTTTTAAAATTTTGTCATTATTTTAAAATGTAACAACAACAGATATAATATCTATTAAAATGTAACTAGACAGTACCTGATGAGGAACTTTTGCTAAGATTTTTTTTTTTGGGGGGGGGGGGGGGGGGTCTGAATTATATTATTGAGGCAATTTTTAGGCCGAACATGGCCGAATATTTTTTCAGAGAAAAATAATGCTTTAAAAAATTAAAAATTTGTATATAAATAATTTTTTAAAAGAAAACAATACATTTTAAATGGGAAATATACAAGAATTGTGCATATAGTGCATAACATATTTTGTTTTTAGGCAAAAATAAGTTCATTATTCGGCGGCCGAATAGGCCGAATATTCGGTATTCGGTTATTCGGCCAAACCACTATTCGTTGCATCACTAATTCATATGTTAAAAGAAAAAAAATGTACAGTATGAATATTGATTAAATTTCTAATATGGAAATCTGCAAATCAGAGGCTTCAATATCAGCTCTTCAAGTCGAATTTTTTTAAGAACATATTTTGTTTAATATTAGACACTTTCAATCCTGAATTTTGTTTATGAATATAAGTATTTTTAACTTGACACCTTGACAGGTCTTATATTAATGTTATACTAAAAGGGAGGAAATTTCCATAAATAACAAAGTTCTCTCTTATAATGATTCTATATTAAATAATAAAACTTTGTATTAATCACCATAAAACAAAAGCACACAAAGGATGCGTTTCAGGCTGGAAATTTAAACAACTCATCATCAGTGAATGTAAACATGTATCTGTAATGAGACAAAGTCACAAATGAACTTTGTTACCTTGATTTTTTAATATTCATTCGTGACCTTGTTCTGTGTGTGCTTTTGTTTTATATTTAATTGTGAGTTATTGTTAGTTTTCAGTGCTGTTTCATCAATGATTATATATATTCGTAACAAATTTATACAGGTTTAAGTAATTAGAACTCAATAGCCGTTTTAACAGCAGGTTATATGTACTTTTTAGCATCAGTTAGAGACCAAGTTATAGGTGTATTAATGCATTGAGTCCTTATATAGTAGTTACAGTTTAAAAAAATTGTGTGGAGATTGGGTCTACAAAACTTCCTTTTAAAAGCGTTTGTTGGGCGGGTTGCATTTTATTAGATCTAGAGTTTTTCTTACACGAAAAAAAAAAAAAATGTCAAAGCTACAACAATTAATGTCCCAATTTACATGTAGTTTGAATATTTTATTTTATAGTAAAATTTGGGTAAAAAACTGATAAAGTTCCCTCTTACAATGATTGTGTGCTCGTATAGAATTTGGGTGGGTTGCATTAATTAGAGCACAAGGTATAGTTGTTTGTGAGTAATTCCTTAAATTACTCTAAATTTTAAGGGCTTTAACAAAAATCTCTCTCTAAATAATTACTGTACAAAAAATGATGGGGTAACATAAAAAAAAAATCACTCCTTGTAATCATTATATTTTTCCATGCAAAAAATAGAAGGCTACATCAGTAAAGGGCTGTGTGTTATCACTTTAGGGGGGAGGAGGGCGGTACTTGATATTGTAAGATATCTTTATGGGGAGAGGGAGTCCATCTTTTGATATCGTTATAATTTTTGATTATATCAAAATTTTCTATTTTTTTTTCTACATTAATAGTCTTATCTTTTTTTTTTTTAGTCTTTTATCTTTTTTTTATGAAAATACAAAGTTGTTATTAAAGCTATTAAATAATAAAATTCTTTCATTCCTAAATATGGAATACCCCAACGTTCGGCATTCCTATTGTTCTGCCATATGCACATCCACATATAACTATGTGCGAAGTAAGTTTGATATGCTACTTGCTGTGTTTATTAATAGAGAAAAGAAAAAAAAGTTGTCTACTTGTTTTTTTCATAAGAAGTTTTGCTTTCCCCCTTCTCCTTCAAGGGGCAACTGCAAGTAGACAATATTACTGTTGAATGCACTGTGTAACAAAAAGCTATTATTAAATGATTTCAAATAGTAGCAATCTCCTTTAAATGTTATTTGTTATCATAGTTGCATCATGTATAATAGAGATATTTTATCGATTTCTCTTTATCTCAACCAGTTAAGTATGTGAATAATAAATGTATAAAAAGAAAAGAATTGTAAAAATAAAAAGAATTTTTAGATATTGATAATGTTATCATCGCGGGGGGGGGGGGGGGGGGGGGGGTCCAAAATTACCAAAAAGTTGATAATGTTATACACGTACAGAACAGACCCTAGAGACAGTTATAGTCATTTGAATATGTCAATCTATTTATTTTATACTAACATTTGAGGGGAACTTCTAAAAGAAACTAACTAAGCAAAATATAAATAAAAAATAAAGAGAGTAATAATACTCTTTTAATTAAAGATCTTTACCCCCTACAAGGTATGCTAACCAACCCATGTCCAGGCCCTGCATGCTCTAAAAAAATGCTAATTACTCTGTTTTATAGAGATTACACAATTATGAAAGATTGAATAATATTATTATGATTAGTATCACTCTTCTGTAATATACTTACTATTCATTTTCATTTGACTGGGGGATTTTTAGGTTTCCAATATCACATTTGCTGCTGTTGTGACAGCCGACAGCTGTTTTTGTGATTAATTAAATTTAACATACATTTGTAAATCAACTTCTTCCCCCCGAGATTGCACTTATACTCTAAAACGAATGCTGGGTTCCCGGGCCGGTCATCCCTGTAAATCAACTTGTGTAAAATAGCTAAATAACAAATGTCACTGCCTTCTGGACTTTTATAATGAAGTTTTCTGTTAGATGCTACAAAAAAGTAATTTTAAATATGACTTAAGGGGCTACTTCAGTCACATGAAAAGACTCGCTCGCTCATGCTAATCCTATGGAAGAAATTTTTAAAGATATCTCGTTTGCATTTTAATCTTTTTAGATGATTTTTTTTTTCATTGTGTAAAAAAAGAGGTATAAAAGAGCAGAATCTTATAGAAAGAGGTAAGAAATTGCATTGCGTGTAAAAGAGTTCCTTTTCTGTTAGATGCTACAAAAAAGTAGTTATAAATATGACATTTTAAAGATTTGTTAAAATATGACTTCAGTCACCTGGAAAGACTCGATTGCTAATGCTAATCCTATGGAAGAAATTTTTAAAGATATCTCGTTTGCATTTTAATATTTTTAAATGTTTTTTGCATTTAATAGCTGAGATTGATCTTTACATCTGCCCTTTTTTGCTTTTTCCATTTTGTTTGCAGATTTTTTTCGAGAGGATGCTTTCACATTCAAAACTGGTTTGGAAAATGAAAGTGTCCTAGCTAAAAATATGTGTAAACAATTGAAAAAATAAAAAAACGCCCTTTGTACAGATCAATCTCAGCTAGCGAATGCAAAAGAAAAATTGTGAAATGCAAACGGCGTATCTTTAAAAATTTCTTCCATAGTATTAGCTTTAATGAGCGGGTCATTTCAGTTGACTGAAGTAGCCTCTTAATTTTCCCCCATTGAATGCTTTTTGCACATAATAATTTGTTTTAATATTTTCTTACTTTTTTAATATCCATGTGTAAATATATTTTGCAATGGAAAAGTGTTTGGAAATAACATTATTTGGGCTTTTATGACGTAATTTTTCATAATGGAAGACACTTCAAATTAATGTATTGTAACAGAATTTTTTAGGAACGATATGAATTGCAATTCTGAAATTGTTATTTTTATGGTAAACATTGAATGCTTATAAAAGAGTGTTTTTTAAAAACTATTTTTACTTTTACACTTACTTAACAATTCTTTCACTTTTCATATATTTTAACTTTTAAACTGAGTAATGTTTTAGGTGTTACCAGATGTTATATTTACATAATGTGGATGGAAAAATATTGAGTAATATAAACCTTGTTGTTCTTGATCTAGTTATTCAAATTCGCAATATTTTTGGTACTTTTATGTTAACCGGTCACAAGAGATAAATAATCAGATATTGTTTCCATTGCCATTATTTGTATTGCATTTATTTCATTTGGAATATAAACCTTTCTTTCATTTTCTTTAAATACATATTTTTCATTTAAAATACATGTATTACATACATTTAAAATATATGCATTCACTCATTTCATTTAACACATTGTGGACAGATAGTTTTTGTCTTTTAAACAGGAAGCCCTGTTTTTGAACGTTATACTTGCAAGTCACATTATTTAACAAAAAGATTTTCTTTATTTCAAATGAAAATCAAATTTCTAATAATTTGCTTAAAAGGCGCAAAGGCCAACATAGTGAAAAAGATTCCATGCCGGGATTCGAACCCGGGCCATCAGTATAGCGCACTGACATTCTACCGACTAAACTTTACTGGCTCGGTATCATTCCATGTGGTTTAGTCGGTAGAATGTCAGTGCGCTATACGGCTTTACTGATGGCCCGGGTTTGAATCTTTTTCACTATGTTGGTCCTTGCGCCTTTTAAGCAAATTATTAGAAATTTGATTTTCATTTGAAATATTGTATGCAAGGCGAATGCTTCTCTCTGGAAAAATTTCCAAGTATTAATATAGATTTTCTTTGTTCATTTTTTTTAATTATAAATGAATAATGGTATTATTTATATGCATAGTATTCTAATTATAAAAGATACAAATTTTGAGAAAAGAAAAATTTACGCCAAAACTAACTTAAACGTTCCCTTTTTATTGGTGTACTGGCAAAATCAGAAATTGATTCAAAACTGGAATTCTATAAAATTTTTTCAATAAAAGTGAATTCTTCACATTTTTAAACAATTCGTTCGGTTTAAAATGTTTTATTTGAAAACAAATCAAGCTCACAAGAAAGATAAACTTTAGCAATTGGAGATAAGAAAAGGTAGGATTAAGTAACTGGATTTGGTTTTTCGTTATAAAATTTTATTTTTCTCAAAACTTTATTTAAAATAATAGCATTCAAGGAAAATAAAACCGTATCGACCCCTGAAGTGAGATCATAAAGTAAAATGTACAATGTATACTTATTTTATATTTTACTGCTGGTAAAAAGTAGATATAACCCCAACTGTATTACTACATTGTAGCGATGATATGGTAAGACAAGTTCTCAGTGTGTCTAGTCTAGGTACCAATCAAATTGTTTGCCTCTTAAGTTATTTGGGTTTAAATTGCTTCCAGTCATCATAAAGACTGATTATATTTATAGTGCTAGTTAGTTATAAAATTAAATATGTACCCAGGGTAGGCACTATATATTTGATAACTTGTGTAATGACATAATGTACAACTTAAAGCTATGTGGAAATCAACTGGCACATGTCTAATTAGAATTCCGCTACCTTTGAGCAGCCTAATATGTACAGTGACAATCCTGGGCAAAGTATTCCATTCATTTCTTTATCCTAGAAATGACATATTACTATGTTTTTAAATAAATCATAGTTAAGTTAGTCTTTTTGTTTATTTCAAGAGTATAACTGCATTGCTCACCCCCCCCCCCCCCCCTCTCACTTAAAAAAAATATTCAGAATAGCACATTTACAGAAAAAAAATAAGGAAACTGGCTCCAGTTAAAACACACTAAATTCATTACTGCAAAATAATTTTAAGTGATGCTGCAAAGCCCATCGCAAATAATTATTAAAATATCTTATGATAGGAGTATACAATTTAAATTTTATTTACAAAACATTCCATACAGCGTTGGCAAAAAATAAAATGAGCACAGCACTGAAATAAAGATAAAAAATATAAGTATATTTATAATTTTTTTAATTTTATGTCAAAGGTAGAAAATAACATTAGATAGCAGCTATATGTTACAAAAACTACTGTCAGATGCAATGAGCTTTCATTGAATTATGAATAACTTCTTCAACTTTAGATACATGATCGTTATTATTGAAAGAGTTACTTTATTATTTGAAACAATAAAAAAATATAATAATAATAGTTAATGGTTGATTTGTTATGGTGCATAGCTTGGATAAACAGTGATTTGTAAGGTATTATTTAAGACAAAGTGGCGAAAAAAAGTTAAAACATTTGATTATTTTCCAAATAAAACATTTGTTATTAACATGACAACCTGCAATTTATTTGTTTACATTCGTAAATCTGAGCACGCGCTTGCGCAGTAAATCTGCCATCGCTACTGCACGAACCACACCGACTTTTCTTTCAGTGCATTTAGTTGAAAAACTAAACGCACTGGATTTCGTTTACGAATACAGTTTCGAAACGCACTGAGTGCACGGAGAGAGTTTACGAACGGCTAGTGTGAAAACTAACTGCACGAGTTGAACGAGTTCCGACTTTACGAATGCGCCCAAAGTGTTGTTTTCGTGAAAATTTTCGACTTCCAGTTTCTAAGGATTTATAGTTTTAGAACTTCTTGTCTGGAATACGATTTGACTATTTTTATAAATTTTTTGTCTGTCAGTCTGTCTATTTGTTTGTCTCTGACAAAAAAAATTATGCGCGGTCTATTTCTAGAACTAATGCATGGAATCTGTTGAAACTTTAGATTCAGTTAAACCTTCATATAAATTGGTGCTGATTACTTTTTGGTGAAAATCGCTCAACAGGTGGCGGTGCTATGCTGCATTTTTCATGATTTCCGCAAGATTGCTATCTCAAGAACTAATGCACGAATATTCACCAAACTTCAGATTCAGTTTGACGTTGACATAAGTTGTTGAGTATTAGGTTTTGGTGTAAATCTACCGGCAGGAGGCGCTGCTATTCTGCATTTTTCCCGATTTTCGCAATAGCTCTATCTCAAGAACTAATACACGGATTTTCATAAAACCACATTCAGTTAGACGTTGGCATAAATTGCTGCTTATTAGGTTTCGGTGTAAATCGCCCAACAGGGGGCGTTGCTGTGCTGATTTTATCAACAGAGTTGAATTCAGACATTTTTCTCCGGGAGGGACAGTTCAGAGGGGGAGGGGGTTGGACTTTTGTACATTTTAATGTACAAAAAGCATAAAATCTCAAACTTTCTGGGGGGCATTTGAATGTTGCGGGGGGGGGGAGGAATGTTACCCTCCCGGGCCATCCCCTGAATTCAACACGTTTTTCAGGATTTAAATAAGTTTAGGGATAATATCTCAAGAACTAATGAACGAAATTTCATCAATTTTTAATGTACAAAAACGTATTGAATTCAGGGGGTGGCCCGGGTGGGCTGACCTTCTCCTCCCCCCCGAAACACTCAAATGCCCCGCAGAAAGTTTGAGATTTTATGCTTTGTTGCAGGGGGAGGAATGTCACCCTCCACCCCGGGCCACCCCCTGAATTCAACACGTTTTTCAGGATTTAAACAATTTTATGGATAATATCTCAAGAACTAATGAACGAAATTTCATCAAACTTAATATTCTGTTAGCAATGCCATAAGTTATCCATGATTAGGTTTTTGTGTAAATGATATAACAAATTGTGCTGCCATGCTGCTTTTATCAACAGTGTTGAATTCAGACATTTTTCTCCGGGGGGGGGGGGGGGGGGGGATTTCTATGGTTCTGGCGAGGAACATTCTAGAGTTACGAGGGGGGGGGGGGGGGGGATTGGACTTTCGTCCATTAAGCATAAAATCTCAACTCTCCCTAGGGGACATTTCAATGTTCCGGGGAGGGGGGTGGGGGGGAGTCCAACCGTTCCAGCCCCTGAATTCAACACTGTTTTTCAGGGTTTACGCAATGTTTGCGATAACATCTCAAGAAGTAATGAACGGAATTTCATCAAACTTAATATTCTGTTAGTGATTGACGTAAGTTGTTTCTGAGTCTTTCGTGTTAATCATGTAATAGGCTGCGTTGCTATACTGCTTTTTTCATGATATTCATGATAGCCATATATCAAAACTAATGCACGGAATTTAATCAAACTTCATATTCTGTTACACTGTCGTATAAATAGATCCTTATTAGGCTTGGGTGTATACTACGCAACAGGTGTCGCTGTTATGCCCTTTGAACTGGGATTTTTCGTTGCGGACATCTAAGAGGGTGTGGACCGAAATTCAATGATTTGTTAGGAAAATGGGATTCTTATACATATTTTTTAAATACACATATGTCAACGAACCTATACTTTTGGATCCTCATGATGGGTATAGGTTAATTAAATTTGACACTGTGATAGCGAATTTTGAAGTTTTAACATTTATGAGACAGATAAAGTTTTGGGATTGGACATCCAACTACTTGACCTTAAATTTTTGAAGGAAAATGAAAATGATATGACCTTTAGAGACATCGATTAAAAAATTTATAGTATCGATTAAATCGAGTTGGCCATAGTATCAATTAAATCGATTTAAAAAATCGAAATCGCCCATCACTAAAGTAGTATATCAAAAAATCCCTGACTTTTCCCTGACCTTTTCAAATATTTTAACAATTCCCTGACTTTTTGCCTAAATTTCTCAATTCCCTGACCCGTAGGAACCCTGTACAAGTAAAGGCGTAATTTCTTTCCCTTCAATGACGATGAGAGCGAGTGTGTCAGCTCCAGCCTAGACATCTCCTTCCAGTGCCTGACACCGTATCGATATATCGTGAAAAGCTCTTGTCAGAGCTACGTATGCCAGTAATGGTATATCGATGAGCGAAGAATTCTCTTCAAAGCCTTACATGTCTGCCATGGAGATCAACCAGCAGCCGGCCGAAGGTAATATATCTTCACTTAGCTCTAATAGCGATGGCCTGCTCAAATTTAAATTTAATAGGGAACCTATCCCACCGAAAAGTGATTTGGCACTTAAACTTCATATAGAGAATAAAGATATCGCTGAATTACCCGACGAGGAATTAGATGATATAGATAGTGAGGGAAATTTCACGGATAGCTACTATAAAACAATCCATGGAAAGAAATGGATTTCTGATAAAAAACTGGCAATTGAGAATCGTAATGCTTTACTTGGACTTTATCCTACTAGCACTAAAAATTTGCGTAAAATTGATGCTAAAGATGAGTCTGAAACAACTGGTTTAGCTGCACCTTGCAACAAAAAACCGAAAAGTGACAGCAACGTAGCTGATTTCAGTATCAAGCTATCCACTGATGACGTCACCAGCGAGGACCAATCTGAAATCTCCAATACTGAGACGATCTCAGAAATGGATTATTTTGACGAAAGTCCAATAAATCCTAAAGAAAACATCGAAGCTTACTCTAAATTAACTGAAAATCAAATTAGCAACCAAAAAACGAAAGAGATTATTAATTCTGAAAATAAAATTAATTCTCCCAAACCAATTATAGTCAAACATCCAAGATGTTGTTATTTTTGCCGCAATTGTTGAACAGGATTGTGACCCGAATTTTATGATAAAAATTATCGGTAATGATCTTAAAATAATTACAAAAGACTTTGCCACTAAAGATAAACTTATTAATTATCTAAAAGAGAAAAATTACCAATTTTACATGGTGCCAGACACCATTGCGCCCCTTGAATTTGTTATCAGAGGGCTCCCCAAAACGTGTAAAATAGTTGACATAGAACAAAAAATTGTTGATAAAGGATTCGAAACTGTTAAAGTCGTGCAAATGACTAGTAGAGTAGACAAGAGAGCTCTCCCTCTCTACTTGATTCATCTCGTCAAAAATGAAAAATCGAAAACTTTTCTTGAAGTTAGGGATTTATTCAAAATTCGTATCGAAGTTGAGAAGTATAGGGTCCCCCATAAAGCAGTGCAATGCTGGAATTGCTAAGGCTTTTTCTACATTAGCACTTACTGCTTTATGGAACCAAAATGTGTTGGATGCAGGAAAATTCATAAAAGTTTGGATTGCCCGATTAAAGCTAGCTGCTCTAAAGAAAACTAAGAAAATAAGGAAAAACCACCGCTGATCTGCTGTAACTGCGGGTCGAATCATCCGACCTCTTTTAAGGGGTTTAAGAACTTCCCTTTAAAACCAAAATTTCGAAAATCCTTTGCAGATTCGCTTAAAAACAATGAAATTAAACCAAACTCCAAAATTCCTGTTAAATCAGCCCCAAAAAAGAAAATTTCTCAAACAGCCCCAAAGATGGCGCCACCGCAACCGGTGCAGTTGTACCAGTTGGAGGATTTTAACGCGGGATTCATTAAGATGGCTGAAACTATTGAAAAAATTAAGATTGAACTTAAAATTGAATCTTTTTCTAAACTTTATGAATTTATTGATAAAATCTATAACGAAATTGTAAAACAAACTGATACTGGTAGAAAAAGACTTACTTTCATGGATGAGATTTTAAAACCCCCCCAGGATAAAGTTTAGTTATTTTGGTAGTGTAAATATTGTAAATATCTCTGTATATATTATTTTTCTCTTTATTAGCATCGTAAAATTTTTTTAATTGTAATGTTTAGTATTTATTTTTATGTAAAAAATGTATGGACCTGTATTGGGCCTTTTTTGTTTATGGGGTTTTTCTGAGCACTTCCATCGCCAGAGCTTTGCCTTGCAAGGTCCGACCACCAGAGGGCGAAACCTAGGCTTCAACCAATGGGAAATTGGCCTTGCTTTTTCCACCTTCGGCCATGATCTTCATTCACTTCATGTCTTCACT
The DNA here is from genome assembly GCA_963932465.1 of Maratus speciosus. Taxonomy (NCBI): domain Eukaryota; kingdom Metazoa; phylum Arthropoda; class Arachnida; order Araneae; family Salticidae; genus Maratus; species Maratus speciosus. The sequence goes on along the minus strand of OZ010788.1, from coordinate 79,557,649 downwards.
ACTGTCAAGTCATTCTCCACTTATCCTGATGCCGGGGATGTGTGGGGCTGCTCACGGGAGCCTCGGTTCAAACAGTTTTCGAAGAAGTTCCCTTCAATTCGTAAGGAATTCATTACTGCTTAACGTCGAAGCACTCTGTCAAATTCGACCTTTCAGAATCCGATTGAGATAAACAGAAGCAAGACGACTTCTGTAGGTACTCAAATAACAACTGCATTGGTGTACCTTGCTTCTGCATTTTAACAGTGGATTTCGTTGGATGTATTTCAAAGCATGTAATTATGGCGTTCGATGTGGACATTGTTTTTCTGTGCTGTTCTTCAATCAATAGATATCTTTTAGAAAGAAGCTATTCTCTATTTCAGTAGTGCTTTGAAGAGTATTGTGCGCAGTATATTTACGTGTACGCATTTTCATGGAACTTTCAGATCGTACGGCCACTTAATGATTTAATCCAGTTCTTCACATGTCATGAGGGTTTGTTTTACTTTTATCTTATTGTTAAATCTGCTTTAATAGTTTAATACGTTTATATATAAACTTAAGATTTACTTGATGTATAATGTTATAGTTAAACTATATTTTTGCTTTTTCGTTTTTAATAAACTTCAGTTTATTTTTAAACTTTCTTGTAATTATTTCACCACCATATTACTTCATAAACTTTTACATTTAGGGATTTAACAGCTTAAGTTTCCATTGTGTATTTTTGCTCTGCTAACTTTAATCTATAACTTAAATTCAATCGCCATCAGAATTTAGTCAGTGTGCCATGATGTTGACATTTTATCTCTCACCGTAAAGCAAATCCATTTCGCCACCGATATTTTCATTATCTGCTTTGGGGGTGATCAGCAGTGTTGCGCATACGCACACTCTGCTATTTTTGGAGCACATCTCTGGAATCGCTGGAGTCAACATGCATTATGACGACGTCATTGAAATGATTAGTGCCGCCTTCTTTTGACGTATTCATTGCACGATGGCTGGCAGGAAGATATCAGTTTCGTTCTCCAATCAGTGAAAACATTTTGAATTCTGCGGCTTGTAATTAGATTTTCATTAATTTCCCGTAAATTTTAATTTAGCTAATCAATTTAAATTTTGCCTTTTAATTACTCGGTCAACCCCATATTCATCATTTAAATACTAAAACTCGTTAATTTTAAAATCAGAATTGGATTTGAGTTGTCTTAAAAGGATGTAGTTTTAACAGAGTGTTTTTCGCGGCACAGGCTTTGCCTGTCGTTCGAATGCCGCTAAGTTTGCCGAAAGAATACGTCTGTATAATGGGTCGTATTTTTGTGGATACTTTTAGTCATGCCAAAATTTAATTTTAACTAAAAATGTGCTGCTCTCATCAAAAGGGAATCCCATGGAATACGTCTACATTTTTGTTATTTTTCTCTTCTATAAGAGATTCCGTTCTTTTATTTCGAAATGGTGACCAGAAGCAAGAATCTTCATAACATTCTATTAATAACGTCTGAAAATAAAGAATTTATTTATTTCATCAGTTTGCCTCTTCACTGTCTACATATAAAGTAAGATTATTCCAGTTTTTTTATTATTTTCTTAACGATCAATAGTTTTATTAAAAGAACATCGCAATATGTACTTTAACCACTTAACGATAATTTTACTACTGTCACAAATAGTAGCGTGTAATAAAGGTTCTAAGGTAAACTACTGGGCTGAACAAAAGTATTGAAGTATGTTTCCATCTATCAGTATAAATTGCTGAAAGAGAATTTTCACCCTGTTATGCGTTTTCTTGCGAAACTAAATTTTCCCATGATATATATATATATATATATCAACCTACAGATCAAATACAGGGCTGTTCAAAAGAATTGGAATACATAATTGGTTATGGACGGTAACTTCTGAAATCAGTTTTTCAAATGGTTTATCTGTTTTCTAAAATGTTTACTTAGTTATCTTATTTCCCTAAATAACTAAGTTTTGTTAAAGATTTCAGCTAGTATTGGAAAGTGTTTCATAATCTATGCTTAACGCATGATTTTCTTTCTTATTAGATATTATATTTGTTTCGGGGACTCCAACTGGCTCATAATGCAGTAATCCTTTTAACATAAGTTTACATTATTAATTTTCAAAGTGACAATTTTTTTTTATCATACTTTTTTAGTTGCTCCCATTTAGCTCAAATTAAATAATTTTTTTAGGTCTTATGTTGTTTTCTAACGTAGTTGTCTAATGTACTTGTTAGATATTATATTTGTTTCGGAGACTCAAATTGGCTTACAGTGCAGTAATCTTTTTAACATAAGCTTACATTATTAATTTTCAAAGTGACACTAATTTTTTTTTTTTATCATACTTTTTTAATGGCTCCCATTTAGCTCAAATTAAATAATTTTTTTACGTTTGCTTTTTCTTTATTTTACTAGGGACTCTGCCCCCTATGAGCTACACTCACCAACCATCAGACAGATTAGCTCTATGGGCTTTACAAATCCAATCTTACAACCTGAAGATTAATCCATTCATGGTAAAAATGAATGTTGTTGCTGACATGTTGTCATGCCCAAATTGCAGTCTCGGGGACCTCCTCTGAAATTGGCAGAGTCTTCATTGAGATGCCCAAAAGATCTTGAGAAGAGATGCTTTCGATAGTTTTCAAATCCCATGAAAAAAGCACAGACTATGCAAACTGGACTGAACGAGGATATCTTTTAACTAAGGGGTCTTGTATCGCTATGCTCCAAATTCAGATTCTGAAGAAGCAAATATGAATGGAATGAAATTTTGAATTCATCATGATGCACAAACAGCCAGACATTATGCAGCTGAAGGTATCACAGAATATACAAGAGATACTACCGGGATGGTATGAGAACTTTCATAACCAATTATGTTAAGAATTGTGCAGATTGCCTTCATTACAAAGCTAGCAACACAAAACCTACTGGACTCTTACAAGCACCTATTGCTGGGGGAGAGAGAGATATAGGTCCTGAGATAGCACACTTTTTTTTTTCCTCTCTGAACTGCTTGAGACAGTCAGGATCTGTCAATCTGTTAGAAGGTCCTGGTCCCCACTTAGGCTTGACCAGTCTCCTTAGCAATACAATATTTTAAATTTAGAGAGGAAAAGAATATCGAATTCATCAATAAATTTAATACATATCTGATACTGTAATATAAATAAATTGCTATAAATATTGTAGAATAAAATCGATATATTAAAAGTACCACGTGTACGGAGGTGTACTAAGAAAATTAAGTGGACTGTATTTCACTAACAAAAACAAAACTTTATTTTTCAAAGATAGAAAAGGAATATGGCTAGTTGCCAATTTTGAATTTGAAATTTTCTACAAAGTTGAGAAAATGGCTTGTTGCCATTTTGAGATTGTTTTTTCTTCAAAAAAAAAAAAAAACTACGCAATAAATACATGAACTAGGTTGCATAAAAAAGGGTTACAAGAATAGATGCCAATTGGCACAGATGTGGGAGTGGTGTTCCGTCGCCAAGGGCGATGCTACAATGAAATTGCAAGTACGGAACATCCCGCCCGGCGTTGAAATATTATATTTCAAAATACAAAATGCGACATGAATAATAAAGAAACATATAATAGCACAAATTATGAGAATCATATAAGCACTAATACATAAGAAAATTAAATTAAAGTTCAGTTTTTTGACAAATTATCACTAATTGGTAAAACAATTTAGTTATAGGCCGTTTAAATATGCTTTTAGTGGTGCGTAATTCCGCAACCCTAGCCATTCCATCTGCACCTGGGAATACCTTTGTAATGCGACCTAGAGACCAGGTGCAAAGGGGGAGTTGAGAATCCTTAATCAAAAGTAACATGCCTGGCAGAATATTTGGCCTTTTAAATAGCCATTTATTTCTTTGTTGAAGATTATTTAAGTAATTATTCTGCCAGCGCCTCCAGATAACTTGAACAACTTTTTGAACTCTTTGCTATCTATTTAGCAAATTTTCCTTTACTTCAAGCAAATTAGGTTCGGGAATTGAATTAAGCGGTTTTCCTATCAGAAAATGGCCTGGGGTCAGCACTTGAAGATCGTCTGCATCCGTAGATAACGGAGAAAGTGGTTGCGAATTTAGTATTGCTTCGATCTGAGTAATTACCATTAGAAATTCCTCTAGAGTAAGGCGAGTTGAGCCCACTACCCTTTTGAAATGGTATTTGAAGGCCTTAACTCCTGCCTCCCAAAGGCTACCAAAGTTGGGCGCTCTAGGAGGGGAAAATTTCCAATTAATGCCTTCTGAGGCCAAAAAATTTGAAACTTCATTACTTATTACAAGTTTGTGCAAACGCTTCAATTCTGCTGAAGGCCCGACAAAATTAGTAGCATTGTCGCTAAAAATTACCGAACTTTTACCGCGACGCGAGAAGAATCTCTTTAACGTTGCTATTATAGCTTCAGACGTTAAGTTGGAGACAAATTCTAAATGTACGGCCTTAGTGACCATACACACAAATATAACGACGTAGATTTTTTGAAAAATGCCCTTTCTTTGGCCCTTATATTTTATTTCGAAGGGACCACAAAGATCTAAACCTACATTTGAAAATGGGGAGTTAGGTACTATTCTTTCGGGAGGAAGATCCCCCATCATTTGGTTAGCCAGTATGGGCTTAAATTTAAAGCATCGTACACATTCATGTACAACCTTACGCGCAATATTCCTGCTGCCAAGTGGCCAATACTTTTGACGCACAGTATTCAGCAGAGCTTGAGGTCCGACATGAAAATTTCTCTCGTGATAAGATTTAAATATCAATTTAGTTAAGCGGCAGTTTGCTGGTAAAACCATTGGGTGTTTGTGATCGAAGTTTAAATTCGATTTCTTGAGTCTACCTCCTATCCTTAAAATGTTGTTATTATCTAAGAATGGACTCAAGAATTTTAACTTACTTGAGCTATCTACTATATTTCCCTTTTTCAGAGCAGAAATTTCACCAGAGAAATAGCTTACCTGTGCAATTTTAATAATGCACATTTCTGCTCTCTCCAGCTCTTCAATTGACAAGGGGCCTGTTGTAATTCCTTGTTTTTTACAAGCTGCAGAAAATCTATAAATATAAGCTACTACTCTAATTAATTTCTGAAAATTATTGGTAAGACCAATTAAATCATCAAAAAAATCATTAGAATTAATATACAGGGTTATATTGCGCACAGTCTTGAGTTCTTGGGAATAATGTTCATTTTCAAAGTTAATATTTGGAAAAGTTTCTGTTAAACAGTTATTAAGAACACTAAGTGGAGGGCCCCTCCACCACAACTCACTGGAGGCAAGGTTTCTCACATCCAGTCCTCTACTTGTTAAATCAGCAGGGTTGTGTTGAGAAGGGATATGAAACCAATGAAAGTTTTTTGAAAGCTCTTTGATTTGCATAACGCGATTGCTTACAAATGTCTTTAATAGATTTGGAGCAGTTTCTATCCAGGATAACGCTATAGTAGAATCTGAAAACAATCTAACATCATTGATCTGAAGCTTTAAACAGTCTAAAACCTTGCAGGTTAGTTTAGCTAGAAGTAAACACGCAGATAATTCCAGACGAGTCACAGTCATTACCTTTGTTGGTGCTACACGACTTTTGCTGCAGAGAAGATGAGTAACAGTTTCACTAGAGTTAGTCGTTTGAACGTACAAGACTGCACCGTAAGCCTTTGATGAAGCGTCTGAGAATCCATTCAATAGCACTGAATTGACGTGCTCCGTTGTAATGCACCTTGGTACCTGAATAGATTCTAAATGTGGTAAAGAAGCCAGGAAATTTCCCATTGTTTGGAGATATGCGTAGGTAAAGCTTCATTCCACTCTAATTTAAGTAGCCACAATTGTTGCATAAATATTTTTGCTTTGGTAATTACTGGCCCTAGGAGGCCAAGAGGATCATAAATTCGAGCAATTTGCGAAAGGACTGTTCTTTTTGTAAAATTGTTGACAGCGCTGATGTTGACCTTGTATGTAAATGCATCACTGGTACTGTTCCATAACATCCCCAGCGTTTTAACTGTTATTTGTTCGGAATTCCTATCAAAGGGAAATAATTGATTGTCACTAGATTGAGCTATATTAGTGCACCACTTGCGTAGTTGCATGCCCCCTCTTAAGAGAAGTTGGGTTAATTCACCTTTAACTAAATTAAATTCCTCTAAGTTGGAGGATCCCGATAGACAATCATCCATATAAAAATCTTGCAAGAGAATTTTTGAAGCTAAGGGAAAATCTTGCTGTTCATCCAAGGCGAGTTGTTGTAACACTTTAGTCGCTAAAAATGGGGTGCATGCTGTCCCATATGTAACCGTAGAAAGTTGGAAAGTTTGTATGGGAGAAGCCTTGTTTTCCTTCCACAGAATTTTAAAAAATTCATATTGAGAGGGATTTATTTCTATCATTCTAAACATCTGCTTGATGTCTGTAGTAAATGCGTACATGTTTCCTAAATCTTATTAAAATAGAAAAGAGATCGTCTTGCAGCACTCCACCCTTACATAATAAATCATTAAGGGAATTTCCATCCGTTGTTTTGGCACTAGCGTCGAAAACAACACGCAGTTTCGTTGTGGCGCTCGACGGTCTTAAAACTCCATGATGGGGAAGGTAATATGTTAGGGAAATATGTTTTGGTTAAATTTTTTTGATGTTGTTTTTGTCCACTAGGTGGCAGGATATCTTTTCCCACCAGATGGCAGGATAGTTTGTCCTCCAGATGGCAGGGTTGTTGCACTGGATGGCTTCAGTGTGTTTTTGGAAGTGGTCTCTGGTTGACTGTTGGGTTTGATGGTTGTACTGCTCTGGGTAGTTGGTATTTGAAAGATGTGAAGCATTATGGTTCTTATGTTTTTACTATGCTGTGTTTTGTTCAGTTTAGTTTATCTTGTCAAGTAGGCAATCAAATAAAGTTACTTTCAGCTGACTTGATAGTGATTAATTATGAGTTTTGTTTATTCTTACCTGACCTCTGTTATATGGTAGCAGAGCGTGGTTGGGTGTTTGTTGCTTATTTAGTGAAGATTGAAATGTTTACATTTTCAGTTAGGCTTAATGAAAGCATGCTATTAGGCTTAGTAATGTTTATTAGATATGACAGTATGCTTTATCATGAATTCAGCAACAATTATTTAGTATGTGATAAAAATTAAATATAGGAAATTGTTTTCAAAAAACTTTTGTTTACCTTTTGAAGTTTAAATTATTCGTTTCTGGGACTTTGTTTTTTTTTAATGACAACATGGCTGCTGACTCTGAAGATTGTCTTGGTCAAATAGGTCATAAAACTATTCCTGTGCTTTCTAATGCAAATTATCACTCATGGAAAGATAGATTAGAGTCTTTATTACAATTAACTGGTTGTAAGAAATTTATTGTTGATCCAGAACCAGTATTATCAGCTGATGCTACAGAAGCAGATAAAGATAGATTTGAATCTAGGAAGGACAGAGCTTTAGGTCTAATGAAAACTTATATGGATAGTAGCCAGGTTGCTATTTTAGATGGTATAGAGTCTCCATTAAAAGCTTGGCAAAAGATAAGAGACACATATTGTCCCAAGTCTCGTGCAAGAATAGCTGAACTTAGAAGAGAATTTATGTTATTAAAGCCGGAAGAGGGAGAGCATATTGGTGTTTTTATTGCTAGAGTGAGAAAAGTGGTCAAAGATTTAGCTGATGCTGGGAAAATTGTTGATGATGCTGAAATAGCATTTCAGTTAATTGCTTTTCTTCCTGAAACTTACGAAAATGTAGTAACTAAGCTGTATGCTTTAGAAGATAAGAAATTTACTTCAGCGGAAGTGGAAACAGAATTATTAACTGAATATGGACGTTTAGAAAGCAAAAAGAAATTGGAAGAGTTTAGTCGACTGGATAAAACGTTTTTGGTTCAAGGAGCAAGAAGAAATGAATTAACTAATCTTAGGAAGCAAAATAAGCAGAGAGAACCAAAAATAGTTTGTTATCAATGTAACAATACTGGTCATATTGCTAGAAATTGTAAAGTTAATTTAAATAATGAGCAAAAGCAGCGAAAGTTTGAAAATTATAAGAAGAATGAGAAATCCCAATCTCAAAAACAGTCATTATTTTATGTTTCAGAAATGGAAACTGCTCATGAAGCTAATGTTGAAGAGAATAGAGATATTTTCACTTGGGATTCAGCTGCAACTTGTCATGTTCTAAATTCAAAGAAATTTTTCCAATCATATAAGCCTTTAGAGAAAATATTTATTAAGTTTGGACCTCACCCTACTGAAGTTAAAGGAATTGGAGATGCTGTTGTGAATGTTTATTCTAATAAGGTGTTGCACGTTATCACTCTGAAAAATGCTCTTCATGTTCCATCAGTCCAAAGAAATTTAGTATCGGGAAAGAAGATGGATGATGCTGGTTTTACATTTAGAGGAGGACATGGAATGATAAAATTTTATTATCCTGATGGAGCACCATTTATAACAGCTAAGAAAGAGAAAAACTTCTTTATTTTTCATGGTTATTGTGCAAATTCATTGGACTGCAATGGCATCTACGAAACTCATAGTCAATTAGATATGAACCATGAACGTTTTGGTCATTTTAGTAACCGAATGTTACGAAAGATGATTGTTGAAAACAAGGTTACTGGTGTTGGGAATACTAACTTTAAAGAAGTTGTTGATTGTGAAAGCTGTAGTCTGTCAAAGTCAAAGAGAGCAAGTCACTTGCCTATGGATAAAGTTAGGTCAACTGAAATTTTACAGTTGGTTCATTCTGATTTGTGGGGGCCTGCAAAAATACGGTCAATAGGAAATGCTTTATATTTTCTTACATTTATTGATGATTTTAGTAGAAGGGCGTTTATCTATCCGTTGAAGGATAAAAAGAGTGTTTACGAAACCTTTGTACGATTTAAAGCAATGGCAGAACGCCAAACAGGGAAAAAGTTGAGAGCCCTTAGAACGGACAATGGCTTGGAATACTTATCAAATGTCTTTCAAAATGCATTGGAAAAAGAAGGAATACGTCATGAGAGAACAAATGTTTTTACCCCTGAAATGAACGGAGTTTCGGAACGTTATAATAGAACGATTATGGAAGGTGTTTTAGCTTATTTGCATAGTGCGAAACTACCGTCAAAGATGTGGGCTGAATTAGTAATGACAGTAAATCATTTGAAAAATAGAGTGCTGCATTCAACTACCAATGAAATCCCTTACTTTCGATGGTTTGGTAGAAAACCGAATGTGAGCTATTTTAAAAGAATTGGATGTACTGCTTATGTAAATATTCCCAAACAGAAAAGACACAAGTTACAACCCAAAGCAAAAATTGGTGTCTTAGTAGGATATGCTGTTTATACAAGGGGTTACCGTATTTGGTACCCGGAGGAAGGAAGAATTGAAGAAACTAAAAATGTGAAGTTCAATGAGAAACTACTGGAGATGGATAGAAGATCAGTGAACAAGGTAGATAATAAAATGTTTGAGTGGTTGAAATTAGTGTTATCTGAAGAAAACTTCTCAGAAGAAAAGAGCTGTCCCCTAAACAAATCACATAGAGTGGAGAATCCTGAAGAATTGCAGAATCTTGAGAAACAACAGGTCAAATCTCCTGTGAAAGAAATGGCAAGAATGTTTTAAAAAATTAATATGGATGCATCAAAGCCAATAACATTTACTAGAAAAGAAGTTATTCGTAAATCTGGAATGTCCAAAGGAAGAACTGATGTTTATTATTATCCTTCTACAGGAGAGCCAAAAATTAGGAGTAAAAATGAAATGGAAAAATATTGCAAGGAAAAATCATTAACTTATGATCCAAAAGATTTTAATTGGAAACAGAGTCAAGGAACAGATGTTAGAGATACTGAAGTTTCAGCAGCTTCAGATGAAGATAGTGGGTCTTCAAACGAAGATAGTTCGAAAGAGAAGGAACATTCTATAAATATTTTAAAAGAGATGGGTGATTTTCAAGTTTTCCTTACTGATGATATTGAAATTCCTCAGCACTATTATCATGCACAAATTTCGCCTCAGAAGAAAGAGTGGGATCGGGCAATGAATGAAGAGATCAAATCATTTGAGCAGAGAAAAGTGTGGAAGTTAGTTCCTCCTCCTGAAGATGGGAAGATTATAATAGGTACAAAGTGGGTTTATAATATTAAAAGAGATACTTCTGGTAAGATTAAAAGGTTTAAGGCTAGACTAGTGATTTTGGGTAACTACCAACGACCAGGTTATGATTTTGAAGATGTATTCAGTCCAGTGGTAAGTTTCACTGTTATTAGAGCTTTTGTTATGTATTTAGTTGTTGTTCATAAATGGTTAGTTTTTCAACTTGATGTTAACAGTGCTTATCTCTATGGTAAATTAAAAGAAGAAATTTATGTACGACAACCTGTTGGTTTCATTGATAAAGAGAAGAAAAATCATGTTTATAAATTATTACGTGCAGTATATGGACTTCACCAGTCAGGACGCATGTGGTTCTTAGAAATGGATGAAAAATTTGTAAGTGTAGGTTTTTCTAAGTTTAAAAGTACTAACTGTGTGTATAATTATGGAAATGATGCTATAATTTTAGTGTATGTTGATGATTTGTTTATATTTGCCAAGACCCAATTAGTATTAGATAAAGTAAAAGCGTTAATTGGATCATTGTTTGAAGTTAAAGAACTAGGTCAATTAAATATGGTGTTAGGAGTACAATTTGATATGAATGATAATGGTATTAGAATGCATCAACAAAATTATATTGATAGAGTAGTAAATCTTTTTAAACCAAATTTGCTGGTCAAACCTTCCATACCATTATCCCCTGGTTATGAAATAGGAGATAAAGATTGTCCAACAACTGAAAAGGACAAAAGTGTTATGGAAAGAATTCCTTTTAAAAACTTGCTTGGTTCTTTGATGTTTATTGCAACACGGTCTAGACCAGACATAAGTTATTCATTGTGTAAATTGTCTCAGTTTAATCAAAATCCTGGTATTAAACACTGGAAAGCTTTATTACAAGTTTTGAAATATGTGGCTGTTACAAAGGGCTTAGTCGTCGAATATGAAAATGATGAGACTTTAAATGGATTGATAGGATATTCCGATAGTGACTTTGCAAATTGTAAAGATACTAGAAAAAGTGTAACTGGTTTTATTATTTACTTGAATGGTGTACCAGTATCATGGAAATCAAAGAAACAAGGTTGTGTTGCTAAATCTGCCATGGAGGCAGAGTATATTGCTATGGCTGAATTGTGTAGTGAGATGATATGGTTAGACAGAATTCTGAGAGAATGTGACTTTGCCAGCTTGCCATCTCCTGTAATATATTGTGACTCAAAAAGTGCTATTGACTATTCAAAGAACAATATTGAAAATAGTGCAAATAAACATATCGATGTTAAATATCATTTTGTAAAAGATCACATTTTGAAAGGTCATGTGACTGTATTACGAGTAGATTCATATTCTAATGTTGCTGACATCTTTACAAAGCCATTACCCAAGAGTACATTTTTGAAATTTCGGGATTCAATTCTAAGTTAATTTCTCTTTGTAAATTCTTGTCTTTAGACAATTTAACCAAAATGGGGGAGCATTGTTAGGGAAATATGTTTTGGTTAATTTTTTTTTATGTTGTTTTTGTCCACTAGATGGCAGGATATCTTTTCCCACCAGATGGCAGGATAGTTTGTCCTCCAGATGGCAGGGTTGTTGCACTGGATGGCTTCAGTGTGTTTTTGGAAGTGGTCTCTGGTTGACTGTTGGGTTTGATGGTTGTACTGCTCTGGGTAGTTGGTATTTGAAAGATGTGAAGCATTATGGTTCTTATGTTTTTACTATGCTGTGTTTTGTTCAGTTTAGTTTATCTTGTCAAGTAGGCAATCAAATAAAGTTACTTTCAGCTGACTTGATAGTGATTAATTATGAGTTTTGTTTATTCTTACCTGACCTCTGTTACATAATATCCTTGATCGAAATCATTAGCTTCTATTATTTCATGTATATTTCAGCTGCTTGTATTCGTTAAGAAATTCTGTGTATAAATTTCTCATTGTGGGATCGCAATCTAGACGTTGCCAAAGATAGTTTAATCTTTTTGATGCAATGCGTTTGGAACTGCCTAAATAGGTTTCAGAGAGTTCTGGTTTGAAAGGCATTTCTACAACAAATTTGCCACTAGAATTCCTAAAATGTGTCTTATCAAAATGATCAATACAATAAGCCAATTCAGCACTTATACAGGGTTGCACGTCATTTACTTCCTCGATCTCCCAAAAACTCTTTAGTGTATTGTTTAAATTTTCTAAATTTTTTGTTAGGAAGCAATATCTTTCAGCATTGTTTATTTCCGTATCGAAAATGATTCCTGAAACAAGATAACCGAAAATGCTGGACTGCAACGTTAAATTATTGCCTAAATTTATTTTTTCCGGAAGGAGGAAATCAAAAAAATATTCAGCACCCAAAATTACTTCGATTTTGTTTGGAATATAGAACTGTGAATCAGCTAAGTATATTTTAGATGGGATTAAATGTTGTATGTTTAATTTCCTTGCTGGCATAACATCTGTTATTTTTGGAATTAGTAATAATTCAACAGCTCGTTGAAATTCGCCAGATTTATTAGATAAACATGTCTTGACCTTTGACTTCAGACATATGAGAGAATTATTTATCCCGCTAATCAGAATGTTTATTGATTCCTTTGTCAATCCCAGTGATTTAACTGCATCGAAACTGATAAAATTACTTTCCGAGGCTGAATCTAAAATCGCTCTGAATGGACGATTTATGCCATTATTATCTTTCAAATAAATTATGGCTGTATTTATTAAGACTGATTTACTGCTGTGTGAAAAAAATGAATGAATTGCAGTTTCGTTTTGCGCCTCTGAAAGAGGATTTCTATTCATTGATTCTTCCGATAATGGATTGTTTGTTGAAGTCAATTTTAGTGTCTGGTGATGAGTAATTATGGAGTAAGGTGTGATGTTTCGATTTGCAAGCAAAACAAGTGGTTTTTGAATTACATTTGCTAAATAAATGCCATCCCAAACAGTTAAAGCAAAGTTTGTTTTTCTTAACGATATTTATTCGGTCAATTAACTTCATGTTTTTATATTTAATCACAGTGATAAAGTGGGTGAGCTTCGATTTTACATACAATACACAATTTATTTTGCGGTTTATTCGTTTTAACGAATAATGCTTTATTAGTGGATTTTGTAGCGATGCTAGAATTAATGCTGCTTAAAATTTGATGTCTACGTTCCAAAAATTGGTCGAAATTGGGAACTTCATTGTCCTTTAATGTTAACTCGTATTGTTTCCGAGATTCGCGGTCAAGCTTATCTAGTACAATATTTAGCAAAATTGTGTTTGAAAATGTCTCTTTCAAAATTTAAGACTTTTAGAGTCCTTAAATTCTTCTTTAAATTGTCTAATAAATTACGAAGATCTTTAGCCGATTCATGTTTCATTGAATATATATTCAAAATGTTTTTTATATGACAGTCTACTATAATTCGTTTGTTTTTATATCTTTGTTCTAATGCGTTGAAGAGGGAAGTGAAAGTATCATCAGCAGTTTGTAACGTTCTGGGCTCACCCGTTAACGCACCGCGGAGATAAAACAATTTTTCATTATCCTTTAAAGCGGGATTATCAATGATTATTTCTTTGAAGGTCGTTTTAAATACTGACCATTCTTCATACTTGCCACTGAAAGTTGGCAGAGGGATTTTAGGGAGATTTAAGCTGCTTCCTTTCGTAATATCACTACTATTATTAGACAGTTTAAACTCAGAAATGTTAATTTTAGCATTTTTTTCTTCATACTGTTTATTAATAGAGGATTGTAAGCTTACCTCTAGTTTTTGAATATCTTCATCCGTCTGTGAAATCTGCTCTTCTACTTCACTGATCTTTTCTTCATCTACAATTTTGTAGTACTCCTCTTTAATCAACTCAAATTTGTTCTCGGTTTTTCGGAGCAGCTCTAGTTGAGCTTTTAGTTCTGAAACACAAAGAGTCTTGCCATCTGTAGCATTGAAAATTTTTGTGACTTGTGCCTTTTATGTTTCCACGTCTTCTATTGAGCGCTGTTATGTCCGCGTCGGGCATTTTTTTGTTTTGTTTAAATGTTTTGTTGACAATATAGTAAATTCTAATTACGCTGGTTTAACCTCCGGGTCGCTAGGACCATTGTGTACGGAGGTGTACTAAGAAAATTAAGCGGACTGTATTTCACTAACAAAAACAAAACTTTATTTTTCAAAGATAGAAAAAGAATATGGCTAGTTGCCAATTTTGAATTTGAAATTTTCTACAAAGTTGAGAGAATGGCTTGTTGCCATTTTGAGACTGTTTTTTCTTCAAAAAAATAATTACGCAATAAATACATGAACTAGGTTGCATAAAAAAGGGTTACAAGAATAGATGCCAATTGGCACAGATGCGGGAGTGGTGTTCCGTCGCCAAGGGCGATGCTACAATGAGATTACAAGTACGGAACACACGATTTTTATTTATTTTGGGTCTTAAAATTTTAATGGGGTAACTATTACTATTACATGGATGTTGACATTTACATTGTGGTTTGAGAAACATGGAAGTTAATCATTGGCAAAGAATTTTATGAAGACCACCACAATGTTGAAGTGTGCCACAACAGTTTTCAAATGTATAAAGCATTTATGCTATAAGCCAATAGGCTAGAGATAGAAACAAATATGAATCACACAACAAAGCGAACAAATCTATAGTCCGTTCATGGAAACGAGAGAATGAAAGTATGCAAATGTGTTGTGAAAACACCGCCAAGGAACTATACTTTTGGCCCAAATCCCTATTTTGGCAAATTTTATTTTTTCTTTCTATTTTCTATACATTTATTTTAATAAATTTTAAAGCATTTACCTCAGAAATCACTTTCAGAAGATAATATTGAAATCAATATTATTTGAGTGGAGATTACATATCATCAAACTGACTATATTATCTATACCATTTTCTAAATCACACATTTGTTTTTTCACTTCATTGGTTACATGTTTAATGCATTTTTTCCCCATTCTTCAATGCAAATTCTGCTGATACTTTGAATGCACAAATCTTTTACACAAGGCATTTTAAATGTTTTGCTTTCTTTCACAACAAAGTTCTTAATTTGTGCCCAAACCAGTTCTATAGGATTAAGCTTGCGATGGTAG
The DNA here is from genome assembly GCA_963932465.1 of Maratus speciosus. NCBI lineage: Eukaryota > Metazoa > Arthropoda > Arachnida > Araneae > Salticidae > Maratus > Maratus speciosus. The sequence goes on along the minus strand of OZ010788.1, from coordinate 79,542,441 downwards.
GGGGATAATTGCAAGACAGTTTTATTTCGAGCTTTTACAAATTCACCCACATCCATACTTGGCATATTTTATTTTTATTTTGCTTCACCAATTGGAACAGTTCCGCTTTTAACATTCCGTCCTCAAAAGTGATAATTTTTGTTAATAGCCAAATGACAATTTCTTGCTTCTTCTACAAAGGATTCAGTATTTTTTCTGCTTTCCTAGAATGATAAGGAGCATTGTCCATTACGATTACACAGTTATCTTAGAGTCGAAATAAAATATCAACAAACCACATTTCAAACCTTTCAGAATTCATGTCTTCATGACAATCTTTATTTTTTATTGGAATCGAATATGTCAAACCCTTCATCCATGAAACCAGAATCACTACTAATATGGGTAATTATCATCTGTTTTCCTTTGCCAGTATGAGAAGTTAATCCTGGAGAAAGGCCAGAAAAAAATGTTTGCTTTGAAGACTTTATTGAGGTATCTTTCCAAACTTTATTAACTGTATGTCCTGCATTCACCCAAGTTTCATCCATTTATTTTGCACCCTTCTCTTAAAAATTTGATTTGCCTTAACAGGGTGTCTACAGAAATTGTAAAAAAAAGTTCCCTGATTTTTCCATGATTTCCCTGACTATCTTTATCACACTTCCCTGATTTCCATTATTAACACATACGGTATTTTTCATGTATGCCAATTCCTCATATAACACACTAATCTAGCTTGCTAATATCTCATTTGGGAGACAAAACAAAAGAAAAACATAAAAATTGCCTAATATTCATTAAATATTGGTTGACAGTTTTATAAATCCGAACTCAAAATTTCCAACATGGCCAATTTCATACAGTGGCCAATGGATACATAATGACCAAAAAATTTCCTCATTTTCTAAAAAATATTCAACTCTAAGACTTATCTAAATCTGACGGGATAGCTAATTGGATTAAGCTGGTCACCTGATCAGGCTATGCTAATGTATCATTTAAAATTTTTAAAAATGGGTGTAAATTGCCTTCAACATAACATCTACAGAAAATGAGGACATCTCATCACCTTAATTTGCATTAAATATCGAACACTCATACTATGTGCATTTTTTCTAAAAATATTGGGAGACTAATCAGTATGTGAAAAAAATATGGTATATAAAATAGACGAATCAGTCTCATTGGCAAAGTGAAAATGCAAATATTTTCACATATAGACAAATTTCCCTGATTTTCGAGTATTTTTACAAACTTCCCTGACTTTTCCAGATTGATAAACCTCCCTGACTTTTCCATGATTCCCTGACCCTGTAGACACCCTGCAGCATTTCTGTTAGGAGATGATAAATGTAGTCCTTTTAAGGGACGGGAAATCAGGGTCATCATTTACAACTTTCAAAACTTTATTTATAGTGTGTAAATTCATTTCTAAAAAAGAACTGACTTTTCTCCCAATAGCATCCCTCTCAAAATTGTCTATATCTTCTAATACATGTTTACATAACTTTTGTCTTCTTCAGAGAGTTTAATACACCACAGTTTTTATACTCTCGCATCACTCAGAAAATAGATGCTTTACTTATCCCAGTTATACGAGCAGTTCTACTCCTTATATTGGAAATCAGGATTCTATTCATGTGCCATTTTATATATGTATGAAATACCAAATCACTCTAAAAAATGGTTAATTTTAACAGTGAAAGACAAACAGCAGACAAGAAAAAAAGAAGAAACTCAGACTGTTTGGTGCTCCTGGCAAAGTGCCAGGCCTTTAATCATCACCAATCTGCACGTACGTTTGTTTAGTTTCATTACCTTGTCTCAGGGAACAGAGTACAGAAGGCATTTTATATAACTTATAAGGTGGTTAAAGTATAACCTGGAAAATCTGGCTAGAAGTTTTTCCTGGATTATATACAATCAAAGAATATTGATTTTGGAAACACAGTCTTGTTTTTTCTAAATTAGACATTAATTTTCTAGTGGATATTTTCTACTGTCAACTCCTCGTTACTCTGAGCTGCTACCAGCATTATTGTCGGTTCTATTTAGCACAGCGTCAGTGATCTTGTCCACTAATCCATTGCTTGCAATGTTAAAGTTTTTAATTTGTAATTAATTCGTATACCATGTGATGTCACATTAAAATTCTATGAAATGAATATTGTTTTAAATATATCGTTTTAATATATGGCAAAATTTCCGCTATTAAATGAATCCTTAATATAATAATTTATTTATTAAGTTTTTCGGTTTTAAGATTCATGGGTAAATATATTATTTAATTACAAAATGTTTGAGAACTGAGCTTTTTAAATATGATCTAATATTTACCATTAAAAGTTGTTAATGCCTAATAAGTTAATTATTTTACAAACTTTAAATATGACAAAACTTAATATTTGGGCATTCTTTCTCTTTACTCTGTGGAGCATTTTACATATGATGTAATTATCACTTTTAAATGAGTTTCGCATGTAAAAATTTATTCTTTTAAAGTTTTTGCACTTTTTTAAAATTCAAGCATAAATATCTTGATGTAATTTCACACTTTTTCTGCATATAACACATGACTATTTAATTCTTATTTTTAAATTATCTTTCCGTTTCTAATAATTTCCCTTTTCGATTTTAATTTGAAAATGATGACAAAACTAATCTAATTTTTTTATTTTTCAAATTTTCCTGAAAAACCTAATTTAATCTAATATTGTTTCATTATCGATTCAAATAAAAGATAATTACAGTTTCAATTTGAAAATATCAAATAATCCCTATAGTTTGTCCTTGTTCTTTCCTTTTTTTCCACAAAAATGGAAGTAATTGAGCTAACATCAATAATAAAATGCCAATAAAATTAGAAAAAAAAATTAATATTTCGAAAACTAATTCAAATTTTAAAATTGCAACACCAGTTTTGAAACCTGAGGATAAATACCCAGGGGTAGAAGTGACCAATCCATAAAATATAGGACATTTAGAAAATTACGTTATCAGTAATATTTTGCTATAAAAAAAACTTTAACACATGATTCATATTACTTTATAAATTTTCACTAATTAATGATATTAAGTCAAGTTACAATCTTAAAAAATAAATATAAAACCAAACTTACCTCTACAATAGCAAGTCTCCAATTTCTGAAACATAGACGACTTTTTTTTATTCTTAAGATTCTTGTTTAGTTCATAAAACATTAATTAAGCAAAATACATAGGATTTTCTTTTTTCTAATTACACTTTTTCTAGATGAGCATGAATATTTACAGGTGATTATTAGTATAAATATTTACAAATTTATGAACGTCACGGATTTCCTGGAAAATATACATTGTTGGTTTGGAAAATTTCCATCTCGCCAATAAGCCTTGAAAACAACAATGGAAAAATTCAATTTATATTTTGCAGTTTGTAAGCAACCGTTGGTTAAGGATAGTCCCAGTTCCACAAAGAGCCCTAAAATTGCTTCCGATACTGAAAGTATATTTTCTTGAAGACTTGCCCAGAGACAATCATAGACTGTTAAAAAATGATAGATACATGTGTATTAAAAAAATGTTAGAATCTCTATTGACACCTGTATATTTGAGCTTCTTGATTAGTGTAGGGGGTGTTTTTGAAGAAGTTTTGAAATTATTTCAAGAGAAGACTACACTGATCCACATTTTGTATGATGAACTATCAAAACTGTTATTAAAGCTTATGAGACGTTTTGGAAATGAGTCAGCATTGAATGATAAATATGGTGAGGAGTTAGTAGATATTGATATTCACAAAAAAGCAGTTCCTTTGAAGTTAATAAATGTAGGAAATAGTACAAAGAAGATTTTGCTGCCACTGTCTGCAGACTTAAAATCGGAATTTTTAGCAGATAATAAAGCATTTTATATAAATGTCACCAAATATTTGCAGAAGTTACCACTGAAAAATAAGCTTTTTAAAAATTTAAAAGTTTTGCACCCACTGCTTAGAAAGGAACCTGCCAAATCAACATTACCATCTATAAGAGGTCTAGCCAATATATTGCCTCAGGGGAACAACTTGCGAATTCGCCCGGAGTCCGCCATCTTGTTTCTTCGTTGGTCATTTATAACCATTTTATGCTTAATTTTGGAAAATTTAGAGATAAAATCCAAATAAAAAATTTAAAATTGGCGATGATCAACAAAGAAACAAGATGGACTCCGGGCGATTTGTATTTAGGAAGTTGTTTACTGTCAGTCATGGAAAGGACATTTTTCCAGTAGTGATTAACTGGCTGCCAGGTCAGATTAAAGTCCCATTCTCCACAGATATCATCATCATTTACATAAATGATCCACTCATCTGTGAGTTTGTCAACATTGCTTTCCGATATTACCGGAGGCTAAACAACTTGCGAATTCGCCCAGAGTCCGCCATCTTGTTTCTTTGTTGGTCATTTATGAATACACAAGTAGTACCATAAAAACTATGTATCACAGCTGAATACATGATAAAAGACTAAAATAATCGCAATAAAAAAGAGCACCACGTTGAATGATAGAATTAAATCAGCGAGCATGAGCAAGCAAAGCTACGTGTGAAGCAGGCAGGGTTCATACAGAGTTGGGAAGAAAAAATCCAAGGAGTCCAAAAAATTTTAAGGATTTGCCATTTTTTTTTTGTTGTCAATGTTGTTTTGTGCTGCATCGTTATGTGGTATGCACACTCCAATTTTTAATACCCAATTTGGAGAGAAAAACATTTCAAAAACAAATTTTACTCTATCAGAATCTGATTGTTAGTGCTGAAATCGCACAGTATTCACAATATATTGCTTAATGATTTCGTAAGTTTAAATATAAAATCGACAATCTACTGGGGTGATTCTGAGTAAAAAAAAAAATATTCTGAAAATCACAGCAAATTTTCTGTAAAGTTACACGAGAGAGGGGGGAGGGGGAAATCAACTCCCGACACTAGCTATACGTTTTCTCCGTGATTCTTTGACGATATTCGCGATCTTTTGACAAAATTTGTGGGGGTTTTCGCGAGCTTTTGACGAAATTTGTGTTTTTTTTTCACGATCTTTTTACGAAATTTGTCGATTTTTCGCGATCTTTTGACGAAATTTGTGGTTTTTTCGCGATTTTTTGACGAAATTTGTGGTTTTTTTCGCGATTTTCTGACGAAATGTGCCGTTTTTCGCGACCTTTTGACGAAATTTGCCGTTTTTCGCGATCTATTGACGAAATTTGCCGTTTTTTCGCGATCTTTCTACGAAATTTTTGGGGTTTTTCGCGATCTTTTGACGAAATTTGTGGTTTTTTCGCGATCTTTTGACGAAATTGTCAGGGATTTTGGCGATTATTTGACGAAATTTGCGTTTTTTCGCGATTATTTCACGAAATTGGCGATTTTTCTGCAAACGATGGACAAATATTTTTTTTTCGGCGACCATATGTCCGAATTTTTGGATTGGTGACCGATTTTTTAAAATTTTCAGAAATGAATGCCTTACATTTTCGGAAAATTCGGATTAGAATCACCCCTAGGTCATATAAATAGAGATTAGTCAAACCCCTAACACTTATTATGTATATCACATACATGATACATCTTAAAGAAAATTTTAAAAGGCAAAAAAAAAAAAAAAAAATGCTAAATGCAACATACAAGAAAAAATATAACAAGTTTTGAATTTATTCTTTTAGAACAGCGGTGATCGCTTTCTTTGAAGGTGAAATTTTGACGAATTCGCATTTTTTTCGCGATCTTATGATGAAATTTGCGTTTTTTTCGCTATCTTCTGAGAGAAATTCGCTTTTTTTTCGAGACCTTCTGGGAAAATTCGCTTTTTTCGCGATCTTTTAATGGAATTCGCGTTTTATTTAACGAATTAACGCGATTGTTTAACGAATCTGGCGTTTTTTTCGTGATCTTTTGGTGGAAACCGCGTGTTTTTCATGATCCTTTGACGAAATTTGCGTGTATTTCGCGATCCTTTGACGAAATTTGAGTGTTTTTCGCGATCCTTTGAGGAAATTCGCGTGGTTTTCGCGTTCCTTTGAGGAAATTCGTGTTCCTTTGATGAAATTCGCGTGGTTTTCGCGTTCCTTTGATGAAATTCGTGTGGTTTTCGCGTTCCTTTGATGAAATTCGCGTGTTTTTCGCATTCCTTAGAGAAAATTCGCGTGTTTTTCGCGATCTTTTGAGGAAATTCGCGTGTTTTTCGCGATCTTTTGAGGAAATTCACGTGTTTTTCACGATCTTCTGGGGAAATTCATGTGTTTAACGCGATCTTCTAATGGAATTCGCGTTTTATTTCGATCGTTTGACGAAACGAACGTTTTCGTGATCTTTTGAGGAAATCTGTTTTTTTTTCTCGATCTTTAAGGAAATTCGCGTGTTTTTCGCGATCTTTTGAGGAAATTCACGTGTTTTTCGCGATCTTCTGGAGAAATTCGCGTTTTATTTCGATCGTTTGACGAAACGAACGTTTTCGCGATCTTTTGATGGAAACCGTGTGTTTTTCCCGATTGTTTGAGGAAATTCGCGTTTTATGCGATCTTTTGAGGAAATCTGTTTTTTTTCACGATCTTTAACGGAATTCTCGTTTTTTCGTGATCATTTGAGCAAATTCGCGTTTTTTCGCTGTCTTTTAAGAAATTCGTGTTTTTTCACGATCCTTTGACAAAATGTAAGAATTTTTTGCGCGATCGATTAACGGTATTTTTTGGAACATATTTGCGAAAAACGCGATTTTTCCGAGATTCTTGGCTAAATGCCAAACATCGATAAAATTTAAAATAAAAGTCGGCTAACAGTGTGGAAAAACGGACTTTACGGACCTAATAATTGAAAAACGGACCTAGTGGGAGCCCTGCTTTTAACATTACCCTACCCAATCAATGTTGTGCTTCAGATGAATGACGTGCATAAAGGATTTACCGTGCGTTTTTCAATCACAATTTTTTTCTTCCTCGGCAGCAATTATCGCTTGCGTCCGAAGCCGCAATAGAATATAAGGAGTTTCTAAGTAGTTGTTTGCTTATCTAAGTAGTTCTAAGTACTACTTGGGAACGTTTTCATTTCTAAGGAGTTTCCAAGGAGTCTAAGGAGTCTGTGCGAACCCTGCGCAGGTGAAAACATCAAGTCATTCAGAAAGATTTCTTTCCTGATGCCATATCCAAAAAAGAAATAAACGGACAACGAAGCCAAGGAGATTAAGCAGTATCCACAGACAACGACGTTTAATCTCCTGCTTCAAAGGCGTGTTTAAAAACCCAGCGACCTACGTCACACCCTCCTCGTTTGTAATTGGCTGAAAGGGGGAGCATCGTGTGCAGGATCGAGCTATTGCTTTTGTATTGAAATACCGCAAAAAACAAAAGAGCAGAAACGATCGTAAATGCTAGCGGGCGGCGATATTAATAACAAATATATGAGAAAGTAGGAAAATATAGGAAATATAGGACATTTTTGAAGGTTATTTTATAAATATAGGACAACTGCGACCCCTGAATACGGATAATTGCTCCTAATTTTATCGCAAAACCTTTAATATTTTAAGAAAAATAGCCATAAAACTTAATCAGTCGTTTCATAAAATCGTTTCATTAGGATTTTATATATACAGGATAGATATATCAGACTAAAAGGATTTTAGTGATTACTTAAAGTACACTTGGTAATTCTTTTTCTTATGAGTATCTTGATTTAATTCTACTGTTATTATCACTGGTCTCATATGAAATATTACATACTTATGTTTTATTTTATCATACCTCTTATTCCCTCTTGTGACAGACAATTTCATACTTTAAATTTTAAAACAGGTAATGAAATTAATGTTTTCATTATAATGCTTTTTATAAATCCCAAGAATGTTAATATAATTTAATTTTAAGAATAGATGTGCTAAATTTTCACTATAAAAGTGCACGATGCCCTAACCTAACCTAATGTAAACCCTAACTTTAAAAGTTAGGGTTTCTGTAGTACATATATTTTTTTAACAATCTCTTTAGAGGTGTTTTGTGGTATTTTTACTTAGGTTCTAAATGGTCATTATATAAAAATGTAAAATGTTTTCAAACTGCAATAGGTTTAAAAAAACATACTGAATAATGACAAATAAGAAATGGGAGGAAAGAAGTACAGTTAAGAAAACTCAGAAAATTGTAACATACTGAGCATCTGTATTATTTATATCTTAATGAAAGGTGTTTTACTGATTAATGATATATGAATACCAATATGAAGATAGAGCTCAAAATAATATTTTAAACTTTATACTTGATTAATATTAACTGCTAAATTATAACTGCTAGGAATTGACAATAATAATGTCTTTTTTAAACTAACTACTTGGTGACACAAGTAAAAAACATAAAAAAAACCTCCCCCCCCCCCAATCAATTAGTGTGAAAAAACAACAACAATTAATGTTTCATTTTGTAGAGAATAAAGAAATAACTTAGATAATCGAATAAAGATACAAAAGATAAATAAAAAGCTTTTATATAATTACTTAAAAAAGACTAGTATATGAATAAAGGCCTCCAAAATAAAATTTAGTCATTCAATAATAAAAAACAGTTCAATATACAATTACAAGGTGATTAAATAATCAGGATTTGTTGATTGAATTACGTATCTAACATACTATATTGATCTTAGAAAAAAAAATTACAAAGCTTCATTAAACCAAGAAAGAAAAACACATCATACCCTAATAAAATTTATTAAGTGAAATAAATTAAAATTCTGTAATGTATAGCACAATATATTACAAGTAATTTTTTTTTTACACTCCTCAGAGCATTGCATCAATCAGCACAAAACTGTGAAAGAAAACCGCTGTAACCAATCATGACCACAACAAAGGCCTGCAAAGGTAGAATTTTTATATTATCACTTAAAACAAACATGATTTAAATAAAACTGTAAATTATTAAAAAAATAGTTTCTGAAGGTGCAAAAGATTAAAACCGAAGCACTGAAACAATTCTTTTCTTAGTATGTACACAGAAGGCAATTTCAATCATCACGTATGAAAAATTTCTACCTTTACAACTTCAATAAAACTGAAGTTCCTTTATTATAGTTGCTTTGTATGGGCACATGTTGTGATTGTTATATTCAATGCATACAGGAGTTATTTTGGAATAACAAAGCAAAAGAAAATATACCTTTGTTGAATCACAGCATTCAGAACAAAAAAATTAAAATTTAGTCTTTTTACATTATTTTGAAAGCACAAAAATGGTAAAATAAATAAGAATTTTGAGAGCATAGTGTGTCCAAAACTGCCAGCTTCCATAATCCTTTGGAGGGGCAAACTTCATCTTTATCAAAATGAAGCACTTGCTCAGTGTCTCTCTGTGAAAGTTTCATATCTACAGCTACATACAAAAACACCTGAAAAGTAGTTGATGTCTTCTTTATACAGTATCAGTCAGGCATTGATCAACAGTTAAAGATTTAGCAGGATTTAGCCTTTCTCAATAAATTTGCATTCTTGTAAAAATAGTCTAATATTTAAATTAAATTGAACTAATTTATATCCATGCTGCAATCTTCTTCATCACTAGATGAGGCTGCATCATCGTCATCATCATCTGGACTTGACATGTGACTGTTTCGAGGTGCTCCTAATGCTGCAGATATACATTGCCGACTTGGATGATGATTAATGGCATGAGGATCTCGTCTCATATAAAAGAGAACATAGGCATTTTTGGACTAAAAGGGAAAATATTTATTATTTACTTAAAGTAACATATAAACATTATTATTATTATTATTATTTCACAGAATTATAGCAAACACAGAGAGAGAAGCAAGATTTAAAAAAATTTCAGCAATTATTGCAACTTATAAAACATTTATTTTTGTTATGCATTACAAATTTGACTTACGAAAATACATAAAAGTTATTTTCAGCACTTTTAGTTCAAAATAGTAAATTTTGTTCTTTTTTCAATAAAATTTAATCTGAACTCGTACAGTGATTTTTGAATTTTTTTATACGATTTTTAGTTTTCATGTTTCACGGATATTTTTTTGAAATGTGTAACTGAAATCCTGATTTAATCTATTAGCACAGTAAAGTCATTTTTGTTTTCTGTGATTTTTAAATTTTTTTTTGCGAAGTTTAGCATTTTCTTCCCACCCATATCTTCTTCATACCCATATATTATAAATTTTATCTTTTATTCAATCAATTTTATTCAGAATACCTGCAACTATTTTTGGGGATTTTTTATGCAATTTTTAAGGGCAGGAATGGGGGGGGGGGGGTTTCCCAATTTGTTGCCAATTTTTGACATTCATAAAATGTATTATTAATATCTTATCCCAATATAGCAAATTTTGTCCTCTTTTCAATAAAATTTATTTGTATTTATACAGCGATTTTCAATACGATTTTTTCCTGTGTTTTGTAGATTTTTTCGATATATGTAAAAGAATCCGCTTTCGATGTTTTAGCCTAACATTTCGTTGCTCAGCGATTATTGAATTTTTATGCATATTCTTTTACGCAATTTTTATTTATTTTTTCTTCTTTGCAATTTTCAAATATATTTTTAATAAAAAAATTAAGATAATTTTCAGCAAGTTGCAATAATAATAAATTCGTCTCTGTACTAAATTTTTATTAAAATATAACAAGTTTTAAGAAAATTATAGCCACCCAGAAAAAAAAAAAAAAAAAAAAAAAAAGGCCACTATTAAACTCACTAGAAAAAAAACTGACGACGACTTGTGGTTTGTTTATTTAGCTCTGAGAATTCAGAAGCTGTGAGAATCAGATAAGCTTTGAATTGATAATGTTTCCTTATGCAAAAAGTTTTTAAAAAAATATTTCGTGAAGCAAAGCTGAATTAAAAAGATTTATTTTAAACGTATCAATTATTTTTTGAAAGATAAAACTTCATTTTTCATTAACATCATCTTTTAATGTCCGCTTGTAATAAAGGCATAACTTGGAAATCCCGAGGAATTTACACGTGCTGTAATTCGGCAATTTTTAAATGCAAAATGCAATCAGGATGCAGTTTCTGCATTTATTTTTCGCATGGGTGGAAGGATAAGACTTTACATGCGAGTCAAACAGAGCAAGATTACTTGTGTTTTTCAAAGTCCACGTGTTTTTGCCTGAAAAAAAGGCAAAATATTTTGAAAAAATAGAGGGTGCAAAGAAGAGGAAAGAAGGGTATGTCCAGCGGTGATTCTGACTAAAAAAAAAAAAAAAATTTATCTGAAATTCACAGCAAAAATATAGCAAGTTTACAGCAGGGGGGAGGGGAAAGAGATAAATTTGCAGTCCTTTAACGAAAACTGCATTTTTCTGTTATTCTTTGGCAAGAATCACATTTTCAAGGGATCATTTGATGAAATTTGCGTTTTTTAAGTGATCTTTTGACGTAAATAACATTTTTTTCAACGAACAATTGACAAAATTGATTTTTTTTGGTGACCATTTGTCGGAATTTACAATATTTTTCTATGTCCAAATTTTCGGACTGATGACTTTTTTTTTTTTTTTTTTTTTTTTTTAATTTTAGGAATTGAATGCCTTAAACTTTTGGAAAATTCAGAACAGAATCAACCCTGAGTAGAGCACTTTTCCCACCTCTAAAAGAGCAGGGTGCATCGATAATTAAAACAAAAAGGGCATGGCGGCGCCCTTTGAAAAATATCAAAACTAACATCAAACATCAAAATTCAGAACAGAATCAACCCTGAGTAGAGCACTTTTTCCATCTCTAAAAGAACAGGGTGCATCGACACTTAAAACAAAAAGTGCATGGCAGCGCCCTTTGAAAAACATCAAACGGGAACATCAGTAGAAATTGCTTTAGGAAAAAAATAAAAAAAATCACCACTTAATTTTAAAACACAAATTATCCTTGTATTCAATAACATAGGCAAACCTTAAAAATAATTACGATAAAAATACTTCTGCCGCTTGTGTGGTGCTGGTTGTGACAAGGCAAACCAGGATATTATCATAGTACTAGGTGAAGGCAAAATTTTCCATATTTTATTTTTCTTGTATTACATAACTTGGGATAATACTCTAAAAGTACAACAGAAGTAGTAATTTTTGGCTTAGGCACCACTTCACTTTCAGCAGCCCTCAATCATTAAATTCTCCTACTACTCTTACATAAAATAGTCTTTTTTTCTTACATATGATAACACAAGAGTTTAACATTGCTGCCTTCAGGCTATAAGTTCTAACAATGAAATATATTACAGTAGGAGTCTTCAAGGAACACAGGGGACTCAGCATGTAATTTAGAACATCTCTATAATAATAGCCTAAGTCATGTGACTGTCATTAATAGTTCCGGGATGACCGTTTCACTTTTTATATGCCAAACAGACAAATTGGTAATTTAATGTTAGCCGGAAGCAGATGATAAATCGCCAAATATTGTTCCATCGCCATCATATCAGGAGTATTATAATAGTCCATCGCATGCAACTGTACATAAACAATTTTTCGCGAGGTAAATTAAAACAAACCTTTGATGTTGAAATTAAATGTTAGAGTTTATAGTATTATTTATTACTTTTTTTCTTTTCTTTTCATTCTTTTCTTTTTCCTTTATTTTTAAGAAATAAGAGAAAATTGAGAGTAATAAATTTTAATCATTTCAGTTTCAAATTAAAGTTATGTATTTTAAATAAAATGAGTGAAAGTATTATAGTATTTTAAATGAAATTAATGAAATAAGAAAAAATACGACGGGTACAATATTTGGCGATTAATCACCTGCACTCGGCTAACATAAAAATACAGAGTTCATGATTTCTGTATCAGAATCATCCGATTTGGCAAAGGATTTAGCAAGAACATGATACAATGCTTAGCATAGATTTAAAGGAGACCAAACTGGTCGCCAAGGGCAGCTAGTTAAGAAATAAAAGTTTTCGCAACATAAAAAAAGACTGTCTTATTAGGATGAATTCTTTCTCTAGATCTGTTACACATCATTGCAATTGTCTTTCGCTCCCCTGAATGTTATCCACTAAATTAATTTTATTATTCCTAAGTAATACTAGTATTACTAAACGAAATAATTGCATAGATTATTATTATACATTTTTTTGGTAAATTTAATCTAATGCAAATTGCTATTTAGCTACTTAATGAAATATTTTAATCAAAATCAAAAGCACTCCATGTCAATACATCAACTCTTCATTAAAATGTAGCAACTTACATGTATGAAATTTATAGAGGAAGCAATAGAAATTTTTAATAGTCATCGTAAAGATCTATACTTCTAGTGTAATGGAAAGCGTGAGCAATATGAACAGTTGTTAGATCATGATAATAATTTTGATTATTATAGAAGAAATAAAACTGTACTTAATAGAAGAGGTGATAGATTTGAAAAGTAAGTGAAAAGTCTTCGGACATAAGGCGATGATCAGACTCCCATTTTGTTTTTCTTTTCTATTTTCTTTACAGGTACATTACAGGGTTGGACGGTATTTATCGTCTGAGGGTTTTTACCATCTTTGGAATAACATGTTTATACCACCTTTGAAAAACTTATGAGTTTGACTGTTTTTTGTCACTTTTATGAAAATTTATCTTTCAATTTTTCATTTTAGCAGGGGTGAAAGTTTTCCGGGTATTTTATACAACTATTTCTATTCAGCAATATTCACCTAGTTTAGTTTCTGATTAGGTAATTAAAAGAATTTTATATGAAAATAGCGGTTTTTTAGGAATATAAAAAGCCCGGAAGACATTCATCCATGTTTACCAGCTACAGGGATTCAAAATTTTAAAGATATTATTGTACATTTATCATTATTAAAACCTAATGCTTATTATAACTATCATTATGAGAATTCACATTACAATATTTATTATATTTATCTTAATGGAGACTAGTTTACTAATTTTTACTGAAAGGAAATGGAAAATTTTAAGTAACTTTTATCATATTTAAAAACCTTAATCTTTTTAATAAAAACCAAACGCTTACAATATTAATTATCACATAATATAGTTTGTACAAATATTAGTACAGTTTACCAGTCTATACACTTGAAGCCTTTTAGCATTTTATAAAAAGCTTTGTAGCTTTCTGTACACCCTAGTCTATTTCTTAATTTACTGTGGATATGTGAAAAGTTAAAAAAAATTAGCTCTATGGATGAAGAACTATAAGGTATGGAGGGGAGATTTATCATTAAATGTATGAATTCAGGATTCATTTCTTTGTTATTTAGTGCTTTCCACCGAACTTTGGCTTTTACATCTTTTATTTTAAAGAAGCTTCTTGGAAATGGTTGTCCTTCAACTTCATATGCCAAGAGGAATGAAAGAGAATTTGGCATGAAATCTGTGAGCCATTCCCTTTCCATTTCCTTTTGTGTTTCACTTAATAGATCTTGATTTTTGTGCACTGGATCTGTCATACATGCTAAAAGGTGAAAGGGCTCTAAAGCCAAATCAATTTGTTTTTTAACAAGATCTTTGTATGGAATTAATTCAAAACAATACACTAGTTTCAGCCATTCGGAACAAGCATCTGCTCTGACAAATATTTAAGGCTTTGGCTACTTGTAGCTGTTGAAATAGATCTTTCGCTTGTTTAAATAAATTAATCATTCACTAATCTTTGAATTCTAATATCAATATCTTTTTCATGATTTTTGAAAATGTTAAGCAATGCAGGACTATTATTATAAATGCGGAGATATCAGATGATGATTTCGGAAATACTTCTGTATATCAACATGTTTAGTAATGGATATTGGAGCGTTATTTTCTGCCAGTAAATTCATCCAATGTGCTGTACATCCATAAACAATCATATTAGAGTACAAGTGAAATGGAAACCCTGCTTTACGAAACCGATACTGAACATCTGTTGTTCTATTTATAGATGGGGAATAGTCAGGGTTCATACAGAGTTGGGAAGAAAAAATCCAAGGAGTACCCAAAAAATCCAAGGAGTCCAAAAAATTTTAAGGATTGCCTTTTTTTTGTTGTTGTCGAAGTTTTATGTGTTGCATCGTTATGTAGTATGCACACTCCAATTTTTAATGGCCAATTTGGAGTGAAAAACATTTCAAAAACAAATTTTACTCTATTAGAATCTAATTGTTAGTGTTGAAATTCCACAGTATTCACAATATATTGCTTATTGATTTCGTAAGTTTAAATACCAAATTGACAATCTACTTTTTTATGAAGTGACCAATGGTCATGTCACAGGGGTGATTCTGAGTAAAAAAAAAATTTCTGAAATTCACAGCAAATCTTCTGAAAAGTTACACCAGAGACAGGGGTTGGAGGGGGAAATCCACTCCCGACACTAGCTATGCGTTTTCTCAGTGACTCTTTGACGAAACTCGCGATCTTTTGACGAAATTTGTGGGTTTTTTCGCGAGCTTTTGACGAATTTGTGGGTTTTTACGCGTTCTTTTGACGAAATTTGTCGATTTTTCACGATCTTTTGGCGAAATTTGTCAATTTTTCGCGATCTTTTGACAAAATTTGTGTTTTTTCGCGATTTCAGGGCTCCCAACATATTTTAGTCTCCTAAAAGGGGGAAAGGGGACCATTTTTATTTTAAAAGGGGACTTTGGGAGACCATTTATGTTAAAAAAGGGGACTTTGGGGGACCTACTAAAAATACTGAACCGAGTTTTCCTAAATATGCAATCAAATTTTTAAAAATTACCCCCAAAAATATGTTAATTGGTTATCTTTATAAAGATGGGTCACTAAAAAGTACACTCAGCTAAATATTCTACTGCAAGAAGATAGGAAGTATTCCAACATTCAGTACTCACATTGATAATTCTCCTTAAAGGAGCTTTTAATTTAAATTGATGCTTTATTACGGGGACACAATACTGGGTACAATCCTATGGGAAATGTGCGAGCTTTAAGACCTGTTTTCTCGGAAACTACCTGACCGATTTTGATGAAATTTGGAATCCATATTCACTGGATTATGCTCAAGACTGTTGTTTTGTGTTGAACTGCAACTTGTATTTTTCAAACTTGCACTTTGTGTTACAAAATGATAAAGCCGAAAAGTGTTTTTGAGGGAATACAAGAATTGGTGTAATCATAGGGAGGAAATGCAAGCTTTAAGACCCGTTTTCTCAGAAACTACCAGACCGATTTTGATGAAATTCTGAATCCCTATTTACTAGATAATGCTCAAGACATATGACAGACAGTTTTTCTTCTGTGACCAAAACTTCTTATTTTAGAGCAATCGCAATTTTTCAGAAATTTTCTATTTTCAGGAATGCTTTTTTCTGAAACTAATTAAAATACTTTAAAACTGTCTACCACATATCATCTTATATTTGTACTCTACCAATAATTTTTTTTTTTTTTTTATCGAAATCACTCAAGTACTTTAGGGGTTAATAGGGTTTTTAGCTGAAAAGTACAATGTTTTGAAAAGCTACAAAACTGAGACACTTCTAATTTGTGTGAAATTCTTGCAATGTTTTATTAAACACATGAATTAAAGAATATACAAACACGTGGATGAAGTTTAGTTACATATAATAAATGAGTAGAAAATGTTAGAGTAAAATTAATGAGAGTGGGCTTCATGTCCCAGTCATGTTTTCCCTTAGTGTGAGTAGGTGTAGTGTCCCAGTCTTGTCTTACCTTGAATTTTTACAATTATTTCTAATGGTTAGAAAAAAAAAAAAAAAAAAATGGGCATACCAATGGATTCAGGAAGGTTCAGAGAATTTTTTAAGCCAATAAAAAAAATATTTTCTTCAAAGAATTTCACAGATGTCTTTCCTTAATATTTATAACAGCAAAAAAAATGATTTGCAATAAAGTATAAACACTAAAAATTAATGCATCTAAGAAAATATCAAATCAATTGTTAACAGAGTAGCACACTAGCAATTACAAAGTATAGAGCGTTTTTCCGAATTTAATACGGAGAAACAGTGATCAATGAATAAGTAAAAAGAAAAGTGTTAAACTGATGGCATTGAGCTCATAGGCTATCCACACTAATTATAAAGTATACTCTTATTTCAAAGAATAATGCCCTCAAAAAATAAATTAGGGGGGGATTAGTTTCCCCGCTGTTTCACATCTTTATATTTAACCAATGAGCCTCCAAATCTCATCAGGGAAGCGCTTTATCAGAATAAACCTGTATACAAAATTTGAATCCAATCGGATAGAAAAATACATTTATCTAAATTAAGGGGGGGGGGGGGGGTATTGACCTCCCATGCCCCCCTTTAGACTTAAACAATGAACCTTTAAATCTAATCAGGGAAGTTCGTAATCAGAATTAACCGGTATACCAAAATTTGAAGAAAATCTGATAATTCTGCACGAAAAACCCATTTACCTAAGTTACAGGGGGGGGGGGGGGTGATTAGCCCCCCGTTCCACCTTTATGCTTAACGATTGGGCCTCCAAAATTTTTCAGTGAAGCGCCGTATCAGAATGAACCCAGAGAAAAAAATTGAAGCAAATCGGATATTTCTATCAAGAATTATCGCGTTACGTACATACATACATACAGAGTCGGTGGAAACATTAGCTCTCAGGCTTTGATAGCCTGTGAGCTAAAAAAGCACAGCATAACAGCACCTCCTGTTGAGTATTAAAATTAGATTAACTATTGATTAGATATTGTTAATTATTAATCTCAAACATAAAATTTAGTTCCTTTGTACTACCCAATAAAAGCTGAAATAAGCTATAATGTTCATCGGACAAAAGCATAGTATGGCAACATTAGGGTTAGCTGGGTGAATTACTCCTCCAGATTCACCCGGGATGGCTCAGTAGGTAGAGCATTGATGGCTCCAGGCAAGACATCCCTGGTTCGAATCCTGGCCTCGACTTTTTCCCCCCATTTGGAAATTTACAACTGATATGATTTAATTACCAATTGAATAATTGTATTAAAAATTAATATAATAAAGATAGAGGTTTGTTTATGTGTCTTTGTGCTGACGAGATCCCTGTGCATAGAGCTATCAGATTTGGCAAGAAGGTAGCTGTATGCCTAAAGTTATGCACATAGAAGCCAATTTTTGAACTTCTTTTAAATGTAATTTTTAGCCTTTTTACATGTTTTATGCATATTTTTCCAAATTTGTAAAAGGAATCTGATTTAAATTTTTTAGCAGAACGTAGTAAATTTTGTCCTCTTTACAATAAAGTTTATTTGGAATTTATACAGTAAAATTTTCCCAATTATTTCATTGTTTTTTGGCATTTTGCAGTGATTTTTTTGACATTTATAAAAGAAATTCGGTTTCAAACTTTTAACCCTAATGTAGTAAATTTTGTCTTTCCACGATTACATCCTCTGGATCCTCTTACATCTAGGTACAATGTAGCCCTACTATAGTACATTTTGACTTCTCTGATTTTCTAAATTTTTAGCGATTTTTATACAGTGACTTTTTCACACTAGTAAATGGGATACAGTTTCAATTTTTTAGCCCAATTCAGTAAATCTTATCCTCTTTTCAATAAAATTGAATTCCTATAGCAATTTTTGAATTTTTTTGATTTTTTTTTTTTACATTTTATGGTGATTTTTTGAAATTCAGTTTCAAACTTCTAGCTTAATGTATTAAAATTTTGTCCTCCAACTTGAATATTTTGTGATTTTAATGAGATTTTCAATGTATATCTTAACATCTTTTCACATTGTGCAGCAATTTTTTGACATTCATGAAGGTACTCCAGTTACAATGTTTTAGCTTGCTACAGTAAAACGCAATTTTTGAACTTTTGTGATTTTTAGAGTTTTGCGGCGATTTTTCTACAATTAGTAAATTTTTTCCAGCCACAAAAAGGGGACTAAGGGGACCAAAATGCATAAAAGGGGACTAAAGGGGACCATTTTCCAAAAAGGGGACTTTGGGGGGGAAAGGGGGACCATTTGGGAGCCCTGCGATTTTTTGACGACATTTGCCGTTTTTTAACGATCTTCCGACGAAATTTGAGGGGTTTTTGCGATCTTTTGACGAAATTTGTGGGGTTTTTCGCGATCTTTTAACGAAATTTTTGGGTTTTTTTCTCGATTATTTGACGAAATTTGCGTTTTTTCGGGATTCTTTGACGAAATTGGCGATTTTTCTGCAAACAATTGACAAAATGTTTTTTTCGGCGACCATATGTCCGACTTTTCGGATTGGTGACCGATTTTTAAAAATTTTCGAAAATGAATGCCTTACATTTTCGGAAAACTCGGACTAGAATCACCTTTAGGTCATATAAATAGAGATTAGTCAAAACCCAAACACTTATTATGTATATCACATACATGATACATCTTAAAGAAAATTTTAAAAGGCAAAAAAAAAATAATATTATTAAATGCAACATAGAAGAAAAAATGTAACAAGTTTTGAATTTACTCTTTTAGAACAGCGGTAATCGCTTTCTTTGAAGGTAAAATTTTGACGAATTCGCATTTTTTTCGCGATCTTATGATGAAATTCGCGTTTTTTTCGCGATCTTCTGGGGGAAATTCGCATTTCTTTCGCAATCTTCTGGGAGAAATTCGCGGGTTTTTTTGCGCGACCTTCTGGGAAAATTCGCTTTTTTCGCAATCTTTTAATGGAATTCGCGTTTTATTTCGATTATTTAACGAATCTAACGTTTTTTCACGATTTTTTGATGGAAACCGCGTGTTTTTCGCGATCCTTTGACGAAATTTGCGTATTCTTAGCGATCCTTTGACGAAATTTGCGTGTTTTTCGCGATCCTTTTACGAAATTCACGTGTTTTTCTCGATCTTCTGGGGAAATTCGCGTTTTTTCGAGATCTTCTAATGGAATTCGGGTTTATTTCGATCGTTTGACGAAACTAACGTTTTTTCGCGATCTTTTGATGTTAACCGTGTGTTTTTCGCGATCCTTTGAGAAAATTCGCGATCTTTTGAAGAAATTCGCGTTTTATGCGATCTTTTGAGGAAATCTGCTTTTTTTCTCGATCTTTAACGAAATTCGGGTTTTTTTCGTAATCCTTTGAGTAAATTCGCATTTTTTCGCGAGAAATTTGCGTCTTTTTAAGAAATCCGAGTTTTCCCGCGATCTAGCGGAGAAATTCGCGTTTTTCACGATCCTTTGACGAAATTTGACGGTATTTTTTTTTTTTTTTTTTGGAACATATTTGCGTAAAACGCGATTTTTCCGAGATTCTTGGCTAAATGCCAAACATCGATAAAATTTAAAATAAAGGTCGGCTAACAGTGTCGAAAAACGGACTTTACGGACCTAATAATTGAAAAACGGACCTAGTGGGAGCCCTGCTATTAAGAATACCCTACCCAATCAATGTTGCGCTTCAGATGAATGACGTACATAAAGGATTTACCGTGCATTTTTCAATCACGATTTTTCCCCCCTCGCACCAATATCGCTTGCGTCCGAAGCCGCAATAGAATATAAGGAGTTTCTAAGTAGTGGTTTGCTTATCTAAGTAGTTCTAAGTACTACTTGGGAATGTTTTCATTTCTAAGGAGTTTCCAAGGAGTCTAAGGAGTCTGTGCGAACCCTGGGAATAGTAAATATGGTAAAATTTACATGATTAAAGTACTATATCAGCAGCTTCAGAGAATTAATTCTTTATTTCCCATCTCTTTATCTATTTATATAAAATCCAAGTCTCTATGTGTCCCACACTATTCCGGTAGGACCGCCTCATTGAAATGAGTAATTGTTGAAAAATATTAATGCAGGGTTACCACACTAGCGCCAAATGTTAGCCAACTTGGCGATAGCTGGCTAATTTGGCAAAATTCCCATTTAAAACCATTAATCTTTCATAAGGGAGGTCACCGAAATTTAATTTAAACTTCACTCTTTTAAAATATTTTTTCAAAATCTATAGGTGAGAATTTAAAGTACATCTTTACATCTTCCTCCCGATGCTACTAATAAAATAACCGTACTGTATGAGCTCCTAACTGCGCGATTTTAATGTGCTTTAGGTACCTTTTCAGTATAGGTGCCTTGGCGAAAAAGGAAATTTGGTAACATATTTCCCGGGAACCTATTCACTGTTTCATTTTATATACACATGCATTTTTTTCGATATTTATAAGATTTATTTAACATAAAAAAGTTGTTTCTCTAATTTTATACAAAAACAGATGTAATTTGTACATAAAAACATCAATAATATACATATAAAACAAACAAAAACGCTCATTAAATTTGTTTTCATAGCTGTTTATATGATTTGACAACAAATCTTGATATTTTCCCGTTATACGGACACCATGCCAAAATGTATGCTAATGCGCCAATTATTTCAAAATGCTAAAAGATATTTGTAATTTTATGCCAGCAGTTTAATATGAGTTTTATTTTATTGCTTTATTTTATAGCAGTTATTTGTTCACTTATTTTAAGTATATATTTGTGATTTGATGAAATAGTTCGTAAAAGTCTGGAATTTTCAAATGTTATATTTTTTAAATGCTCACTTTAGTATCGACAATGGTTTTTCTTTTATTTTTCAAATGCTTCAATTCACGATTTTGCGCCAACTATTACGCTTGGCGACAATGGTGTCCGCATAATGGAAAAGTACTCAAATTTCACTTTCTGATGCCCAAATTACACCAAGCTTTTTTAAAAAAATGCCAAAGTCCCTACAGTGGAAAAGTACCAAACTGTCTATTATTTTGCGCTATCCGTGTTATAGTTTGTATTATATGCAAGGGGAGTGGAGCGAAGAGTTTAAACATTAAATATTAAAGTTTCGGCACAGATGTCATATACGCCCCGCCCCATATTGGCCCGATTTTTTTCTGACACCAATGTCATATACACAACGGGTACTTAGCTGGCACCAAAGTGTCATAATTTTGCTTGATATGGTAATCCGGATGTTGTTGTTTATGCTATGTTGATGTTTTCGCCAAATTGGCGTCAGAAAAAAATCGCGGCAATATATGATAACGTATATGACAACTGTGTCAACGTTTCTATAAAGCAGTATAAGACTAAAAAATTAAGAATAAAGTAAATGCAAAATAAGACTAAAGAAGAAAGAAAAATCATGTGTTAAGCATAGAATATGAAACACTTTCCAACACATCCTGAATGCTTTAAGAAAACTTCGCTATTTAGGAAAATAAGGTAAATAAGATAACGTTACTTCTTAGATATCCTGTCGACCAATTTCGCCAAATTATATAAATCGCCAAATCAATAGTAAAACATTAATAAAAATACAAATAAAGCGTCGAATTAATGATTTTATTGGCCATTATTGGCATTTAATCTTACAATTAATTAATTAATGGCAACCATTATTGGCAATTAATCTTACAATTTGGCGACAGTAATTTGGTCGACGGGATAACTAAGAAGTACCACGATAACTAAGTAAACATTTTAGAAAACGCATAAAAAAATTTAAAAACCGATTTCAGCAGTTACCGTCCAAAGCCAATAGTACAGTTATTATGTGCCACTATTTAGCTAAAATTTAATTTAAACTATTCTTAAAACTACTGAAATCACATTTCCAGATATTATCATCCATAGACGGTTATAAATCCAATTCTTTGCGTGACCATTTATATCATTTTATCTATATTCTACAAACATTTCTTAGGAAACTAAATGCAGTTCAGCGTAAAAATGCATAACTCCTTTAAAAACCACCTTTAAGCACTTTACTCTCATACTCAGTAACCCTTACGAATTCTTTTGTGTAGCGCTGCATATGAACTGTAGCATTTATACATGCATAAATGTAGTGAAACATAAAAGCGCATATCATAATTAAAAATGCATTTCTAGCAATCATTGCTTATGTACAATACTTCGGAGAAAAGTTTCTTGGCGAGAAAGAAATTTGCCAACGTATTTTCTGGCAACCTATTTACTGCTTCATACTCACAAGCATTTTTTTCCATGTGTATACAATTTGGCACAGATGTCATATATTGGTGCGATTTTTTTCCGACGCCAATTTGGCGAAAACATCAACAGCATAAACAACATTCGGGTTACCATTACAAGCAAAATAATGACACTTTGGCGCCAGTTATGTACCCGGTGCGTATATGACATCGGCGTCAAAAAAAAAAAAAAAATCGTGCCAATATGGGCGTATATGACATCTGTGCCGACAATTTAATATAAAAAAATCGGCACAGATGTGATATTCGCCCCATATTGGCGCGATTTTTCCTGACGCCAATATCATATACGCAATATATACTTAACCGGCGCCAAAGTGTCGTCATTTTGCTTCATATGGTAACCCGGATGTTGTTCTTTCTAAGGGAACCTAACCCGTATTAACGCTTGGAAATCCAAGGTTCGAAGAAAACCACGAAAACTCCGAACGATTAGGCCGACGGGCACGATTGGGATCGAACCCAGCACCTCCCGTCTACCAGCTTCGAGAGCAGAACCTCTCGGCCACTGGTGGGGCCATTTTGAAAAGGAAATAACTATAAATAAATAAAAGTTTGAATAATAACTATAGAACAAAGCAGTTTATATAATTAAAAAACAAAAAATAAAAGTAAATAAACAATTTATTAATAAATAAAAAACAATAGCTGGGTTACCATAGCAGGCAAAATAACACTAGTTTGGCGCCAGTTAGATATCCCGGTTCATATCTGAAATCTGTGCCGTAATTTGTATATATAAAAAAATTATATATATTTAGAAACGATTTTTGGCACAGATGTCATATTCGCCCCATATTGGCGCGATTTTTTTCGGTTGCCAATTTGGCGAAAACATCAACAGCATAAACAACATAATCCGGGTAATCACATCAAGCAAAATAACGACACTTTGGCGCAAGTTAAGTACCCGTTGTCTATATGATACTGGCGTCAGAAAAAAATCGTGCCAATATGGGGCGAATATGACATCTGTGCCCGATTTTTTTATGTATATAAGTGCATATATAAACAAAGATAAAAGTTCATTAGATTTGTTTTCATAGCTGTTTATATATTTTCGCAACATATCTCACTTTCTGATGCCCGAATCGCGCCAAGCTTTTTTTTTAAAAATGCACTATAATGGAAAAGTACTTAAATAATTAACAGAAATAACAAATTATACAAACTAAAACTTTTTATTTCGAGATCAAAGCATTGTTTTTAATTTCAATTAAAAATACATATATCCTTGGATAACTTCAATTGAAATTAGGTTCACAGCTTAATATCTCAATCTATAAAGCTAAACAAACACAAGTGATTCTTTCATCGTGAAACGTCAAAAATATTAAATCATTGAGGTAATCATTCACAAAGTAAGTTCTCCAACAATCAATGGGAATATTCTAATGACGTCATAGTAGGTAAAATGGTGGCGGTATCGTTTGTTTATGGTTTGTAATCACGAAGATTTAATTTTGCAATGTCTCTTAGTTACATTATTTTATTGTCATATTTATGAGCTCAGAACAAAAGCCTAATTTTTCATTATTTAGTTATTAAAGACGGAAAAAAATCATAAATGCATGATTTGAAAATTTTAAATAATTTTCTTGCTTAATACTAAAAAATAACATCAGGAAGTAACAGCGGGTTTAAGTTAAATAAGTTTAACTGTTTAATTCTGTTTTAATATTCAAAATAACAGTATTTATTAGATTTCAGTACTCAACATCAGGGTCCGATTAATCTCTGAAGTTAGAGGAATTACAATGTCATTTCAGGACCTTTCTTTTGGAGAAGCTTTTCTAAATTCCATATATACATGGAAAATCTTCAGTGTTAGAAATATTATTCCTAGGATTGACATAACACAAGAATGGCCTGCAATTTTACAAAAGTTTTTGAAAGCTACTTTATATCAGAAATTTTACTAAAAACTGGTTACTTTTTTGTTATAGCGGCCCACACTATTAGGATTATGACAAGTTGCAGCCAATTTTGCCAATGTCGTAACCAAGATCGTGAAGCACACACATATAATACCATTTCATGAAGTCGTATACGATAATTTAATAGTTTTTAACCTTACTTCAAGTGTGTTATTTATTTATTTTTAAGGCTCAACAATCTAAACTGTCCAATATATGAATTAAAAAAAAAATGTAAACAAAGATTGAATAGACATGACCGCAAAAAGCCTCAAATCTGCATAACACTTGGAACCAAACTGTGCAGATTAGTGGTCTTCTACTGTACACAGTTTTTCATAAATGTGTTTCGTTCTTAAAATGTGTTCTTTTCATCTATCACTGCGGAACAAGTGAGAAAACTCATTCTTGCACATGAGTTGTATATATCTTTATATCTAAATTTCTGTCATTTTTGACGGGCTACCTTTCTAGTATATATATATATATATATACATATGCATCAGTTACATGAAAATACAGCTTCAATCAATAGTATTTAAATACAGTTTAATGACTAGTAGAGTTTATTGCATCCTTAGGTTTTTACCACTTTTTCCCAGGTTTTTATCATGTCTTGGTAAAAAGTCAACCTTGGTACATTAGGATGCCAAAATTATATAAGAAGTTATGACAGGTAGGTACGCAAGTTTTTCGCAAGTTAAAAGTATCTTTACATTGTTTTAATCCTCCTGCCAATACCTTGTCCCAAGCAAAATCCTTCACCTCCACTCATTGCCGGTTTTCCCCTCGCATTTACTTAGTCATTTAGTATTATACAGAGTTTTCTCGTATGGCTGCATCCGGAGAGTTTTTCATCTGATAGTGTTATTTCCAGCATCTTGTTTTATGCAAACTTTTTTGGCAAATGTGTGGCGTGACATAATGGATTAACTTAATGTATATATGAAGCAACCAACCATAGTAGACCAAGTCCATTTTGAAAAAAAAGAGATAGTCCATTTAGAAGGTGCATAAAATCTGTTTTACCCACTTGCAAACTGAACCAAGTCTGTTTTCACATACTTTATCATATATGTCATCTGTTTACAGACTTGGTTCACTGTGGGAGTGGATAAAACACATTTTATGCACCTTCTAAATGGACTATCTCATTTTTTTTTTTTCAAAATGGACTTGGTCTACTATCTGTGGTTGTGAGCCCCTCCTATAGTGTGTAAATGAAATGTTTGCATGTGGTTATGACACATGAAGTAGCTTTGTTTCTCTTTTTGAAGCCTGTGGGTTTTCACCCCTTAATGTAAAATGTTGTCTCTATTTAAGATTATATATCAATGTTCATAAACCATGTTTTAATATTTAACAGTTTTTACATTTTGACATGTAAGAACTGATATCAGTTTTTGTGATTTTAAATAAAACTTTCATTTTTTAAACAGTTGGTACTTTCATACTGCATTTTACTCTGCTCTGGTCGGATTTAAGTTACGTCATTGAATTTTTCAAGTTAGAGTGACTGTCGAAGTCATTAATTTTGTCAGGAAAGCCGAACAAGACAACATTTCAACTCGATGGAGTATAAAGCCACTCAAGCCAGGATAGATTCATGAGCCATGATGATGGATGATGTCACTACTAGAATAGTTTTTGTAGGAAAAAGGTTTTTTTTTTTAAATGCAATTTTTAGGTAAAGTAGTATGCTATTTTTGTTTACTGAGAAAGCAAAGGTGCTTCTCTGCCACATTATGACTGTAAAATTGACATGTGGCCATTTTAGGTAGATTTCGTAAGAAATACTACCTATTGCAGTCGTTACCATGGTGCGACTTTTGAAAAATTCCTTCATAACTTTTCATTATAGGACCCCAGGACCCCAAAACCACCCCCACCTAAAAAGTTTATATATATATATATATATATTATATATATATATATGTATGCATGTACTAAATTTTGTCCGCACGATAAAAGTTGTAATTATGCACGGATCTTCTTCAAACTCGCCAACAACTTTGAGATGACTAATATCTTGGCGGGGATTGCAAATGGAAAAAATCGGCCCAAGGGAATGGAAATGGGGAGGGTTCAAAATTCTGAATACCCTCTTAACATGATTCTGATAAAACCAGCTCTTACACAACAATGGCAAGAAAAAATAAATATTTTTCGTTATAGCAGTTGCCAACAATTAAAAAAAAAGAAAATTCTCATCACAACAAATGCTTTTCTATTGCAAGGTTTCACGTGAAAAATTAAATTAAATAAATAGCTTGAATAATTGAAACAAATTGAATATTACGTCATAAGTTTCCTAGAGCAAGATTTCCGCATGAAAACACAAAATGAAATAAATAGTTTCACGAATAAAAAAATATATAGCATCATATTGGAAATAAAACGGACCTCAGCAGGTGAATATGTAACGTCACGTGAGTTTGAAGAAACGTATTAAAACATGACGAAAATCCGACAATGGAAATATTAACTTATTTTAACACTTTGAGGTTCTCTGAATTTGCTTTAGCTAATTTTTAAACTTATTCCATATACATTTGTGTGTGTATTCGTGTATATTAGAATTTTCCCAAAATGTTTAGCTCTCTGGAGCTGATTCTTATTGAAGGAACTGGGTCTATCTCTAATCTTGATTTAAGTTTTGTTGGTGAATTTAGTACTTCGAAATCTACCTCCGCCTGTAGGTCCGAGCCGTCAGGGATTTTTTAGTAATACAACTCACTGTGCAAGTAATTGATGCTTATTCTTTTATGTATTTTTTTGTCTTATTAAATGTTTGATATTATATTCAGATCAAGTGAAATCAATAACAGATCAAAGTTAATTGCTTATATTATTTAGCTGAATCCCACACACCAGGGGTGATTGAGTGAAAAAAAATTTCGGAAATTCACCAATACCTTGCATTTTCGGAAATACAGTGACGGGTGGGAATCCACTCCCGGCACTAACTACGTGCTTTTTCCGCGCCCCTTTGACAAAATTTGCCTTTTTTTCACGATCTTTTGACGAAATTTGCCTTGTTTTTGCAATCTTTTGATAAAATTTGCGTTTTTAAGCGGTCTTTTGACAAATTTGCTGTTTTTTTGCGACATTCTGACGAAATTTTTTTTTTTCGAAATTTGCGTTTTTTTCTGCGATTTATTGACGAAATTTGCATTCTTTCCATGATCCTCTGACGAAATTCGCGTTTATCCAGCGATCCTTTAACGAAATTATCTTTTTTGGTGATCATTTGTCGAAATTCACGATATATTTTATGTCCGAATTTATGGCTGATTTTTTTTTATTTTTGGAAAATTCAGAACAGAATCACCCTTGCCACACACACACACATATATATATTAAACAAAAACCTAATTTGCAGAACAAATTAAAAAAACAAAATTTATTTCCCAAATTGTTTAAGCCCGAGAAGGGGCAGATATTAATATATTTTATTCAATTCGTTCTACATTTAATGTTAAATTTTTATAACAAATAAGCTAAACCAACTGAACATTAAAAAATAAAAATTAAATTCATACAACATAATGCTTTAAACACCTATATACTTAGATTCCGTTCAAATGAAATCGAAATAAATCTTAGACTTTTTTTTAAAGTTTTGTATTTTACATGTACCTTATCATATTATGTACAATCGTCATAAACATAATGCAAAATCTGCAGTACAAATATTTACAACTTAAAAATGGAAAAAGTCTTAAGATTTATTTCAAATTCATTTGAACGGAATCTAAGTATATAGGTGTTGAAAGTATTATGTTGTATGAATTTCATTTTTATTTTTTAATGTTCAATTGGTTTAGCTTATTTGTTACAAAAATTTAACATTAAATGTAGAACGAATTGAATGAAATATCTTAATATCTGCCCCTTCTCGGGCTTAAACAATTTACAACAAGGAAATAAATTTTGTTTTTTTAATTTGTTCTGCAAATTATGTTTTTGTTTAATATGTCAAGTTTTTTAATAACTACTGCATTCAGACAAACACATTTCAAAATTAATGGAGGGTATCATCATCAGGCTTTGATTTGTGCGATATCGCATCACAACTTGTGATGAAATTTACCTATGTATAGTTCAAAATGTTTCACCAGTGTAGTAATGCAGGTTGTTTACAGGTCAAAAAATTACAATCGGAACTTAAACAAGTAATATAAAAAATTTGTTTTTAAAGTCAATTCCTACTTAGGTCATAAAAGAAAAATTTAATATAATCCCTTAAGCTAATATTACTTTTTGTTGCATTAAAATATCTCAATTTGTTGATTTTCTATAAGCAAGTAGGTTTACAATGGAACTCTATGGGAATTTGGCGAAATATTAGAGATATCGCCAAGTTAGCGTCCTTTTGGCTGCCAAATTGGGCACCAAGTTGGCGACAAACTTGGCGGTATTTGGTGACATAACAGGGTCCCCCCTATGGTACCCCTTATTGAAAATACTTTCATTGATCTTCAATAACCAATGGCCGCCATTTTGTTTCCCATGCAAAGCTAAAATTAATTAATTAAAATTTAATTAATTAATATTTGAAAAAACTGTATTATCATCAATTTTCATCCAGTACAAGTTTTAAAAAAATTATTTCAACTTGATAGGATGAATAATGAGTATTTTATTAATGATTGAAAATTTGAACAAGATATATTGAAAATTTGAACAAGATATATAAATATATATAGGGAGAGTGTGAGCTAATAGTAGGAAGAAAAAACTCTGCTTGAAAATGTCATTTTTTTCCCACTATGACGTCATATTCATCTTCTTTTTAATTGTTAAAAAAAAAAACTATTTCAGTTTCATGTTTCACGTGAAAATCATTCAACTAAAATAGGCAAATTATTATTATGGCTTTTGAATTATTTACAACAATGAAAGGAAAATGTTAAATTTTATTAGAAAATGTCCGTTGATTCTCAATGAAAAAAGCGAAATTTGGAATTAAGAAAAATATTTGAATAATGTAAATAAAAATTAGCCCATGTTACTCTCTAGATTATAATCCATCTATATGCAAAGGCATTTTATGATCCGTTTTGATCCTGACGTTTGGCAAATGTTTTTACACTTTGAATTTATAATATTATTAGAATTAGCAAAGAATTAAAAATGAGTGGCATCAGGGACAAAAAGGTGGGAAGAAAAAATGTAAAAGTTACGATCTCCATAGGCTTTTCTATGTTAAATTAACATTGAGAAGTGACACTGGAAATAAATAAGTATTGCGCGGCAGCGCAATACTTAAATATATATATATATATATTATATGGGGCTGGGCACATTGCAAGAAGACAAGACAATAGATGGAGCACAAACACCCTTCAGTGGTATCCCAGAGATTGGATGATTAAAGCACTAGACAGGAAATATTGGAAAAATCTGGGGGAGACCTACATCCAGCAGTGGATTCAAAACGGATGATGATATATTATATATATGTACCGGGTGTCCCAAAAAGGACTGACTGATTTTAAAATTCAATAACTTGTAAACGGTGACAGATATTTAAAAAATTCTTGCAGGAGGGTTATGCATAAGGTCAAAAGTTTTTTTACAGTGATTTTCAATTTTAGTTCGAATTACAAACAATAGATGTTGCTGCAATCAATAGACGCTAAATTCAGGCTCGATTTTTGGTACTTCGTGGCCCGGATAATACATTTCCATCCCCCTTTTCTGCATGAAACAAGAGAAAGGACCAAAAATCGAGCCTGTTTGCAAGTTATTGAATTTCAAAATCAGTCAGTCCTTTTTAGGACACTCGGTATATATGTATATATATATATATATATATAGAAACATGTATGAAAGATATGAATATATAGAAATATGTATGAAAAGATAAGAAAAGAAAATCTCATAGAGTCAAATTCCCAGTTTCTTTTTCCTAATTTTTAAATCTAATACTCAAAAGTTTTTTGTCCTTGTTAAGTTTATTTCTCAGTCTGGCAGTTATGAACATGTTACAATGTCGTACACATGTTTTGAGGCACTGGAGTTGAATTTTTTTTAGATTTTCATACACCATTTCACACGAGTGTCCTTTTCAGCTTGAGATAAATTGCGGGGTATCCATCGGGAACATACCTTTTTCACTTTTAAATGATCATATAAAATTGAATACACAGTGCACACAGGTCCTTGAAATGTTCAAAGATGCTTCTATTTCATCATATGTCACATGATGATCAGAAGCAATTAGTTTTCTCACAGCATCAATGTTTTCGGGAGTTGCAGCACTTCTAAGTTGACCCTTCCGAATATCGTCACTGAGATTCTTACGATCGCAGGAGAATTCTTTGAACCAGTTGTAAATCCTTGCCTTATATGGTGCTTCTTTACCAAATGTCGATTTTATTCTACCGCTACACTGTTCCTGTGTCAAACCTTGTCAAAAGTCTTAAAAAATTATGGCTCACAAGTCCCTTCCACATAACTTCATAACTATTTAGCACTTTTGATTTTCGAAAAATCATAGTAAATAGAATTTCACAGCTTTTGATGTTCTGTAAATGCAGACATTCACTTTAGTGATGGGCGATTCTCGAGAATTCGACAATCGAGAAAAATCGTCATCGTGAAAAATCACAATCGATACAGCCATCGATTAATTCCTAGAATCTACAATCGAGATGTTTTACAATCGATTATAAAGAGAAAAGCTAAAAACAGTTATTGGAAAACTTAGCTATTATAATGGCCGACAATTTCATAGTAGTGATAGGGCTTAGTGATGGGCGATTCTCGAAAATTTACCAATCGAAAAAAATCGTTATCGTAAAATACACAATCGATACAGTCATCGATTACTTTTGAGAATCTACAAAAAAGATGTTCTAGAATCGATTATTGAAATCATTGTTTTTACATATATATAAGGCAAATTTTATTAAATATAGGGTAACTGAAAACAGATGGAATAAAAAAACAGCAAACCAAAGGGAGGCTATAAAGGAGCCATAAGACTGGAAAAGTCTTGTAAGGGGGACCCCTGGTCGAAAAAAAGCTGAAAAAACACGAGTAGCTATGAAGCGGTAAAAGGAGATTAAGTATCAAAAATTAGACTTTTTCGGCAATTAGCACCAAAATGGCCAAAGAAATAAGAATCAAAAGCACCCCCTAGTGGCAAAAACATGAACTAAAGGATGATAAAAGGGATCAAAAATTTTTATTGATTTTTCTACATCATTTGAGATTGGATCTTTAATTTCCCCATTTTTAAAAAGTCTTCGACTTGAATAAATTAAACGAACCCCCGCTGGGAGCAAAGTAGGGGGAGGGGCAAGGAAAGTGCATAATATGAATAAGTGGTCACAGGACTTTCCAACGATATGTCACATGAAGGGTGTCGGCTAAATTTAGAAAAGTGCCCCCCCGCGGGGGCAAAGTAAGGGTGTTGTCCCAAATTTTAAAACTTCGTTAGTTTCTTATGGCTTTACATCAAAATCTTTTAAAGTTTAATTCATTCCGACCTGCATTATCTATTTTTAATCATCACCTGCTAATATCTTTTAAGACGTTTTTTATTTACTTATCATTTCCTGTTCATATCGGCCGGCAATATCTTTTCTTTTACTAGTTTCATTCGTATTATCGGCGTTTTACTCGAACCTGCCAACAGATGGTGTGAGGTGTCCAGATAGCCGTGACGTCACTGAGAATGAAATGCAGCAGAGATCGTTTCTGCGGGGCTGCCGTCGGAATATCAATGAGGAAGTGAAGGATATAGCTGGTGACTTCTTTTGCTCTTGGCTCTTTTCCTTCTTGTTTTGTCTTGCCTGTGTTGTGATGGCGTAGAATTATAGAACGGTGGTTCTTTTAGAACCAGTTTGTATGCTGGGCATACATGCTCAGTAGTTCCATCATGGAGGCGACATTTAAAAAATAATAGTTCTATTTGTTTAAAGGCCGGAGTAATACCTGCTTCAAAAGCAATGGACGGAGTTTGAACTTTTTCGGCGTGATGGATGTGCGGGGTCGGTTTGTTGTTTTTCTGGAATTACTGTCCCTGGTTTAAAGTAAGATTTATAAAATTCTTTTGAGTTTCCGTGAATGTGATAGTTGCTGCTGTTAATTGACGAAAGTGTTTTTTTGAGGAATGAGTTGTTATCAGGTAGAGTTAGTCCCTGAGTTGTCCCCTCGGAAGTCAATTGTGCAACAGGTTTTGTTTAATAAAAGTTTTATGGCATTCACGTAGCGGGACAGGCCATGATGGTTAATGACGTTAGACTGGAGTTGCATCTCTTCTACTTTTTCTTTGCTTCCAATATAAACTTAACTTCTTTATTGTTCTTGTATGAAACGTAGTTTGATAATATCTCTTTTTTCAAGTTTGCATTTAATCGTTTCATGTTTTATATTATATTAAAATTTAAGAGATTATAAAGTATTAGCAACTTGTAAATGTAAAGTTAAGTATTTTGGAAATTGTTAAAAGCTATTTAATTGGTAAAAGTTTTTTAGAGATGTTTAAATGTTAGTACCTTCACCCGATGAGTTCCGGGGATCTACATAATCTGTAAAGTTTAGAAATATGGATTAGTTAATATCCAATAGACTGTGATACTTAAAGTTCATTTATTTTTACAAGTGTTATGTTTTAATAAAGTTTATTTGTTTTTAACCACTTTGTATTCATTGAACTTTTCCATACTTTTAGAGCACACACACATTCGTTGCAATTTCTTTTCAGCCATTTTTACTTTTTAACTCCATCTACTTAATTTGCATATCTAGATCTCTTCACGCTTCATACTGCGTAGCTGCTTAATTTTATCGTCTTAGATTTAGTGGGGATTTTCCTTTATAAGGAAAATTTCCCTAACAATAGGTTATGGGAACCTTTTAAAGACTATTTCCCTAACATTAGTCTATGGGGGACTAGTAGGTTGAGATCGGTAGATTATGCCTTGTTAGGTTTAAGCTCTGGCACGGCCGGTATGTTGTATTATGATGGATGTAAATTAGTTATCTTTCAGTAAATGGTTTGAAAATAGTTTTTAAATAAGGGAGGATATTTTATTGCTTGAATTATTAATGCAGGATTGTTAGTACGAATTTGAAGTGTTGTTTTCGTTGTGTGCTGCGAAGTATTAGTGTCGCCCCATCTTTGAGTCTGAGTTAACCCTAGAGGGGGGGGGGGGACATTTTGGTTTGAAGTTGTTTAAGCAGTAATTAAGTGGGTTTTTCTGATGAATACGTATGTGGTTTTTGTTGGTGTTGAAATGTAGAAAAAAAAGGGAGAGTTACATTGAATAAGTTTTAAGCGGTGGATTGGTTTTGCTGTTGAGAGTTAGTTCTGGATTCCCGTAAGTTTTTGTGAATCTTTTGAATGGGCCAGCGTTGTTTTAGAAGTAAGGGTATTATTAAGAATTTCTGGCTTTGGGTTCAGGTTTTTTTTCCCTCTTGCTTTCCCCCCCCCGCTCGTCCATCACGTACACAGTAAAAAAAAACGGTAAAAATTACAGCTGATTTGGCTGTGAATCGCTAAAATACAGCGTTTTATTAACTTCCGTATCGATTTACAGTAAACTGCTGTTATTTCAACAATGGCAAAACCGCCTGGACTGCATTCCAGATGAGATACCTGCCCTACAGGCACACTGTCAAGCCAAAGCAAAGTAGTGTCGTACGAATGTTAGTGTCGGTGTGAATATGTGCCTATTATGAATTCAAAATGGCGATTTTGGATACTTATATACAATTCTGGATTACATATTTAAAAAAAATCAGAGTAAGTTTTATTTTTAAGTTTATTCGTATCATTGATTTAATAACTGTATCAAATAGGCAGTTCTCTTATATAATGTAAGATACAAATTTTGTATTTGCGTACATATATATAAACGTTGACTGACAGTAGCTTTGAATCATTTGTATAAGGGTTAAATATTTTGTCTTAAATTATAACAAAAGAGAATATTTCCAATTTACATTTGAAAAAATTATTATTTTTCTTTTCTTTTTTCCATCATAGGACTTAGTTATTATTTACTTATGTGTCAAAGTACCAGATTAAAAAAAAAAAAAAATCAATATTTTTGAGATATGTTTTGCTTTGCTATTATATATTTTTCGCAATTTCATTTTTTCCGTTATTTGTATTTTAACATACCTTACTAATCTAAATTATACAATATTTTTTAATTGTCTAAAAGATTTAAGTGCGCTTTTTGTACTAATTTAAATGTTTTTATTCATTTAATATATTATTATAGTTTATTAAAATTTCAAAAACAATTTTACGACTTATGGTCCGATTTACCGTCGGAGTTATTCACATTTCATAGATGCTAGTTTTTTACGCGCATTTCTTTACATTTTTTATATGTAATTTTTAAATCATTTATTGTGTGTAAGCTGGATACACTTCTTTATTGATCCATAAAATATTCCAAGAGTTTGCTTACTATTGTCGCAGCATTCAAAAGCAGCAGATCGCATTTTGCTTTTGATAATTATCGAACAATAAGAAGTAATTAGCACTAGATGCTGAAATTAGATATTTTGAATGTTGTCAATGTATGTTATATTACGCAGTACATTTGAAATTCACATAAGGAAAATTCTTTACAATGAGTTACAATAGTTTAAAATTTACGATTTATTGCTTTTTTCGGTGTATTTTCCTATTTTATTTATTATTTTGCTTTATGGTGCTAAATTTGTATCTTACACATGTATAACAGAATTTATTATATAATAATGTTATTAAAACAATGATATAAGTAGACATAAAGATAACACTTATAGAGCTCTTAGTTTTTAAAAGATGTATCATAGTATACAAAAAAAAAAAAAAAAAACCCTCAAAGTAAACAAACATTGCAGGGCGGGGGGGGGAGATGCAAACGTACATCTACAAATAATAATAAAAATAATAAATAAAATAAAATAAATACAAAATGTATATATATGAAAACAAAAACATATACCGTTAGAATGTCGCATTCACCTTGAAAACTATATCAAAATAAAATTAAAACTTGCTAAAAAGGTGCATTTAATGTCATAAATATAAAAAGATATTAATAAGATGTTATTACATAATAAAATAGTTTTTATAAACTTCCAATATTTCATGCCTAGCGCTTTCGATCACCTACTGATCGAATAGCGATAGTGATCGAAAGCGCTCGGCACGAAATCTTGGAGATTTTTAAGTTTTTAAAAACTGTTTTATTATGTAACAACATCTTATTAACATCTTTTTATATTTCTGACATTAAATGCACCTTTTTAGCAATTTTTTATTTTATTTCGATATAAAATAAATAATAATAAAGGCTAAAAAATTACTGTTATCTTGTTAAAAGTGCTGTAAAATTAACAGCAAAATATGCTGAAAAAATACAATTTTTTGTAAAATCTAAAAAACAAAATTACTGTAAAATTAAATGTAAAAGTGCTGTAAATTTACAAGTTTGCTGTTTACCCGTGGAAAACAAAATTGCTGTAAATTGACAGCAAAATTTGCTGGCACCCATATTGCCAGCATTTTTTGCTGTAAAGATACAGTGATTTTTTTTACAGTGTATGCAGAATTTTTTTTGATATGCGACCACCCTGCTGGACTGCGGAGGATGATTGGCATGATTCTGCAACTGGCGTCTAGATGTTTCGCTGATGTCAACTTTTGGAATGAAGGTCAGAGGTCTACCCGCTAAGAGGTGTTTTCGAGCGTGCGGACCGTTTGTTTTGATACAGCAAGCAGTGGAGCGTACCGGGCGATGTCTTTTATTTTCACTAAATTTAAGAAATGTTTAGTTCATATAGACTGTGGTTTGCAATATTGAGAAAATGGATTGCTCCTAGTGTACCGGACGACGTCATATGTCTTCACTAAATTCAAGAACTGTTGTGTTAGTTCATACAAAGGAAGACTGTGGTCTGCAATATAAAGAAGATGCATTGCTCCTGGCTTCTTATCATTGTTTGTGTTTTAAATTATATGTGTCTCTCTTTCAGGATATCGCGGTGTTTATAAGATTTTTCAGTGGCCGTTCATGGCTCATTTAAAAACATGAATAGAAGAGTGAAGGGAAAAAAAATAATAATAATAATAATAATAATGCAGCTGTTAAATGTAATTTTATGATTAAATGATATTTTGGGAGTTTAAACTATAAACGTTTTAACGGGTATGCTTAAGAATTTAGAGATTCAGAGAATTTATTAAATGTAATGTAAAGTATAAATGTGATACTTGGTTATGCTTCACTTAAGAAATTTACTATGGTAATGTTCATCAAGTATATAGTTATTATTGGATATTGAAATTGTTTAACTGTTAACTTTATATTAATGGTAGTTATAGTATCAGGACTTGTAAGGTGAATCTCTATTTTTAAATGTTAAAAGTAAATGTTTTGGTAAAGTAGTTTAAACGAAATTAAAAAAAAAAAAAAAAAAAAAGGCTGCAGAATCTTTTCTTTGTGTTTTACTGGTATGTGGAGTTCATTCCAACTCCGATAATCTTGTTGGACGGGTTGATTGCTGATTAGTATTTACGTATTAGTATATGAAATGTTTTTTTTCATAGGTGTTTAAATTTGTAGAATTGAACTGTTTTTAATTAGCATTTTTTTTTTAGAATAAGAGTTTTTCAGTATAAAGTACAGTGATGTTTTATCACCCTCATTTCCAATGGCGCGGACAATTTAATTCCCGCTGGAATGTGGTTGGACCTCACGTTGGTTCATCCTCCGGGACCCGAGCAGCCTCAGGAAGCGCCTCGCGAGGTGCCATTGTAAATAGCCAGAGTGGTCTGCAGGGGGTAGTGGCCTTCGTGGGTGTTCTGGCCACAGGAAGGCCTTTCACGGGCATTTTTATTTTATTTCAGTAAGTCCCTCGTTATGATTACTGGAACTGCCACTTTTGTCCCGTCCGTGCTATTGGAAATCGAGCCGTATACTTTGTTTCATGCATAATTGCATTTTTCATTATGCAGCATATTTTTTCTAACGAGGGGAAATCTTTAATGTCTGTAGCCATTTAAAGAGAGGTTTTTAATATGTTGGGCTGACGTTAAATGAGAGTTCATGATTATTCCCTTTTTATATATCTTTATAAGATTCATATTATACACCTAGATTGCATTGATAGTTATGTGAGATGATCATTTGAATTTGTCATGATTATTTTTATATGCAGTTTTTGAAGAAAAAAATTTAGCATTTCTATACA
The DNA here is from genome assembly GCA_963932465.1 of Maratus speciosus. NCBI lineage: Eukaryota > Metazoa > Arthropoda > Arachnida > Araneae > Salticidae > Maratus > Maratus speciosus. The sequence continues at coordinate 79,504,420 of OZ010788.1, read as the reverse complement.
TTTAATGGTATTTCAACTTTGTCTTCAAGAGTGTTTTAATTAATGCAGGGATCTGTTAAAGTTTTAAGACATCAGTAGGTAAATTTTAAAGGTAAAAGTTAAGGGGGGAATGTTTTCCTTTGGTTTCTTTTCTATTAACTTTTGTAGTTACTTAACTTTGAACGAGACGGTCATGATGGACCACTATCTTTGCCGTTCTTTGCGAGTCGTTTTCCTTGATATATACTACTTTGGAGACTCCCCTGCTTGGGCATTTTTTAGTTTCATTGTGTGTTAAATCATAAATGTTTCGTTGTGATGCTTAAGTGTGGGGGGACTTTTTAAGTATGTACTGTGGCAGTGGATGGTGTGATCTGTCATGTCTTACAGTGAAAATATTAAATCTTAGGGTTGATACAGGAGTTTTTTTGAAGGGAAAGGCAAAAGAAAAAATGTTTTTTTTTAATTTGAATTATATCTTCTTGGTGTTTAGAAATTAAATGTAAGGTATCAAATGTTTCCTCCTTATCTATATGCAAAAATAGGCGCATGTTTACCAGAAATTGAAATTGACCAATCTTCTATGTTGTAATAATCATGTGAGCATAAAAGGGCATTCATATTTAGCTTAAATATATATATATGATTAACTACCCTTTTGCATGAATAATTGTATTTTAAAGGAAATAGTTAATGGCTTTTTATAAAGTTAAATTTAAATTTTTGTCTAAGAAAAGAAAAAAAAAAGGTTATCGTACAAACCCTTTGCAGTAGGTCAACTAGTATTGTTGTAAATAACTAGTAATGTAATTTAGTAATTTAGTGTTAGTTAGGCAATTTTTATAATTAGGTTAGTTAATTAGTAATGTAATTTAGTGTTAGTTAGGTAATTTTTAAAATTAGGTTAGTTATTTAGTAATGTAATTTAGTGTTAGGTAATTTTTAAAATTAGGTTGGTTAATTAATGTAAATTTAGAATTGTTGACCAATTGTTAAAAAAAAAAAAGGACTTAGTGTTTTTTTTTGCAATTAAAGGGTTTAAGAAAAAAAAAAGGGGGGGCTTTCTGAAATCTCAACGTGTTTGCTTGTCCCATGATTCAAATTAGTTATATTTATAAATTGTAGATCCCATGTTATAGTAGATCTTGGTGTCAAGTATGGAGAGAGGTTACTCACCCTAGTTAATTATGGTGTAGACTGGTAAAATTAAATGTAAGGCTTGTAGGAAAGATGTAGAGGGTAACCCTTAAATGTAGGTTAAGTTAATTATGTCTCCTTTCCTAAGTTACAAGCGTTTGTCTACAAAGGGGGATGAGTTAGAATGTAAATTTTTTGTTACTCTCCAAGTTCTTAGCAGTAGCCATAGGGATAGAATTAGTTTTAAAGAAGTAGTATGAAACCCTGTACGGCTTGTTAAAATAAAAACATAGTTTTTAATGTTTTCTTGTGCTTGTGCTCGTTTGATAACTGTTTTCGTTCAATTTTTAGCAGTTATCCTTTCCTATGCATTGCATTTTCTGATCAATCATGCATGTATGGATCTTTTAATTAGTAGTGGTTACAAATACGATTATTCTAAAGAAGTCCAAGGCCTTGGCAGTTTAAGTATTTTGTAATTATACTACTTTTATCTTGTCTAAAATAGCATTGATAATATAAGGAGCATTTAGTTATATAATAGAATATTATATTTAAAGCACTAAGGGCTAAGAACGTTATTTTTGTATAAAATTAAAATGTGTTTTAGTCAAGTATCTTTTCTATAGTTGTCAAACTCTGTTTAGAAACAGAAGTAGTGTTAATGAGATGTTTGGGATTATATGGGAATCAAGTGTCAGGTTGAAATGATCCCTGAAGTTGAACCTTGATTCATATTAATCTTGAGGGCAAGTTAATTTATTTTTGTTAAAGTAAATGTTTAAAGTTGAGGTTTTTCAGATTATAATATAATTCAGTTGAGCATGAATTTAATGGATGTTATATAATGAATTGTATTAAAGTTTAAAGTACATGATATAAGACCCTTATTGTTAAGCTTTGTAAATGCCACATGAAAACTGTTTTTCTTTTTATCTTTTACTCTTGACAGTGTATCTTTGTATTATTATAAGTGTTTCAATATATAAACATCGATATTCAAAGACTGAATGGAGGGGCACATTGTTTGAGAACATATAACATATATTGACAAAGTTGTCATTTTTTAGTAAAGATATATATATGCATATTAAATAAGTCTGTTTTTTTATATATAGTTATGTATGGAACTGTATGTGCATATATATTTGTTTTTCAGTTAGAAGAATACTGAATCTGGAGCTCATGGGTGTTGGTTTTATTTATTTTTTTTGCCTCCAGTCTTCGTCCTTTCTTGATTGGTGTTTCAGCAGTTGCTATGGTATAAGATCCGGTAATAGTTTTGTTGGTGCTAGTTTGAGGATCATACCTAGTATGGGATTTGATGTTCTTTTGTGTAAAGTCCATAAGAGGGGGGGGCCATGTTGTCCCAAATTTTAAAACTTCGTTAGTTTCTTATGGCTTTACATCAAAATCTTTTAAAGTTTAATTCATTCCGACCTGCATTATCTATTTTTAATCATCACCTGCTAATATCTTTTAAGACGTTTTTTATTTACTTATCATTTCCTGTTCATATCGGCCGGCAATCTCTTTTCTTTTACTAGTTTCATTCGTATTATCGGCGTTTTACTCGAACCTGCCAACAGATGGCGTGAGGTGTCCAGACAGCCGTCATTACGACGTCACTGAGAACGAAATGCAGCAGAGATCGTTTCTGCGGGGCTGCCGTCGGAATATCAATGAGGAAGTGAAGGATATAGCTGGTGACTTCTTTTGCTCTTGGCTCTTTTCCTTCTTGTTTTGTCTTGCCTGTGTTGTGATGGCGTAGAATTATAGAACGGTGGTTCTTTTAGAACCAGTTTGTATGCTGGGCATACATGCTCAGTAGTTCCATCATGGAGGCGACATTTAAAAAAATAATAGTTCTATTTGTTTAAAGGCCGGAGTATAACCTGCTTCAAAAGCAATGGACGGAGTTTGAACTTTTTCGGCATGATGGATGTGCGGGGTCGGTTTGTTGTTTTTCTGGAATTACTGTCCCTGGTTTAAAGTAAGATTTATAAAATTCTTTTGAGTTTCCGTGAATGTGATAGTTGCTGCTGTTAATTGACGAAAGTGTTTTTTTGAGGAATGAGTTGTTATCAGGTAGAGTTAGTCCCTGAGTTGTCCCCTCGGAAGTCAATTGTGCAACAGGTTTTGTTTAATAAAAGTTTTATGGCATTCACGTAGCGGGACAGGCCATGATGGTTAATGACGTTAGACTGGAGTTGCATCTCTTCTACTTTTTCTTTGCTTCCAATATAAACTTAACTTCTTTATTGTTCTTGTATGAAACGTAGTTTGATAATATCTCTTTTTTCAAGTTTGCATTTAATCGTTTCATGTTTTATATTATATTAAAATTTAAGAGATTATAAAGTATTAGCAACTTGTAAATGTAAAGTTAAGTATTTTGGAAATTGTTAAAAGCTATTTAATTGGTAAAAGTTTTTTAGAGATGTTTAAATGTTAGTACCTTCACCCGATGAGTTCCGGTGATCTACATAATCTGTAAAGTTTAGAAATATGGATTAGTTAATATCCAATAGACTGTGATACTTAAAGTTCATTTATTTTTACAAGTGTTATGTTTTAATAAAGTTTATTTGTTTTTAACCACTTTGTATTCATTGAACTTTTCCATACTTTTAGAGCACACACACATTCGTTGCAATTTCTTTTCAGCCATTTTTACTTTTTAACTCCATCTACTTAATTTGCATATCTAGATCTCTTCACGCTTCATACTGCGTAGCTGCTTAATTTTATCGTCTTAGATTTAGTGGGGATTTTCCTTTATAAGGAAAATTTCCCTAACAAAGGGGAGGGGCGCGGGTGATATATAAAATGAAATAGTAGTCACAGAGCTTTCAAATGATATATCACATGAGGGGTGTCAGCAAAAGATAGAAAAGAGTTCCAACTCCCAGGATTCCAATTACCGTGTCCCCGAAATATACCCTGCCCATCCTTCTCTTTGAAATTTTCATATATTAAAAATTATTTATCGGAGGGTTCCGTAAAAAAATCTGATCTAAAATGTTTAAAAACGCTACGATTTCAAAAAAGTTCGAAAAGTGCCTCTCTCGGGGCGCCAAGATAGGTAGGGAAGAAGAAAGGTTCATAATATGAAAGAGTAACTTTCCGATGATAACCGAAAACTTTCCGATGATATATAAATGACTGGTCCAAAAAAAGTTTGAAATCTACCCCTCCCACGTGGGTTCCTTCTTTTATCCCAGAATATACCCGGAAATCATGCAGCCCCACTTTTAAAATTTTATATTTAATAAATCATATTTATCGGAGAGCTCCATTAAAAAACCTCATTTACTGATATTTATTGAAGAAATCTTTACAATTAAAAAAAAAAAATTCACCCCCCCCCCCCCCCCCCTTCCAGAATTCAACTCTGGGAGGAGAAAGGTTCATAATATGAAAGAGTGGTGAAAGGACTTTCCGATGATATGTCAAGGAGAGGTTTGGTAAAAAGTTTGAAAATTACCCGCCCCCCCCTTTGTCCACTCTCGCGCCCCCCAGAATTCACTCACCTTCCTCTTTGAACTTTTTATATTTAATAAATAGTATTTATCTGAGTCTCCAGGTATGGGGCAGCTTGGCAGAGCTAAAATAAGAGAAACATTGAAAATTCGGGGCAAAATGACACTAAATTTAACAGTAAAGTTTGAAACTAGGACTATACAGAACTGAATACATAAACCACTATGCTTCATAACCCACATCGGTTAATAGCAATAAATAGATAAGTGCCAGTTAAACTGATGGCATTGAGCTCACAGGTTATTCACACTAATTGTATATTATACTCTTATTTCAAAGAATAATGTCCATCAAAAAATAAATGATGGGAAATATCCCCGTTTGCCCCTTTTATACTTAACCAATGAACCTCCAAATCTAATCAGGGAAACTCCTTAACTATAATAAATCAGTATATCAAATTTGAAGCAAATCAGATAATTCTGCATGAAAAAAAGAAACAAATTAAGAGTGGTCTAACCCCTTTAACCCTTTTATACTTAACTAATGAACCTCCAAATCTAATCAGGAAAGCTCCTTATCAGAACGAACATAGAAAAAAAAATTAAAGTAAATTTAATAATTCTCCATGAAAATCCATTTATCTAAATTAAGGGGAGGGGACTTGCGCCCTTTTCGCCCTTGTATACTTAACCAATGAACCTCCAAATCTAATGAAGGAAGCGCCATATCGGAATAAATCGGTATATTAAATGTGAAGCAAATCGAATAATTCTGTATAAAAAACCCTTTTATCTAAATTAAGGGGCAGACTAGCCCCTCCCCTTTATACTTAACCCATAAACCTACAAATCTAATCAAGGCAGCTTCTTAACATAATAAACCGGTATACCAAATTTGGAGCAAATCGAATAATTCTGCATGAAAAATCCATTTATCTAAATTAAGGAAGGGTCTACCCCCTTTTCCCCCTTCATACTAAATTAATGAACCTCCAAGTTTAATCAGGGAAGCTCCTTAACATAATAAACCGGCATACGAAATTTGGAGCAAATCGAATAATTCTGCATGAAAAACCTATTTATCTAAATTAAGGAGGGGGGGGGGGGACCAGCCCCCCTTCTCTCCCTTTATCTTTAACCAACGAACCGTCAAAACTAATCAGCGGATGGCCTTATCAGAATGAACATAAAAAAAATTGAAGCAAATCGTACATTTTAATCAAGAGTTATCGCGTTACGTACGTACGTACATGCATACACACAGAACCGACGGGTATATTAGCTCTCAGGCTTAGATAGCCTGTGAGCTAAAAAGAGATTGGATAAGCAGATGGACTCCTTTGAGAAATTATGACTTAAACCAGAAATGCGGTAAGTTTGACTCTGAAAGCTTCATTTTTATCTTGCATTTCGTCAAATCTCATCTCGATGATTTTTCCAGCATTTCGACGCTTCCAGATGGGAAGCTGCTTGATGGTGGTTTCTCTCGTGGTTTTAAACCTTTCCCGATGGGAGATGGTTTCTCTCGTCCTTTTCGAAATCTCCCAATGAAAAGCCCTTCGAGGATTTCTCTCGCCCTTTTCAACATTTCGCTATGAGAAGCTTTTCGAGGATTTCTCTCGTCCTCGGCAGAGAAGAAAAGTAAGAAAATTTATCGAGAGTACCAAGGGACGAAATAGAGAAAGAGGCATGACAATGAGCTGTGAAATGAAGCCCTAATTTTCAAAGTTTCTCTTATTTTAGCCATACCAAGATGTCACATATTTGGAGCCCTCCGATAAAAATTATTTATTAAATATAAAAATTTCAAAGAGGAAGGTGGGTCGGGTGATTTCGAGGAAGGAGGACGTGAGAGTGGATTCATGCGGGGTGCAATTTTAAAAATTTTACCGAACCCTTCCTGTGGCATATAATCGAAAAGTCCTTTGACCACTCTTTCATACTATGAACCTTTCTTCGCCCAAAGGGGGATGGAGAAGGGGCGAACACATTTTTAAAACCGTAGCCGATTTCTATAATAAATTTAAATATCACTTTAGATGTGTGTTTTTTATTCAGTCTTCCCGTAAATATTATTTATTGAACATAAAAATTTTAAAGTGGCGGCTGTGTGAATTCCGGGGCGAAAGAGTGGGCCCACGAGGAGAGGGAGGGGGAGCAATTTTCAAACTTTTTTTGGACCAGTCATGTGATATGTCATCGGTAAGCTCTCGGATGACGCTTTCATATTATGAGACTTTCTTCCTCCCCTCCCCAATTTGGCCCCCACTGCGAGGGAAGTTTTTTCCGTTTTTATCATTTTAGATCGGATTTTTTTATGGAGCCCTCTGCTAAATATTATTTATAATATATGAAATTTCAGGACACTTTTCCCAAATTTAGCCAAGACCCCTCATGTGACATATCGTTCTAAAGGTTTGTGACTACTTATTGATGCTATGCACTTCCGGTGGCCGCCTCCCCACTTTGCCCCTCCCGAAGGACACTTTTCCAAATTTAGTCAATACCCCTCTTGTGAGATATCGTTGAAAAGGTCTGTGACTACTTATTGATGTTATGCACTTCCGGTGACAGTCCCCCCTACTCTTTGCCCCCCGGGGGACACTTTTCCCAAATTTAGCCAAGACCCCTCATGTGACATATCGTTCTAAAGGTTTGTGACTACTTATTGATGCTATGCACTTCCGGTGGCCGCCTCCCCACTTTGCCCCTCCCGAAGGACACTTTTCCAAATTTAGTCAATACCCCTCTTGTGAGATATCGTTGAAAAGGTCTGTGACTACTTATTGATGTTATGTACCTACGGTGTCCCCACCACCACTTTGCCCCCCCTGGGGGGCACTTTTCCAAGTTTAGCCAAGACCCCACATGTGAGATATCGTTGGAAAGGTCTGTGAATACATATTGATGTTATGCTCCTCCGGTGTCCATCCCCCCATTTTGCACCCCCTGGGGGACACTTTTCCAAATTTAGCCAAGACCCCACATGCGAGATATCGTTGGAAAGGTCTGTGACTACTTATTGATGTAATACACCTTTGGTGACCACCCCCCCTTTTCCCCCACGGGGGTGTCCTAAATTTAGCCGAGACCCCTCATGTGACATATTGTTGGAAAGGCTTATGACCACTTACTCATGTTATCCACCTCCCGCACCCCTCCCCCCCACAGGGAGGGCACTTTTATAAATTCAGATCCAGACTTCTCGTGTGACATATGGTTGGAAAGGCCTAAAGACATGTGACGACTTAATCATATTATGCAGCTGCTGTGCCCCTCCGCTCGCTTTGACGCCTCCCCCAAGAGATCTGGTCCGAGGTTCATTCGTTTCGATATTATATTTTTTACAAGATTTTGTAGTGCGTGCACACCACACCCGCCTGCTATCATATATCAGTGCCGTATATAGCGGGTAACCTGTTCGTGATTTCATATTACAAGATTACGTATAAATTAGGGGCCCCGATTAAAGGAGGGGCCTGCTAGCGGTCGAAGTCACCTAGTCTTTATTAACATCGACTCATTCCAGTTCACCCGCAGACGATTCTTGATAAATGTATGACGTATATAATACATAATATATGATTTATAAAAGAAATTTGCAAACTGTAGTCATCGAGAAAAAATTTACACAATTGAAAAATATCGAGATGTCCATACAATCGAGAAAAACATCTCGTTATTGCCCATCACTAATTCACTTAACTGTTCAAATTTTGATAAAAATCATCTGCACTGAAAACAGCTGTTTTTTCGTTGTCAGATTCTAAAAACTTAAGTACTGGCCCTCGTACAAGTGCCAATGTCAACTAAAAATGTCCTTTGTTTTTCTTAAGTTCCACTTGAACAGTTTTCAAAAATTTCAAATTAATGTTTGGTCCCTCAAAGCTAATTTGCAAACAGATTTGATAAATCCAAATTGGAAGAACCATTAAAAAAAAAAGTCCTTGAGACATGTTTAGTTTCATGACCTCACAATGTCAAAAGGTGTGTCTAGTGTCTGAATGGATGTCGTCAGATGTTAGGAGCACAGATTAAATATAATATGTTATATTTAATCTGCAAGAAGGAATGGCTAATTTCCAATTCTATATCTCACGATATTAGAAGTTGATTGCTAATCAACTTCATGTCAGTCTCCTGCAAGGTTACAGAATGATAAAGAGTTGAAACAGACACTCTCTGCAGGGGAATAAACAAAAATCAATGTTTAAATTCAATAAAATAAGAAAAAGCTTCCTTTGAAATATAAAATTTTTTAAGCATTGACAGGAGGTATAAACAAAAATTTTAATAATTGGTTTTGACCAATGTTGTTACCGCAACTTAGAAAAACGCTTCTTAAAAAAAAAAAAAAAAAAATCTCGGGAAAGACAACGCATAATCCTACATTAGACCTTGATCTACACTAATGAGGTTATAATAACACAGTCCAAGGTCCAAATAAATTAATTTACAGCTTGGAAGACAAAAGTTGTAAGAACTAAATTCTCACCGTCTTCATGCGTTTTTGTTTGACTGGTGCTGCCATGGTGGAAACTTGGTGAATTATTTACAATAAGCTTCCAGCCTCAAGGTAATGCTACAACCTATATTTTGAAACCAAAACTTTGTTGATAACTCAAGCAATGTAGAAAATATAGAAAATTTAATCTTTTTTCTCTCTTGGGCCAAAGTTACCCCAGTTGGCGATACTGTTAAACTTATTTTATATGTTAAGCAGAAAGAAAATATATATACTGTATTTACTCGTGCATAACGCAAACTTTTTTTTTACAAAATTAGCACAAAAACACTAGGTGCACGTTATACACAGAATATTTTTTTCCTGCTGGATGTAATCACACGATATAGATAGGAATCATGAAATGTATTCAAAGAAGAAATTGAAACTGGAAAAATCTTACTTAATAAACTGCATCTTTATTTCACTCCTTGAACTTTTTTATACAACAGTGCTAATAACAGTTTTTAAACACTAATTAGCAGTTCTCACTGCCGATACTGCTATTGTTCTCGTCATCACTGGCACAGTCCTCGTAAATCATATCGTCTTCAATTCCATTCATCTGATTGGAAATTCCAGTCACTTTAAAGATCTTTATCATCATCTCGGCTGAGATGGAATTCCAATATATCCACTCACACAGTTTAAAGTGATGCACACTTCATTCTCCTGTTTGGAGTGAAGTTGTGATCTATTGTTGTCATCCACCGACTGTAGGGCATGCCGAAATGTAACCTTAAATGGTTAGTTGATGACATGTAAGGGATGCAGCACTTTTGCCATCCCACGTGATATCACAACCAAATCTCTTAAGCGATGAATTTTCAATTTTACTCCAGGCATCATGTGTCCACGGAAGCTGTCCAGGACCAGCAGCGATGGCTGATGAAATGCACCTAGCTGATGTTCCCACACAATGTTAATCCTGTCTTTCACGAGCTCATTCATCATCAACCCTTTTTATCTGTGCTTTTACAATTATGCCGACTGGAAAAGATTCTTTTGGGATAGTTTTACGTTTTAAAATCATATATGGTGTTAACTTGCGGCTGTCAGTCGTAATGGCTAACATAACGGTGCATCGTTGCTTAGTTGATCCTGTTGGGCACACTTGAACGCTTCTATCTCCAACGGGATGAACGGTTGAGGCTTCTGGCATATTAAACCACAATGGAGTTTGATCTGCTCTGCCGATTTGTAACCCTTATACCTGCTAATATCCCTTTTGTTTTCATAGCCTTATAACGTATTGCAAGATCTTGCTATGCTGTTCTTCGTATTCTTCCGAGAGCTTCTGCGATAACATCTTTCTTCTCCTGATAGAGCGGCTGTTACGGATAATAAAGCGTTGCACCCAGCCATAACTACCCTTGAAATCTTCATTTTCCTAGCTGTTTTACAGGCCTCGAACATCATAATTTCTGTTGAGATTGAATACTCCGAACGCCGAAAATCCGTTTCATGAGTTAAAAGCTGCTGCTCCACTTTCAGGTATTTACATGATTTCCCCCGAAAAATACGCATTTTGAATGGTGCTTTTTTTCAGTTTTTCTTCCATATTTCGCCACTCTCGCACACTCGACTCACCATCATTGAACTTCTGACTTGAAGAACGGTTACCATTTTCTTTTGCTATTTTCAACTTAAATATTGCAGCATAGCTACATTGATTCTCCATCTTACACGCACACTGTCAAAAAATGCTCTCAAGCATTTTGTTAAGCGAGTGACTTCACCACAGCATGATGCGTTGCTCATTCCCTCCCACACTCACTGCCTACCCGAAGTCTAAAAATAGATTTTTGCCTTCTTCCCTGGCTTGACGTAACATTTGTTTTGACTTTCTTTACTGAAATTCATTTGGTCATTCATTCACTTGCATGTCAAATTTATGGTGCACGTTATATATGAGATACAAAAATTTCGCCATTTTTCTTGTAAAGTACGGGATGTGCGTTATACATGAGTAAATACAGTATATATTACAAAAGGAAAAAAAAAGGTAAATGCATAAAATCTGTGTAGTACTGCAATTTTAGCCTCTCTCTTATTAGCTACAATTTCTCTACACTTTTGCATATGTCTTAGAAATAGGAGGGATGGGTAGAGAAAACCGACTTTTATGAAAATGTCCATCTATAATGGTATATTTTTAAATAAGAATATATGTAAACAAAAACATAAGACTGTGGATTAGTAAATTTTTGCCTAGGGTCATTCCATGGTAACTTAAGCTACATTTAGAACAATTTACTTCAGTAATTTAGGAAATATAACAACAAAAAAAAAATATTCAAAATGTAAAGTTGACATGATTGGCTAATTAAACCAGTTCAAAGCTCAATTTACATGAAAATTACATAATTTTAGTGTTATTTCTTCAATTCTGGCAGATATATTTATTATGGTATTGGTAACTGATATTACTGAAAAAGGAATGTAAGTTAACATAAAAAATATAATTTTCATTCTCATTTTTTTTGGTAATTTCCATAGAAATTGAGCTTTGGGCAGGTCTTAAATAACAAAACATGTCAACTTTGCATTTGAATATTTTTTGGTGTTATATATTACTAAAATTACTGCAATAAATTTTTATAAATGTAACGTAAGTTACCATGGAATGACCCCCAATCGCTATTGATAATGAAGCGGAAAACTAATATTTCAATTGCCTAAAATTTCAGTGACACAAATGCAGTTTTACTAAATAATTAGCTACTAAACAAACAGACAAACAAAGCTATTAAACTAACAAAAGCATAAAAATAAGTATAAACCTTTTATAAAGTTTAAACTACTTTTTACAAAGAACAAAGAAGGAACTTACAACGACATTATCTTCACTTGATTGTGTAACACTACTGTCATCAAAGTAATACCAAAGTCCAGTATTCTTGTTTTTGCCATAAGCTGTGTCTATAATTGAAACATAAAAAATCAGTAGATGTCAAAATTTTTAATATTATAAAATTAAAATATTTCTCTCTTTGAGAGAAATGAGCTAAGGGCTGTCTGCTACATTAGTTTAGTTTAACCATACAACATTGTTGACACATTCATTTTAATGTCATATTTGTACAAACAAAAATGATTAAAACCAAACTTAGTATATATGTGTTACTGTAGAGGTCTGCACAAGCGCGTACCCTGCTTGGCCCGGCTAAATGAAGGCGGATTTACAAACGAGCCGGGCTGGCAAAAAATTTGAATGGGCCAGTCGGGCCGATAAAAAAATTTACACGAAACGGATAAAATATGATCTATTTTCAATGAACATGACTTTCGCGAGAATAAATATTAATGTATGTCATGAGGCGATGCTAATTTGACAAGATCAATACAGAAATGTAACATGTCCAGCGTAGAGATCGCCATGCTACATGGTATCTGACTTGGGCTTCATTTTTTTCAGCAGACTCGTGCCGGTCTGAGATGAGGCTTGCATTTTTTTTACATTGTCAAGCCGGGCCGGGCCGGAACTGGATTTAATTGTTCTCAGAATGTGTAGGGCAAGCAATATGTTTTGCAAAAAAATTAATAGCGATAATTAGGGTGTCCACAATTTTAATCAGTGGATTTAAATCGTCGATTAAAATCATGATAAAATCAACCGATTTTTTTAAAAAAATCATTGATTTAAATCAAAAATTTTCTAAATGTTTAAAATGTCAAAAAATATATTAAAATCTAACATAAACATAATTTGAAAGTTTCTACAGGTATTTTGACTTATGAATAAACAAGAGAAGAGCTTTAAATAATTGTTTCTAAGCTTAATTCGCGAGTATTGTAAAAAATTAAAAACAGTTGAGTTTATAAAAAGATTGTTTTTAAGTTTTTATCCAAATTAAAACAGTTTAATTTAAAAATGATATTTAAATCTAATATAATTTGCAATGTCATAAATTCCTCTAGGTAATCAATTTATGCATTATTTTATATAAAATTACACATTACACATAGCAAGTGTAATACATTTCTACAAGTAAAAGAATAAATAGTAATTAATAGCAATCTCAAGTTAAGGAAGAATGAAAGAATGACATCTTTTCAAAGCTAAATTGTAAATGAATGCATAAGAGAAAAAGAAATAATTGGTATAAAAATGCTAAGCTCAGCAAGAAGTTCCTCGGTATAGGTTGAATAAATGTGTTTAACTTTGTAACTCACATAATACTAAATAAAAAATAATGATTAGGGATTGAAAAGGCAGCAAAATTTTTCTTAAAAAGAAAAAAAAAATGAACCATTGATAGCTAATAATCCATACTGAGAGGTAATAATGCTGTTACTTAAATATCTTGAGGATTTCAGATATAAGTGGCTAACTTAGATTTATCCCATATGAATGGGTTTAACTCATTTTCATAATTCTTTTGGTTATCATACACATACATGTGTGTAAGTTTAGATTTTGGTGGTTTACAGTAATTTTCCTAAATACAAATGCAAAACGAGCTGCAAACAATATTTGTTAGTTTTGTTATTTGTGATACTAACTAATGAATTGCAGTTTGTAATGCAGTTTTTATTAATCCTGTAATTACTTATACTATTTCTTCTAGGACTTTTTAAAATGGTGCCACACCACGCCCCTTTTGAAATTGGCAAAAGGCACAGTGCCTTAAAAAAAAAATAGTTGAAATTCACCTGTAGCTGTAGCCAGAGATTTCTTGTAAAAAAACTTCCCTATTCAACAGTATTTCTAAATTCATGTGGGCAAGATCTCGCAAAAACATAGAACTTTATTTCTTTAGAAAATACTGGATATTATTAAAATATGTTATTTAATTGTATTTTTCAATTTGTTATTCATAAAATTATTAAAAATTAAAGACACTTTATTCATCATACTAAAAATTATTCTTTTTTTTGCCCCTTATATCATTACTAAACACATTACTAATATATTTCCTCATGAAATAGTACCCTTTTTTGGAACTAGCATCCTGTCCCTTTCTAAAATGAATACTACATTATTATCATTTTAATAATTAAGTCTTAAAAATGTATAATATGTTCCTAATTAGAGAGTTAATTGTTTAATAATTATTAATTTGAAGTAGTGTTAACTATTTAATATAAAATGCAGTTAATAATTTTAATAAATGTTAAATATCATTAGTATTTATAAAGTTTTACATAATTATTACAATATTAATGTATATAACATTATTGTATGATACTACTACCTAATGAAACTACCAATTTGCAGTTTTTACAATTTCTGTAATTACTAACTAATAATTATAATTTTATTAATCAAAGTGTAAAACAATAGGCTATGTTAGCAATTACTGGTTTAATTGTTTTGGAAACCTAAAACTCTTGGTAGCTATTCCGTATTTGAACGCAGGGAAAAAATCATAAAAATCTGATTTAAATAAAAAAAATCAGATTTTTTTGATTTTTTTACACCCTAGCGATAAGAACTTCTGTTAACTTAATCTTTGGAAATATATCTTAAGGTGGTTCTCAAATTAACTGCTCACCAACGTGAAACTTATTCATTTTTTGACTAATTTTTAACTGTAAAGGCAAATTGACAAGCATGACAATTGAAGGGATTTGACATCGAATAGCATTTTCCATTTTTGATAAATATATTACTTGTTGAGTTTTAAGAGATTCTTGTCACGTGGCTGCAGGTTTTTCTCCTTTCCCATGCTGTCGCTTCTGGAAACTTGATTCACAACGTTAACTTTGACAGTATTTTCTCAAAGGCATATTGCCTTTATCAAAAAAATGGATAATGCCATTCTTTTGCATAGTTTCTGAAAAAGAACTCCTGCAAATTTTATGCGTTTCCGAAAAAAAATGAATTCAGAAATGTGTCAGAAAGCAGCTCCTTTGGATTTGAGAAAAGCCTTAATAAATGACAGAAATATTTTCACAAATCTACTTTTTATTATGCAGCTTCAAAAGTTATGATGTCTTAACTCTCCATTCTTTCTTTTATTCCAAACTGCAGTAATCTTTAAATGAATCCTTATTTGAATGTTGAAACGTCTAAGAAACTAAGTAGTAAATTAAAGTTGCTACTGTGTATGTTTTGTCTTGCGCAAACATCACCATTTTAAAATATACTGTAAAATTATCCCATAAATATGTAAGCTGTATTCTTTAAAGGAATCTTAATTATATGTCGGGTCAGATTGAGCCGGGTCTATGTTCACAGATTTATATACAGGCCGGGTCGTGAAATGCGAAAATATAAATGGGCCGGGCCTAGAAAAACCAGTCCGTGCAGACCTCTATGTTACAGTACATATTCGTTTTTTGACTGAATGTACTTGACCTCATTCCCCTCCTCTCCTCCTCCTCCTCCTCTCCTACCCATCTCATCTAATGACATGTAATTCATTCTGGTGGAGAAGATTTCAAAGAAAGTGAAATGAAAGTTGGTTTTACACGACAACAAAATGCTGACCTTCATTGCTGATAAAATAAAGTTGAACTTTTATTTAACGAATTTCATCATTCTTCCAAAAATGTTGTAATATAGAAATTTTGTTATATGGAAAATCAGTCAGATGTCTCTATTCAAGTAGAAAATTTATGCAATGTTCTTACTATGTCTTAACCCCTACATTCTAAAATTTTTTTCTTGTTTCTATATTTTTACTTTCTTCTATCTTCAATAGAAGAACGTATTGTAGTCTAAATATTTTTTTACTTCCGGTTTATGCCGGATTTACACTTTTAAGGGTCAGAGATCCCCAAAAACATGTTTATAGAAAATGTCCATACTAGAGATGTGTCATTTTTTGAGGAACGATTCCGGCAGTGAAAGTGAAGGAACAATTCCAGTCTGTAAAAAGGAATCGGTCCGAAATGTACCGACTCCAAAAAGGACCGATTCCCCGGAGTCGTTCCGAAAAGGACAGATTCCTCAGAGTCGTTCCGAAAAGGACAGATTCCTCGGAGTCGTTCCGAAATGTACCGATTCCACAGAATCGTTCTGAAATGTACCGACTAAGAAAAGGACCGATTCAACAGAATCGTTCCGAAAAGAACCGATTCCTAAGAATCATTCCAAAATGTACAGATTTCGAAAAGGACCAATTCCTTGGGAATCTTTTTCTTGTTCTTTTTGACTGGCCAGTTTTAATAAATTAAAAGTGAGAGTTGTGATTTTGTACAGTTTTTTTCATGTGTTATTTCATTTCTATTTCTTGCTAAAGAATTATAATTTAAATAACAGACTTTGTTTTAATACAACGTAAAAAAAAAAAAAAAAAAAAAAAAAGTCGTTTATTGCAATAATTTCTTATAATAATTCAGATTTCTCGATCGGGATTAATACTCACAAATCCCGAAATCAATACCACGATTAATGCCTGTTACTGTGATGATGGATAATACATACCTGAGTTTAATTTCGATCCGAGCAGGCTTCTTTCATGCCAAACTAAATTTAGTGTTTCAAGCCTAATACCAAACTTCCGTTTTTATTGAGGTAAAACTTAATGCAAATACGATACTAAATTTTATGTATTTTCCTTTCTTATTGTTATTCTTTTCACTTAAAACATTTATTTATTTATTTTCTAATTACATTAAGTTTTCTGAAAAGTTAGAATTTAACAAGATGTTTTATCTATTTTAAATAGTTTTGACAATAAAAAGTTTAACTCCGAATAAAAAAAATAGTCAAATTCTCAAAAAAATAAGGTTGGTATTATCTATAACATGTTTTACAACAGATGTCTTTCATTCAACGGCCGAAATATCATCAAAAGGATGTTAACAAAAGGATATTTCTTTATATAATACTACACTCTGTAATAATAATGACACACTTTTAATTTGTTTAATTTAATTAAACCAATCAACAGTTTTTAAGTTAAAAATTTAACAAATTTCAAATTTAAAGAAATACAACTTTGAAATTTAGTGAATCACTATATCTTTTGGCGGAGATAATATGTACTATATATGTATAAAATCATATGTATTACTATATTATATATATATATATATATTATAATATTAATATATATAATATTATCTTATATATATCACTAGCCATGCTGCTAATGAATCTGTTTACAAATCACCTGAAGGAACTTTTACCCTTTCGTGTGACACAGGTGTTCCATGACTACATGAGTTATGACATTCCGAAGATCCCAATCGAAACAAACATATTAGCATCGCAATGCACTCACACCGAACTGAGGTTCAATATGATAAAAGTGGAGAGAGGGTGACGGTGGATGAGGGTGTGAAATTAGAGAAATTCCTGTAGGTTCTTGTGAAATTGGAGATTCAAAAAGAATTGCAAGTTTATTGAAATTCTACGTAGTTAACAGCAGTTCACAAATAGCGATGTTAGGGTATAAGACAAGACATACATCAGTCACTCGGGAAGGACGGGGTGCAAAAACGTGCTTTACTTTTTAACACTTTCCAACAAAGTTAGTGTTTATGAATGCGGTTTGTCTGTCCGTCAGTCTGTCTGTTCACGCTCTAAGGCAAGTCACACACTAAGGCGACACATAAGACATGTCGCTTGAAATCGCCAGAAAAACTGGTTTAAAATAAGTTTGTTCTTTATCTCGATTGGTTTTTGCACTTCATGTTGCGCTTCATGTCGCTCTGTGATCTCAGTGTGTGATTTACCTAACTCCCGTAAATATACTCGGATTCCCATGCAATGTTTGGTATTCAATATGAAGAGTGTAGTGTTAATAGTTCATTCACAGGGGCACTCAAAAGTATTCCGTTACATTATGGTCAACGGGGAAAAATTGTTTGCATTGTATTTTAATAACATTAAGCTATTTTAAATGCATTAAAATTGATATATAATTATATATCACTGAATTGCACTACAAGATGATTGCTATAAAATAGAGTGTTCCACTTCTGAACCAGATCCTGAAGGCAGTGATAATAATGTTGATGAATTATGCGAAATATCCTCTGTGCATAAAGTTAGGGGACTGAGGAGAAAGACGATAATGGGCATAAAGTTATTGAAGGTACGGACACTGGACCAAAACGAACAAAAATGCGATCTACTTTAACAAGTTACATATTCAAATCAGTAGGGCCATCCAAATGAAAAATGAGATTCAGAATGAATAAACAGTCAAGTGCGAGTATTATTCGAGCACAGAGGGTTCCGTAGAATAAATATATGAATTTGTAATGGTATTATAAAAAAAACCGTTGCTAAAAGAATACTAAGATTTTGTAAAAAACTATACAACGTAGGGTTGGGTATAACTGTATACAGTATGGAACCATTTATCCGGAAACCAGTTAACCGGAGAACCAGTTATCTGGAATGATATTTCTGATAGGCTGATTTCAGAATCTTTGCAGAAAAAGGTGTCATACACTGCCAGTTTGATATAGGCTTTGCTTGAAACAATTGTATAATTTGATGACAACATCTAGTATTTGAAATAAAAAATATTTAGTTGTATTTTAGATGTTTTAATTTTTATACAGAGGAAACAGGAGAATTTTTGTTCCTAAGGGATTCCCATAAATTACCTTCTTTTAAACTCTGGTTAACTTTTGATCTTTCTTGCATTGATTTTTAATCCAAGTAATCTAATAATTTAAAATCAGAAATAATACCACAACCACACATAATCCACAAAACCTTTCAAATGGATGCTGCTTTAATGCACAACCAGTTAACCGGAAAAACCAGTTATCCGGAATACATCTGACCCCAAGCATTCTGGATAAATGGTTCTGTACTGTATATTAGAAAAGTGTAAATGGGTATACCATGAAAGTTCAAAGAGTTATGGAACCTAAATAATATCAAATATAGCTATTCGTATAACTCTTTTACTTTCTTCTATCTTTACAAGAAGAAAGTATTGGATTCGTGAAAAATTTCGACTTCCGGTTTTCGACGGATTTATACGTTTTAGAATGCCCAGAATACGATTTGATGGTTTTTAGAAAATGTCTGTCTGTCACTCTGTGAGTCTGTATGTGACAAAAATTTTGTGGGCGCTCTATCTCAAGAACTAATGCACGGAATTTCACAAAACTTCATATTTAGTTAGACCTTGATATAAACTGGACCTGATTAGTTTTTGGTGAAAATTGCCCAACAGGTGGCGCTGCTATGCGGCATTTTTCACGATTTCTGCAATAGCTATATCTCAAGAACTACTGCACGGATTTTCATAAAACTTCAGATCCAGTTAGTCCAAGATATAGTTCGGTGCTGATTACTTTTTTGTGAAAATCGCCCAATAGGTGGCGCTGCTATGCTGCATTGTTCATGATTATCACAATAGCTCTAACTCAAGAAAAAATCCACGAATTTTCATCAAACTTCAGATTCAGTTAGTCCCTGATATAAATTAGTGCTGTTTAATTTTTGGTGTAAATCGTCCAACAGGTGGCGCTGCTGCGCTGCATTTTTCACGATTTCCAAACTTCAGATTTAGTTAGTCCTTGACATGAATTGACGTATAAATTAGTGCTGTTTAATTTTTGGTGTAAATCGCTCAACAGGTGGTGCTGCTATGCTGTATTTTTTGCGATTTCTGCAATAGCTTTATCTCAAGAACTAATGCTTGGATTTTCAACAAACTTCCCATTCAGGTATTCCTTGATATCGTTTAGTGCTGTTTACTTTTGGTGTAAATCGCTCAACAGGTGGCGCTGCTATGCTACATTTTTTCAGAATTTCCGCTATAGCTCTATCTCAAGAACTAATGCACGAATTTTCATCCAACTTCAAATTCAGATATACTTTGATATGAATTGCTGGTAAATCGTTATTTCTTGTACTATTTAAATGATTTAATTGACGTGATTTATATAGAAGAAAGTTTTGTGATGGCCACAACATACTAGTTTAATATTATCCTAATCTGTTTATGATGAACTTAATTCGGTACTGACAATAAAAGCAGTGCATAGTTAAACTTCATTTGGCATTTCATAAAACTAAATTCAGCGTAGTAATAACCTTTATTTCTACAGTGTAGCTAAAACAAAACCTTTGTTCAAAGTTTAAATTTGGCATTGTGCTAAGCGTGCTTCGAAAGGAGGTCTCAAAGTTGTAACGCCGCCTTGGTCAGTGCCGCGTTTTTCCAGATAGGTGTTTAATTAAGTTTTAAAGTTACTCAAGGTGTATTGAAAGATACACTCAATGCAAACTATTGTGAATCCCACAGTATTTATGCGATTCATTCTAATTAACCTTTCGAGGGCGGTGCCCTTAAAAAAAGGAAAACCTAATTTTAATTCCAAAACAGACAATCGGTACCAAGAATATTTAATTAAAATTTTCCTTTTATCATGTACGTGAAAATAAACAAGTTCGCATTTTCTAATAAATTCGTTTATAAATTCTGGTGTCAATTCGTTATTTCATAAGTTTATAAATAGAATTACTCCGTGCCAGAAACGGTTAAGTGGTCGCAGGAGTCTTAAAGCTTGAAAATTTAAGAAATTTTAATTTTTTTAGATGTTAAACTCCTATCTTTTCTGAATATTTTGATATAATTGTTTCCTTAAAATTCCCATTGGAACAGAAGTTATGGCTTTTAGAATTATACCCGCTCAATTAACTGAAGCGGTGATTCCGAAACTTTGAAGTCATTTTTCTCCAAATGGTGTTTTTTGGGCATAACACTCAGGATACCTCAAAAACTTCTGAATATTTTTTCATGAAATTGTCATGTTAGTCTGTGTAAACTGAACCTAAAATTTCCTTTTTATTGTTCAAAAGAAATATTTTTTTAGGTGATTTTACTGTTGAAATTTTCAAAATTTTGTTTTAGTTAAATGCAACATTGCATTAAAAATATAAAAATGCTTTAAATACAAATTTATTTAAGTTCAGGGAAATTATTACAATCTCAAGTATAAGTAAGCACCAAAATTTTCATTCTAATTGCAATATTTATTTTGTAATCCTGCAAACTGTTATTCCAATTTTTTGTTTGACAAAAGTCTAACAGTTTCGAGCCCCCTATAAGTACTAATTCTGTATCTTGCAATTTTTTAAATACATGAAATGAAAGAACATACTTATATCTTTCATCCCAATTAAAATTGTGTTTTAAAATCATATACATTTTAAGACATCAAATGTATAAAAGGGTCTTTTTTTCATTTTTTCCACTTTTTAGAGTTTTGAGACCCCTGACTGAGACTTAGTATGTTTTTAATAAATTTATTGCTTTTATACTGTTACTGGATATTACATTACACATATATATCATTAAAAGTTGTTAACTAGGCATAGAGTATGCAGACCCTGTCCTTATGTCCCTGTCGTTCAAACTCGCCTATCTTTAAGGGTTAATATCTCAGCTAATTACTGATGATTTTTTTCGAAAATCATTATCAACAATACTTTTATACTTCTGCAACGATAGGTATATCCAGCGATGCTCAACAATTTTTCTGAATGCCCGTAAATCGAAATTTGTGTATAACAGAAAAATGCTAATTTCTCAAAAACTGTGTGCGTCAAAAACTAGGATAATCGCTATAATCTTCCGGCAAGGTTTATATTAACATCTACTACCTCTAATTTTTTCATAATTTTAGTTTCAGTAGTTTCGGAATTAGATGGGGGGAACACGTTTTTGCGCTACATTTTCGACAATATTTTTTTAAGATATAATACCTAAAATTAAAAGGAATGCATTTTTGAGTTCAGCGTTACGAAAGCTTTCACAGGATACCCCCCCCCCCCCCATAATATACAAAGATTTTTTTTTTCAAGTAGCATAATTTGCCCCCCTACATTTTTTACTAAATATATTTATGAATGTTTATTAATCTAAAAATATGTGGGTCAATGGTCTTTATTACTTCCCCGAATTTGAACTTTCCATGTTCCATAGTTTACGAGTAAAATGGCTGTGACACACAAACAGACACAGGAGTGATCTTATAATGGTTCCGTTTTTACTTTTTAAATACGGAACCCTAAAAATGAAATTAAGATTACCTAGAGGTAGATTTTGAAGAGGAATCTATGAGACTAAAAATTCCTAGACCCCGGTGACAAATATCAGAACAATAATAAAATTTCCTATACAGGATGCCCACTCTCAACGATGTCTAATGGCTAATTCCTAAACCGTTAGTCATAGCCATATAGTTCCAATTACAAAAAATGTTTTAAATGGGGTAAAGAAGTATTTTGAAAGTGATTTGGTTCAATAAAATCATTTCTTGAAAAATTACAAAATTTTTTACTCTCAACGATGTCCAATGGCTAATTTCTAAACCGCTAGTCATAGACCTATAGTTCCGCTTACAAAAATGTTTTAAATAAGGTAAAAAATTATTCTGAAAGTCGTTTGGATCAATAAAAATATTTCTATAAAAGTTACGAAATTTAATTTTTTATATGGTCCCCTGGCCCTATAGGTGATATTTAGTAAAAATTTCCTGTTCCCTTAAAAGAAAGACAAAAAAAAGTCCTATTCATCTAATCCTAAAATTGACGAAGTTATACGAAACTTTGAAATGCAAGACTTATGCCATTTTTCTGCATCTGAATACACATAAGTTTAGCCATGCTTCTAGGGGTCATAAGCAAAGTGCTTAAAGTATTTGAAGGATTTATTTCATGTGTATCTGTGCTTTGAAAGAAATCTTATTACGATAGATTTTTGTAAGAATTTGAAGCTGTTTCTTTTCATGACTTTTTTTTAACAAAAATTATGCTATTTTTATAAGCTTTTATTTTACCCATTAACCGCCAAAACTATAAAGTAGGAATTTCCAAACATCTTGTTGAAAGTCGCTTGTTACCACAAATTCAGAAAGGTAATTTTCGTTGTATTAAAATATCAAAATTTCTGCTTATAAATAAGGCAATTTTTTAAATTCTAAAATAGAGGTGACAAAGTAATTTAAGCATGATCAATTATTTTGACCGTTGCGTGAACGCAACACCAGCGGGTAATGGGTTAACTTGAAACGATTGTATGTAGGTCTTTCCAGTTCAAAATTTATACTCGAAATTCAACTCACTTTAACCCTTAAATGCCTGATTTTTCAAAAATCATTGTAATAATGCTTTTCGACTTTCATTTTTTAAATAAGTCATGGGAAAAATACTTAAAAAAATCATATTTTGTTTTAAGTATGGTTTATGGCTAAAAAACAGTTTGTTACTAATCGGCAATACTGGTCTTTAATTGAAAAAATAATTTTCCTTGATAAAATTCTATAATATTAAACATACAAGAATTTTAGGAACTATAATAAGAAATTAATTTTACTTGCTCACTGCAGAACAAAATAGGGTATTTCGCAAGCATTGCCATCTACATGCTGAAAATCGATTTAATAATATTTTCAGAATGTATTTTATTGGCAACATTAGGCATTATAGCTTCAATATTATTCTAATAGAATTTTAGAGCCTAAATTGGATATGTTGCCGAAAAGAAACACCCGGCATTTAAGGGTTAAAATATCCGATCGAGGTTAAATTTTACACACTGACGTAAATCCTATGACAATGTATTACTATGATTTTCAGTGCTTACCATTTGTACTTATTTTACAGGGTAACACAAAAAATTTCGGATAGATTACTGACAACAAGTTTACTAAAAAGTTTTAGGTTAGATAACACAAGACTGCGATGATTGTGTTTTTTTAGTTTTAAAATTATGTATTTTTAAAATTATGATTTTTATGCATTTTTTAGCGCTGAATCAGAAAATTATCTTCATTTTTAACCATTATGTCAGGATTTTTCGCAAATAGTAAATTTCAAAATTGAAAAAATAGCTGATACTATAAAATAATGGTTGTATTTTTTAACTTTTACGATTGATTTGTATGTGCTTTTAAGCACTGAATGTGAAAATTACCTTCATATTTAACCATCATGTTAGACATTTTGCAAATGGTAAATTTCAAAGTTAAAAAATAGAGAAAATTTGATACTATAAAATGGATGTAAAACTTCTTATATTCAATTTAATTCTATTTAATTAAACAATTTATTCAATTTTTGGCTTATACTGGGATTCTTACAGCTAAACAGCTCAGGGATCCGATGATGTAGCAGGGGAAGAGGTTCAATTAAGATTTTGAAATTTACAATTTGTGAAAAATCCTGACGTGATGGTTAAAAATGTAAGTCATTTTCGGATTCAATAGTAAAAAATACATAAAAATCAATTATCGAAAGTTAAAGAAATAACAATCACATCTATTTTATACTATCAGACTTTTGTTAATTTTTCACTTTTTAGTTTTCAAATTTACGATTTGCAAAACCTCTGTACTTTGTGATAAAAAAATGAAGGCTAGTTTTGGATTCAGTGCTACAAAATACATAAGAACTAATTATCAAAAGCTAAAACACATGACAATACAAATTTGCATCCTAGTGTAATCTAATAACATTTCAAAATGTGTGTCATTTTGTAAAGAATCGAGGTTGTTACTTTTCAACATTTTATTTAACGAAAAGTCTTATTTTTTTCCCCTGTTATATGTTTAATACAAGCTGTATATTTTGCATTAATATTTCAGAATGATTATAGATTTCAAATTTATAATGCAATGTTAATTTTACTATCTACTATTTTTTTTATATATCTGATGATTATTCTGATGATATTTCTAGTAAATTTGTAAATGACCCCTATTTAAAATATGCTCCAACTTTAAACAGCCATTACTTCTGTCAGTTTTAATCGTAGAATAATAGGGCTTTTTTTTTTTTTTTTTTTTTTTGTCTTACCGAAGCTACAGTAAAATTTCCATGATAAAGTACAGTGGTAAATGAAAGGTCAAGCAGGGGTAAATTTTCAAAAGGAATTATGCTTAATGCCATAAATCATAAAGTTAGAAATAACTGCAAATTAATTGCACACACTGATCAGTGAAATGAACTCTTAAAAACAAAATCATCTGCCCAAAACATTACAAAATTAAGGCAACTGGATGCGTAAGAAAATGGATGGATGCATAAGAAAATAAATTAGTAATAAATATTATGGATTGCCTGTGGTTCCTGGTTTTTCCCCTTGGAATCCATTATTTTTCAAAATCATTCCTTTTTTTCGGAACGACTCCAAAGAACTCGTTCCTTTCGGTGAACGATTCCGGCTGGAACAATTCCTTAAAAGGAACGATGTTGCCCCTCTCTAGTCCATACTTCCGAAGCCATTGTACCATCAAAAAGTATATGAAGTTATGCATAGAATTGAACCAGATTTTTTTTTTTTTAGTTTTCGGCTGTGGCAAGCAGGTTCTACCTTAATTTGGAAAAAATCCACCAGAAGGGTTGGGGGGGGGGGGGGTGGGGGGGGATGACTGTAATAGTGATTTTTGTGCCATTTTGAATATTATACCATCAAAAAGTGTATGAAGTTATGCATAGAATTGAACTAAATTTTTTTGGCCATGTCAAGAAGGTCCTCCTTGAATTTGGAAATATTCTTCCAAAGGGGGCACCTATAATAGCGATTGAGTAATTTTCCATATTTTTCGTAGTTCTATTGTACACTGTCGGCTTGTGAAGTGTCGGGAACTTCCCATCCTGATAACCTGACTATTCGCGTACAGCTGATATACAACAGAATAACGGAACACTATTGATTTAATAAATATCATGATTGAGATTAACTCGTTTTTACTCCACTTAATTGAGTGAAGCAGAAATTTAAGATGAAAGTCAAAATTGATACAGTATTGAACTAATAAAAATGAAATATTGACATTTGTAACATTTTGAAATATTAAAATATATGAGATAGAAGAAAGTTTTGGGATTAGCACATCTAACTAGTTATGTACACAAACTGAGCTTTTTGATTTAACTTAAAAAGTATGCTTTCTCTTAAAAATGTTATTTATTTTTTTTTTTTACTTTACAGGATAAGTATTAAAGATATCTACAATTTGGCTTTGAACACAATTTGGAAAAAATGAATTTTGTTCACATAAGTTTTTCACATAGGGTGACTGTGCCAGTAGTTGATCAAATGTTTGAAATATTGCGCCATTTCAGGCGGAAATGAATTTTACACATGGCACTAGACATAATATTTTTGTTTGAATGTTGAAGCACCTGTTGTCACATTGTTGACAGCTGCCTGCAGTAAAAGAAATAATTTTATGAATTTTTTTTAATAGAAAATGTAAAAATTTAATTTTTGATTAGTTGGAGACGATTATGATGAGTTGAAATAAAAAAGATGGAAGTGGATTATTTTAAGTAATAGTTTTATATGAATTATTGTTAATCACAGCTTAAACATGATATTTTAAAGATTATTTTTTGAATTTTCAACTGATTTCTTCGACTGATCAACTACTGGGTAAATGGCAATTAAAGAAACTATTTACTTATACTTTTGTTGCTATTTAATTTCAGCAATTTCATTTTTGCCCTCTGTAGGACATTCATTAAGGGTTGTAGCAATCATGTTAGTTTACTTCTAAAACTTAAGGAAATATAATAAAAATTCCATAGCACCGACCTTATTTGATCAACTACTGGCTCAGTCACCCTATATTCAGAAACACCATTTGAGAATTTTAATGCATTCTAGTTATTTACAGAAAATCAGAATACTCAAAATTATGATGTATTCTAAATACATCATAATTTTGAGTATTCTAAATCAATACAAAAACCCTTAATGGGTTAAAAGTTTGTGACGCAGCACTTTATCTTATGTTCTTATGCTCTGAGAATTTTAAACATGGAACTTAAAATTAATGATATCAAATTTTGAGTGACATCATGCTATTTCTTAAAATGTATATATTTGTATTATTTTTTCATCATTTTGCTTTTGTTCTATATATAATCGCATGTGCAAAAGTTACGTTCAACATGAAAAGCTGTATAAAACTTTATTCGTTGTAGCTTTATCATCCACATCTCTCATAAAAAATTTTAAAAGATAAGATATAAAATTTAAGTGACGAATTGATGCGGCTTTAAAAGGTTTGTTTTGAAATTCAATTTAAATTATTTTTGATTTGGTTAAAATATATTGGCACATCTACACAATACTTTTAATTTTCCAATTCACCGTTAAATATATCTATTTCATTCAATCTGTACTATACATTGAAATCTATTTATTTCAATAAATTGATTTATCTTTTGCGTCACGCTATTCAAAATTGTAAGTAAGATATGTAAATGATTTCTTTGCATCAAACATTTGCATACATTTCACTTAGTTTGGATACAATGACACAAAGAAACCATTTCAAAAACATTTGTAACAAGTTATACACGTTATACAAGTTGTACACAAGTAAAAACATTTTTAAATATCAACGTATTTACAAAGTACTGCTACAGGGGTGATTCTGAGTTTTTTAAAAAATTCTGAAATTCACTGCAAATTTTCTGAAAAGTTATAGCAGGTGGGGGTGAATTCCACTCCTGGCAGTAACTATGCATTTTTTCTGCAGCCCTTTGACGAAATTTGTGATCTTTTAACGAACTTTGCATTTTTTTGTGATCCCTTGACGAAATTTGAGTTTTTTTTTTTGCAGTTTGTTGAGTTTTGAAATTTGTGGTTTTTCACGATCTTTTGAGGATTTTTTTTTTTTTTTTTTTTTTGTGATCCCTTGACAAAATTTGAGTTTTTTTTAAGAATCTTTTGATGAAATTTGTGGGGTTTTTTTCGTGATCTTTTGACAGAATTTGCATTTTTTACAAACCTTTGCCAAAATTTACAGATTTTCATGATCTTTTGATGAAATTTGCAGCTTTTTTGCAATCTTTTGACAAAATTTGCGTTTTATTTTCGTGATCTTTTGATGAAATTTGCAGTTTTTTTTTCTGAGGTCTTTTGACAAAATTTGTGGGGTTTTTTTGCCATCTTTTGACGAAATTTGCAGGTTTTTTTCGAGGTTTTTTGACAAAATTTGTGAGTTTTTTCAGGATTTTTGGACGAAATTTGTGGGTTTTTTCGTGATTGTTTGGCAAAATTTGTGTTTTATTCCGTCATTCTTTGACGAAAGATGCTTTTTTCTGCAGTTCTTTGATGAAATTTGCGTTTTTCCCACGATCCTTTCACGAAATTTGCAATTTTTCTGCAAACGATTGACAAAATTAATTTTTTTCAGCGATCATTTGTTGAAATTTGCGATATTTTTTAAGTCAGAATTTTCAGATTGATTGATGATCAATTCTTTACAATTTTTGGAACAAAATCACCCCCTAAGTACTGCAATTTCGTATTTATGCATTATAATGAGAATGCAAAATACTGCATAAAAGACAATGAATAAATTAACACTTACAGTGTCCTCCGCCCATTCCACCATAGTGATTAGCAACAGCAATGAGATCATACACTGCAGGACCATGGGATGGATTAAGAACATACTTTGCCATATTTAAGCCCCTAAAACAAATTTAAAATAAGTATAAAGGAAAAATTTGCAAAACCAAATATTCACTTTATATAAAACTAAAACAAGAAAAAACTAAGCATAAATAAACCACAATTCAAATAAAACATTCAAAAAAATATTCACAATATGAAATATTTCATAAACTTAAAATTATTAAAATATTTAATTTGTTAAAACTATATACAAAGCCATTTATAACAGTCTGAGCGCATGAATCGTACATTAACATTTTGATGCTTAAATGATAATCAATTACTGTCAAAACCTCAGTTGTATGTCTCAACACTTAAGTCTTTGATACTCAATCTATAAGGAAAGGACAAGTTTACAAATTAACACATCAACCAATCTACCAACTAAATTTTTGCCATAGTGATCACAGCAGAAATTATCATGGCAGGATAGACCAATCTGTCTAAGATTGTCTGGGTTCTTTTGTACAGTCAGAGGTGCACCAGTAGTCTACGCCACCTGTGTGTAGTGATAGACATTACAAGTAATGCATAATAATTAAAAGATAACAAAGTTTTAGTGCATCTGCAATGAACGCTAATGCCGAATTTAATAATGCAATCAGATTATGAAGATTTTAATAAACGAATTTAAATAGCTATCGATTTAAATTATAACACCTGTAAATTAACTCTGATAAACTCAACAGGTGATGGATAAAAAAAAGATGACAAATTTAAAAGAAGTAACATATTTATTAAAAAAAAAAAAAAAAAAATTCAAACGAAAAAAAAATACTGCACTAGAAATAAGTAAATTCATATTTCTATTGCAAAAAGAAATTAACTGCTTTAATACTTCTATAAAAGAGATTAACTGCTTTGATACTTTTACATCATTCTTTAATATTTTACTTACCATTGAAATTTAAATATTGAATTCCCTTTTAATGATATAAAAATAATTTCACCTATTAAACATACTTGCACTGGAGCCCTGTTTCCAAAAAATTGCACTATTGAAAAACTGATAACTCTAAATTATCATAAAGCTTACAGAAAAATATGTTGATCTTGACAAGGATAAACTTAGCTCAAATAAATTTGGTTTCTGTAAACCTTGATATCGATAAGCCATTTAAATACCCCAGTGCTCAGCTGTCTAAGCTATTTCATTAGGCTGAAATATTCAAAAGAAAAAACTTATTTCTTACAAGAGAACTTATAAGATGAAAACTCTGTGCTTTTATTCCAAAAGTAACATGTTGAATATTACAACACTTGAACATGTCAAAACACCAAGTTGTAGACAGTTCAAAGAAAAGTTTATTTCAGAAGCTGCCATTTCTTTCGTCAAGCATAAAAGGGACAACAGAAATTTAGTAACATCTATTAAAAGAATGTCTTTGACAGATCTTTGACTCCCTGGAACCATGCTTTACATTAATGAGACAGGATTTATTAAATTATAAAATACTGCTTTTAAAGGTAACACTTGTTAACACTTAAAGAAAAGACACTTTAAAAACTAAACTAAAATGTGACTAAAACTATTCTGACTTAAAAACTGTTTAAAAGTATGGGTGTAAAATATTTTCCATTTAAGAAAACTGATAAATATAAAAGAAACATTAACATCAAGGCAAGGCAAATTACACTAGTGAGCCGAAGTATTTATTATTTCAGGTTTCGCGAAAATGCATTTCTATGCATAAATGACAACATTCACTACCCACTTCCCCGAACTATTGCTGGCAGCATGTGACTCAATAGATGTGAACGTGAACGCATCTCGATCATCTGAAACAGACATCACCATCTATCAGCAACTGGAGATACTAATCTAATCAGCAGCAGAATATTGAGAAGTTCGTGCAGGAATGATAACCAGGCATGAAAGAAGGTAATAGGAAAAAAAGGTGGAAAAATATTTTCCATCCATACAATGGCACTAAATATATAATTTAGATACATTTTGACAGTTATTTATACAATAAAATGAAACATAACTGTATGCATAATGTTAGTTTCTTTTTGTAACTTAGA
Source organism: Maratus speciosus (assembly GCA_963932465.1). Taxonomy (NCBI): domain Eukaryota; kingdom Metazoa; phylum Arthropoda; class Arachnida; order Araneae; family Salticidae; genus Maratus; species Maratus speciosus. The sequence goes on along the minus strand of OZ010788.1, from coordinate 79,473,947 downwards.
AAATATTAAAAAGAAAACTTTAAATTAGCAATAAATATATAGGTTCACTGAATCAAAAAAGAAAATGGAAGGTAGTTTGCTAAAAGTGTAAATCCAAATATGTTAAGTGAAGTACAGTGATTAATTTTTCAAATCAAATACAGTAAACTGAGGCAGAATCGATCGGGACCAAGAAAATTCTTCCGAATAGACAATATTCCACCTATTCGGAGTAGACATTATTCCGCCTACGGTAAATTTTACTCTATGTCTATGGATTTGCAGAGACTTGAAAAAAATTTCTGAGTTAGACAGATTTCCATCTTACACAGAGTTAGCCTTACAGAGAGTTTACTGTATTATTTTGGATGGTTTGCTGTTAAAGATTTTCTCCCTTCATTTAAAAGAAAAAAAAATTCTCCCTGCTAAATATTTGCAAGTCAAATTGATCTCTTACCCCAAAATGCTGTATAAACAAGACAAAATATTCTATTCCAAAAAAGAACCTTATGGAAACTTCCTTTCCCTTGTAAAGTCTAAAAAAATTTTTGCTCCAGAAAGATATTTTCAACAACTTCATTTACATGACTTTCAGATGCTTATAATATAAGCTCACCTTTGATTTGATGGATCTTTTGCACAGCATTTCAGAAACAAACCTCGAGGATTTGAGTCTTAGAGGAGGAATTGAATAGAGAGCGAATCCCTTTGTTCTCTCCGTCGAACCCTGAAGCACTCATGTCGGAGATCTCATTGCCAAAAGGGTGTTCTTTTTTGGCGTTGATCCCTTTCTTGGCAATTTTCTATTTTCATTCTCGTAATAAAAGAAATGCTCCAAAACGAACGCAGATGAAATAGGTCTTGGTGAAATGCGGGAAAAACCAGTTTGGCGCGCATTCTCCCCATCATCCCGTGATGGTGGGAAGCATGATATGTGCTTCAAGAAAAGGTTACTATTATATTAGAGGTCTATGATTTGAGTAAACATAATGCCTGATTAGCATCAAAATTTACAGCGCCCTCCTCTTCTTATATGCTTTCCTTCACATTTTTGCATTAATTCAGAGAATGTCCAAAATTGCATTAAAAAAGGTGGAATTCCTCCTTTAGGAAGAACTCTTACATGCCTGAATAACAGAAAATGCTATAGACCCATGGAAAAAATATACTGTAAAGGAAACTTAGGGATTTAATTAATAACATAAAAAAAAAATGTAAAAAGAGAAAAAGGGAGTGCTTTTAAAAGAGTGATAATAAAATTAATGACCAAAATAAAAGACTACAAATATATATTCATGTAATGTGAATGTGCAGGGATGAGACATGGGCATACACTACATGTTTGAAAACAAAAGCACTTAAAGTTCCCTCTCTTCCCTAGTGATTTCAAGACGCAAAGAGAAAAGATTCAGAGAGGGGTTAGTTAGTGATTATGGGGTGACTTGCTTGTAGCTCAGGAAAATATCTCTAGTCAGTTTTTGCTCTCTGTTCATAGAGATGTCATAACATTAGTGGGAACTAAGAACCAGTATTTAGGGCTTAGTAAGTGATTGTGTAGGTATGAGCAAAGAGGAGATTTCTTCATGAATCTTGCTTCATAGTATAGAGAAGTATTACGTCATCCAGCTGTAAATTCTAGTTAAGTAGAACTTATTTAGGAAAACCCCCAATTGCCACAAAGCGAAGAGTCATCTTCAAAAGGCCCTTTAAAGAGAAAGGATTAGTAGCCGGGGAATCTGGTCAGAAAGCAATGAAGTGAATCAAGGAGAAAGCTTTCTCCCCATCAAAACAATGCAGCATAAATGGAGAAATATTCTTTCTCATTTCAGTATGCAGAGTGAAGTCAGTGAGAAACCTTTAAGACTTCAGTGCGTTTGTGATTAGAAAAGCAAATAGATACTATATGTCGACAACTTCAATCGGTCATTCGGCAGAGTTAATTAAACTTGTGATTAGTTCTAAAGCTAAAGAATTTGATGAAAATTTTAATCTAAGTGAGAAGTGCAGCATTGTTAACTTGGACTTTGAATTGATAGTGACTGCCCCACCTAGGTTATAACTGCTACGGACCTTCTTTATTTACTCTATATACTTAATAAAATTATTTATTGTTATTTTAAACAAATTTCATTTTAAACAAATTATATTTTAATATAATAGCTGTGAGAATTATTAATGATACTCAACATCTGCCAGTAAATTCCTAAAATGTTACAGGATATGGAAATTTTGGACATTTGTTCTATTGAATAGGTACACAAAAATGATATTGTAATCAATTAGTATCATGTATCAGTAAATGTGTTATAGTAATAGGCATTTAACTGTATCAATTATTAAATATGAAAAAGTAGCCAATTTCTAAAAATTACTAAAGTTCAAAATGAATTTCAATATTAAGTTTTGATACTTAATTTGGAATTAAGACAATCTTATTACACATTGAGTGCTGCTGATGACTTACTTCATTTGCTTTCAAATGACCTAAAATTGCTAAGAAGTCATATCTCAATCACTGTTTAAAAGTATTTAATGTGAAAAAAAGATATTTTGTCAATGATACTGCAAAAAATTGGTTAAGTAGGAACTACAGTTGCTGTTTATTTCATGTTTACTAAATACTGGACATCAATTATAAGCATATGTCAAAACAACTAAAATCTTTATAATTTAAAAAGTTTCATACAAATAACGGGATTTTTCTGTATTACTTACCCATCATATGCACAGGGTTCATACAGAGTTGGGAAGAAAAGTCCAAGGAGTCCAAAAAATTTAAGGATTTGCCATTTTTTTTTTTTTTTTTTTTTTTTTTTGTTGTCGATGTTTTTTTGTGGTATGCACACTCCAATTTTTAATACCCCATTTGGGGAGAAAAACATTTCAAAAGCAAATTTTACTCTATTAGAATCTAATTGTTAGTGCTGAAATTGCACAGTATTCACAATATATTGCTTATTGATTTCGTAAGTTTAAATACAAAATCGACAATATACTTTTTTATGCAGTGACCAATGGTCATGCCATAGGGGTGATTCTGAGTTAAAAAAAAAAATTTCTGAAATTCACAGCAAATCTTCTGAAAAGTTACACCAAAGAGGATGTAAAATTCGCGTTTTTTCGTGATCTTTTGACGAAATGTGTTTTTTTCGCGTTCTTTTGACAAAATTTGTCGATTTTTCGAAGAAAATTTTGGGTTTTCGCAATCTTTCAACGAAATTTTTGGGTGTTTTCGCGATCTTTTGACGAAATTTGTGGGGTTTTTCGCAATCTTTTGACGAAATTTGTGGATTTTTTTGCGATCTTTTGACGAAATTTGCGGGGATTTTTGCGATTATTTGACGAAATTTGTGTTTTTTCACGATTTTTTCGACGAAATTTGCGGGGATTTTCGTGATTTTGACGAAATTTGCGTTTTTTCGCGATTATTTGACGAAATTTTAGTTTCCCCCCGCGATCCTTTGACGAAATTGGCGATTTTTCTGCAAACGATGGACAAAATTATTTTTTTTCGGCGACCATATGCCCGAATTTTTGGATTGGTGACCGATTTTTTAAAATTTTCGGAAATGAATGCCTTACATTTTCGGAAAATTCGGACTAGAATCACCCCTAGGTCATATAAATAGAGATTAGTCAAACCCCAAACACTTATTATGTGTATCACATACATGATACATCTTAAAGAAAATTTTAAAAGGGAAAAAAAAAAAAGAACGCTAAATGCAACATACAAGAAAAAATATAACAAGTTTTGAATTTATTCTTTTAGAACGGCGGTAATCGCTTTCTTTGAAGGTGAAATTTTGACGAATTCGCATTTTTTTCGCGATCTTATGAGGGAAATTCGCGTTTCTTTCGCGATATCCTGGGAGAAATTCGCTTTTTTTCGCGATTTTTTAATAGAATTCGCGTTTTATTTCGATTGTTTAACGAATCTGACGTATTTTTCGCGATCTTTTGATGGAAACCGCGTGTTTTTCATGATCCTTTGACGAAATTTGCGTGTTTTTTTGCGATTCTTTGACGAAACTTAAGTGTTTTTTTGCGATCTTTTGAGGAAATTCACGTGTTTTTCGTGATCTTCTGAGGAGCGTTTTATTTCGATTGTTTGACGAAACGAAAGTTTTTTTTTTTCGCGATCTTTTGATGAAAACAGTGTGTTTTTCGCGATCCTTTGAGGGAATTCGCGTGTTTTTCGCAATCTTTTGAGGAAATTTGCATTTTTCCCGATTTTTTGAGGAAATCTGCGTTTTATGCGATCTTTTGAGGAAATCTGCTTTTTCACTCGATCTTTAACGAAATTCGCGTTTTTTCGTGATCCTTTGAGTAAATTTGCATTTTTTCGCTGTCTTTTAAGAAATTCGCGTCTTTTTAAGAAATCCGAGTTTTTCCGTGAACTGTTGGAGAAATTCGCGTTTTTTCACGATCTTTTGACAAAATTTGACGGTATTTTTTGGAACATATTTGCGAAAAACGCGATTTTTCCGAGATTCTTGGCTAAATGCCAAACATCGATAAAATTTAAAATAAAGGTCGGCTAACAGTGTCGAAAGACGGACTTTACGGACCTAATAAGTGAAAAACGGACCTAGTGGGAGCCCTGCTATTAAGATTACCAAACCCAATCAATGTTGTGCTTCAGATGAATGACGTGCATAAAGGATTTACTGTGCATTTTTCAATCACAATTTTTTTTCCTCGGCAGCAATATCGCTTGCGTCCGAAGCCGCAATAGAATATAAAGAGTTTCTAAGTAGTGGTTTGCTTATCTAAGTAGTTCTAAGTACTACTTGGGAATGTTTTCATTTCTAAGGAGTTTCCAAGAAGTCTGTGCGAACCCTGTATGCAGTATAGGGTAAATCTTGTAATCTTTTTAAAAATCGAAAAAAAAAAAAAAATTTTTGACGGATTTACACATTTCAGACACTGGAGATTCCGAAAAACATTTTTGGTGTCCGTCTGTGGGTGTGTGTCTGTAATCACTGTATCTCCCGAACAAATTGAGATAGAGACTTGAAATTTGGTGTGCACTTAAGGAGTAATAATGGGAAGAAGCCTATTGAATATCAGTAACCTCGAGTATCTGGAACTATTTTTTTCGGACTCTCAAGATATTAGTTCTGATAAAAGGTATAAGACAATAAAAAAACACAAATTGTGAATCATGAATGAACTCGATCGGATAATTAGTTGCCGAGATATTTGTAATCCTATTTTTCACTCTCTTCGATTTTTCATGACCCTGTATTTCATTCAAATTTAAATTCAAAGATATATTTTAATTGGAAATGAGATGCTTAATCCGACACAGTAAACTGTTAGTTATTATGATTATAATTTTTCGAGTTACAAGGATGTTTCTTTTACGCAATTCGGTACTACTCGATTGTCCCGCCGACCAAACAACTATCGCCAAACTATAAGATTAAATGCCAATAATGGCTTATCGTAAATGTGAAGCATTTAATGCATCTCCATACCTATAAGGGGGGTTACCATAGGAGGGACCCTGTTCTGTCGCCAAACACTGCCAAGTTTGTTGCCAACTTGGTGGTATGTCGCCACATTTGGCGGCCAAAATGAGTCGCCAAACTGGCGGTATCTCTAATATTTCACCAAATTCCCATAGACTTCCATTGTAAACCAATAGTGTTTACTTGCTTATCAACAAATTGAGATATTTTAGTGCAATAAAAAGTAATATTAGCTTAAGAGATTATATTAATTATATTTAAGGGAGTCCAAGTAAATTAAATTATGAATAAAATTAACATGATACAATGCTTAGCATGTATTACATGTTTTATTTTCATATTTTATATTATGTATATCCATGATGGGCAACAGACCTGCCAACCTTTGAAAATGAGAAATCGTAGCACACAAAATTAAACTTAATCTGGAGATTGGTTGGTTGGTTTTTCGTGTTTCGCTAATGGCAGTGAAAATGAATTTATTGAAAAAATAATAAAAGCTTTTTAAAGGAAGAATTTAAATTAATGGACCTTGGGGAAGTATCTCACTATTTAGGCATGGAAATAAACAAATCAGAAAACGGGTATAAACTGAATCAAAGACTAAAAATAGAAGAGCTCGCAAGAAAATTTAATTTAGAAAACGTGAAACCAATAAGCACTCCCATGGATGCCGGTTTTCACAAAATAGAAGACGAAGAAAATTTATTGCCTAACAATATGAAATTCAGACAAGCGATAGGATCGTTGTTATATATAGGAACTACTACGCGTCCAGATATATCAGCCGCTGTTAACATACTCAGCAGAAGATGTGAAACTCCACGCCTAAAAGACTGGAACGGCGTGAAACGCGTAATAAGTTACCTGAACATTACAAAAACTTTAAATTTGACATTGAACACAAATAACGAACCAAAGTTAATCGGATTTTCTGACGCTGATTGGGCAGGGGACACAAGAACGAGAAAATCGACTACTGGAAACCTATTCATGTTGGGAAATAGTCCCATACAATGGTTTACCAAAAGGAAAAACTGCATAGCCTATTCATCAGCAGAAGCTGAATTCGTTGCTGCAGCTAGTGCAGGACAGGAAATTGCCTGGATAATAAAACTTATCAGACCTGGACTTAACACAAAATTTACCTGTAATACTGTATGAAGACAACCAGAGCTGCATCAAGATGGTGGAGAACGAAAAATTCTCAAAGCGAACCAAACATATCGATGTTCGCTATCACGCAATAAAAGAGATGAAAGAAGATGGAATGCTAGATCTTCAACACAAGATATGATAGCAGATTGTTTGACCAAACCACTGGCCAAACCTCAATTCCTGAAACATTGAGAATCCATGCAACTATTACCGGAGGCATCGGAGATGGTTAAGGAAAGGTGATGGATTTATAACCCTCTCAGATATGGACAGTAAACTACTTTCGAAACATTAAACAAGCAATAATTTTCAAGGACACAAAAACATTGATACTTAAATGAACTTATTTAGTAGCAGTAAATCAATTCGTAATCATTAGTCCAGTCAAATTGTCAAAAATAGATGCAAAAATTCTGCTAGAAGATTTTATGTTTTTAAACTGTTTATGGGAATGCTAATAACAGGAATTAATTGTTTCCCAACAAAATATCTCGAGGCTAAACTTTGTGGAGCCAAAAAACCACGAAATTTTCGGACTTTTTTCAGTGTTTTGCCTATAACTCGAAAATTATAAAATTTTTGTGTACCATACTCAATTACAAAAAGAAAGAACATTAAATTCTCTACAAATTTCATTATAAAAGTCTTTTTCTAAATGCATTATTAAGCGCGCTACAGTTTCCTGAAAATGATACTTTTTACCTAACTTTGTGAAAAAATCGCAAATACCAACATTTGACACCATTTTTATTTCTTTTATCCTCTTTAATGTAACTTTTTATATTACAGGTATTTGCATGATAGTAATAATGATTAATTACAATGGTAAAACCGTAAAAAATTGACAACATTGTAATTTTTTTTTGTATTTACAACTTAAGGTGAGAACAATAATAGTAGGTATTATGAATGTAGGTAGCATGAATGTAAGTAAAAAAATAATCTTTATGGATTAAGTAACATCTTTAATGGATTTAGTAACGTCTGGAGTGCTTGCGGGTTGATGAGTTTGGTTCGTCAACCTCAGCTTGAGAAGCAAAGGAGCAGGCTGCATGATCTTCAACAGCTTTGAACTGCTTTGAGCTTGTTGCGACATCATCATCCTGACTGCGAAAGTCATCGACGTTGCTGGTTTGGTCGATGGTTTCCCAGGTATCAGCTTCATAATCCTCTTCTTCTGCATAAATATTATCATCCACATTTTCACAATTGACCCCGTTACAGTTTTTGCAAATTGCCAAGCATTTGAGTCCTGATTTTTGGCAAGAGCATGCCTTGGTGCACACTTTTTTACAGCTACATGAGACAACATGCAGCAAGGATTCAGGTGTTGGGTTTTGGTACATTTGAACTGGCTGAAAAAGACCATCAGACCTGCGAACTCACCCCCATTCTTCAGGGGGCATGTTGTTTCCTAGCCAAGCTTGTACCCGATGATAACATCTTAGGAAATGATGCTGCGCAGCCTCTTGCGTCGGTGGCAGCCTTGCAAGATGAAATTTGCTTTTTGTGGCTGATTTAGCAAATAACTGGAACCTCAAACTGTTCAATGTCTGCGTGGTGTCTACAAATCCACTGTATAGTGCAATAAGGAATTTTTCTCCAGCCTTGATGATTTCTTGACGGGTAGACTCTGGTTTATTAGAAACACATGATACTTTCTCAAGCTGCTTATGTTTTTTTAAAGTGTTACAAAACTTTGACTTTCCTTGCCCAAAAAGAGCAGATGTATCGCATCCACTGATTGCATGAGTGAAAAGAACATTGTTGTGATTGTATTTGTAAGAATTGGTTGAAAACCACTTTGTTTCGATGCTTCCTCTTCCTGGTTTTTGGAAAAATAGATTTTTGTGTTGATATCCCAAGCTTGTCATGATCGCGAGAATATCAATATCCTCTCCGACAATTACGATACTTTCAAAGACTTTGGCTCTTGAAATGGCTAAGGTAACAATCATGACATCAGCGTCTTCTTCTGCCTGGTCAACTTGAATTCTGTTATTTTGAAGCTCTGTTTTAAGCAGTGAAATGCAGCGGTTCTTGTTTCTGTCATTGGCTAGAAATTTGTCTTGAGGTACTGTGCTTAACATTTCTGCTGCAACTATGACTTCAGTAGAAGTGTGCATTCTAGATCGACGTGCTCTTTCTGCACTTTTCGTTCCATTCTGTTCTTCCTCAGATGGATATCCATTGAACACAACTGCGACCTGTGATCCAAAATTTTTCTGAATGTAAGAAATATAACTTTTAACAATAAATTTGAAGGAAACATTTCGAGACCAAGTTACTTTGTGAAGAAGGTACCCTCCGTCAACAACAAAAAACTTATCTTTTCCAATAAGATCCAGATTGTCTAATGGTATAAAAGCACTGTAAAACGAAGATTTTGTGCCCTTTCTCATCCCTTCGTCGGAGAATAAAGACATCGGATAGGGAGCAAGTTCATAAGTTAGTAGATTCTGCACGTCTTCATCACTCTGCTTCATTAAACAAACCCTTTGGAATAGAGTCAATGGATGGACAGAAGTAACTGTAACGTTTCCTAATCTTAAACTACTGACAACAGAAGCTAAAGGTACTACCTTATCCTTTTTCTTGAATTTCACACTCTTGAAATTTTCGCCAACAATTCTTCTGACTCCTGCCTGTCCTACTTCTCCAGCCAAATAGCAGTTAACATGAGTCTTTTTAACAATTCCACTACTGATGGACATTATGTAATCATTTTCGGGGAAAGGATGATGCACTAGCAACCATCTCGCAGCTTTTTTGAATCATTACTGTCTCTATCAATGCGGGAACTTCTGGCATCCACATGCTGTTCAGAAACTTCAAAGCCTACTTCACAGTATGCCTCTATATCATCGCATATGTTTTGCATATGAATCATTCCCAGAGTCCATCTTGCTAACACGCTGTCTGTCATTCCTCGTCCATGCGTTAATCCTCCAGTGCTCTTCATAGTTTTCATTAATGTTTGTTCAATCGCCATATCAGTCCAAGTCCCAGACCAATTCTTATCTGATCGCCGTATGGTGAAATAGCCTTCAGCTGTGAACTTTCGGTATTCGGAAGGATCCAGTGTTTCTTCCAGCTTCAGCATGTCTTGCAAGTACAGATGTCCACACTTGGCATATAAGAAATGTCCCGCAGCATGGAAGTAGGGAAGCATTTTTTGCACAGTTCTCAGGTGGAGGTTCCAGTTTCCTGTTCGTTCCGCTTCGATAAACTGTTTAATGACTGTGACCATCTTTAGATATAGAATCCATAACTTCGCTGTGGGGCCTTTATTTTCTAGTAAAGTTACAGCTTTTCCATATTTTTTTAGAGCTTCTTGAACGTAATAAATGGTGTCCTGGTTTGTCGATTGATCCCAGCATGTTATCATGTCTTCCATAGCAGCTCATTCGTCTTCTGTCAGTTGAGTGTCATCCCACACTAGGCCAGACAAAACAAGATGAGATAACAGGTGTGCTCGTATAGCCCTAGCATATGCATGGCCAGACATTATTTTGTCTACACTATTCTCAGCATAAATTGTGCTGAACAAATCTTTCAGGCCGCTTCCAGCCATGATAAAACCAACTGATCCATGAAAGACATGAGGAAATGAAAACCTCCAAGCCTCACTGTCACGTTATTTAATTCTGACTGTTCATTCGCTATTATGTCTCTTGCTTTCAAATAGAGAGGTTGATCATATGTCACAAAGCATGTCTTCCGGTTGAATTGTCGACATTTTTCAGCAGCGACCAATAGCGAGGTAAAAACGGTAACATAATGTGAAGGAAGGGCGTTAATAAATGGGAGGTACTTTATTTTAGAGCGTTTATACTCTCTGTTGGATGTAACTTGCTCCATGAAACCGTTCCACCCGGGAACGTTTTCAATGTTTGACCATTTCCCATAGAGCCATACTATGTCTGTCGTTGAGGGGACGATTTCATTATTAATGGGAGAAAGTTCTTCCAAATCTTCAATTTTTATATTCTGTAAGCCCCTCATATCTGTTCTGTGAAATGTCTGTAGATCAATTTTTTCAGCTTGACTGACTATTTCAGCTGTAGGGTGATGTTTCACTTTTTGATTTCTTTTCTCGGGATGCAAGGCGTCGTGAGGAGTAACACACATTATACCTCCCATTGCATGGAATGTACCAGTCCCATCCAGAGTGTTGACATTAAAGTCTGCATTGTCAAAAATAAATTGGCAGAATGCATCATCTCGTTCTTTTGTTTTCTGAGGCTTCAGAAGGGTAGACAATTCAAGAAGGGAAGCATCTTCATAGGACCCTGCAAAGCCAAAAGCGGACATAACTTGGAGCAAATGCTTTGAACCAAACTTTCTGTACAAATATGCGCTGATCCCTGTCATGATTGAAGAAAAGAATGACCTTGGTCGAACTGCACTTATTACGGCATGTGAAAGAGCAACGCACTTTTTCTTCCATTTCTCAATTGAACCACGTTTGTGTTTCAAAATTATGGTTTCAAAAAGCAATTTTACTGATTCAGGAATAACGGTCTCAGCGTCAGACAGAAAGTTATCAGATGGGGGATATTGCGTAACATCATACATTTGTGACCTTATATCTTCTACAATTATGTTACAGGCTGTTTTCACAATACGGAGTCGTTCCTGCTGAGGATCTAAATTCCTGTTCGAATACCAGTGATCAGTGAGTATTTTGTGCCCAACATTTTTGAAACAGAGTACTGTTTTCTTTTTTTTGTTTTCAGAAGTTAGCAGAGCATCCCCATATTTATGAATTATACGGGCCTTGACAGTCCGAGAATCAGGAAGTTCCAATGACTGTGGTATTTGATTCATCAACTCATCTAAAGAGAACTGGCATTCCTCAAATTTTGCTTCAATATAAGTAAATATAGCTTCCATAGCTTCGTCAACGGATGTTGCAGGTCGACGCCCTCTTTTCTCCCCACCTGTTACAGATTGATATAGTTTTATGCGACAAAAACTATGATACCATGCATCTGCAGCTACCAAGTCAGGTTCGTGTTGAATACGTTCAATTACTTTCTGGGACCATTCATCCCCACGTTTTTCTGCAGCTTTCAGAAATGTAATTTTCGTTTCTAACTTCATTACTTTATGAATCAAATTTCTTTTTGCATAGGGCTTTTTTGATTGTTTTTCGTTGAAGTCATCGGATTACCTTCTCCACATAAGAAGCAATTATCTCGAAACTTGAAAGAAGTGCTCGATCGGAGGTACAAATTAGTCTGTGTAGAATCTTCTTCCCCAACGAACATATGCTGCTATTATTCTCTCATTCACATATTTTTTTCGGCAATCCTCATGTACTCTAACTTCCTTGCCACTTTTCAGAAAACGTTGATGAGTATTATTCTGACGTTGAACGCTACATTCAAAGAGCTTGGCAAGTCCTTTCTGGGTCACAATGCGTGTATCACGATTCGAAGCCGTTTGGCAAACGAAACACAATTTTGGATCGGGCTCGCTCATTTTTCACTACTGCACGAGAAGCAGACGCGCAATAAACTGAATAGTAAGATACCAGACCAGTGTAGAGAGGGAAGGGTGAGTCTTTAAGAAAGAACACCTGCGTCGGAAAGTCACGTGACCGCTATCTTCCAACTGCATTCCCTATTATTATCCCCTGCCACCCCCCTCCCTTCGTAACTGTCTTTCTGCTAGGGTTGCCGGATATCGTCCTTCTGCTAAGGTTGCCAGATTTATCTCAGAAAAAAAGGAAGATTTTGATTGACACTAGTTTGTTTTTATTTTATCGCACTATCGTTCTTTTTCGTACCATGCTAAACTATATTGAGTATTAATTGAGTAAACATTACTATCAGCCAGTAATGTTTTCGTTAACGATTTTCTTTAAAAAGTGGTTATTATTAATTAATCGATCTAATCATTATTCTCTAACTGCATTTTTATTGCATTATTCTGTTAACATTTAAAACTAATTTTGCAGTCTTATCCAATTATGAATGAAAAAGTAATTGAATTGTAAGAATAAAGATAAATCAGACCATCCTGCAATTTAATAATTAGGAAAATTTTAGCAATGGACACCCTACAAAAATAAATATTTGTATTTAACCTTGTAATCATCGCTCCCGATACAATCACGTACGAGAAAAACGTACTATCTGGCAACCCTACCTTCTGCCTAACCTTCTTGAAAATTTGCCTTCTTACTTATTCATCAATAGGTGCATTTCATTTCCACAATTAGTGATGAAAAGAAATTTTTTTTAGGGATGGGAGGCGAAAAATAGGTCACTTTCTATGAAGTTGAAAAAAATGTGCTATTTTCAAAAAGTTGTAGCGTGCTTAATAATGGGTTTAGAAAAACGTTTTTATTATGAAATTTGTAGAGAATTTAATTTTCTTTCTTTTTGTAATTAAGTATGGCACACAAAAATTTTATAATTTTTGAGTTATACGCAAAAAAACGAAAAAAGTCCGAAAATTTCGTGCTTTTTTGGCTCCACAAAGTTTAGCCTCGAGATATTTTGTTGGGAAACAATTAATTCCTGTTATTAACATCCCCATAAACACTTTAAAAACATAAAATCTTCTAGCAGAATTTTTGCATCTATCGGCCCAATTTTCTGACAATTTGATTGGACTACATCTCAGATATCATTAACTGATTTCAAAACAGGAAACCGTTCAAGAATACAAACATTTGAAAACGTAAATAAATACATTAAGTAATAATAAATCATCCCGGAACAAACAAACTTTTCTATTTTAGCTAAATTAACCTACTCAAGTTATACAATTACAAATAAATAATTATATTAATATGTGAAATATGTTCGTGAAATTTGTTCAAATATCAACCCACGCATGATGCAGCTGTGTGACGTCAACATCATCGTCATCAAATAGAACTCTAAATGACTCAAGAAAAACTTTTTTATTATTAAGTTAGTTGCTCTGTTTATCTCAGTCAAAAGGGATGTAATATTAAAATTGTTGCTGCAAAAAGCAGCGTTATATAAATTGTTAACTGAAAATGTAAACTTAAAGTTATACTAATATAATTTCTTAAAACAAAGAAAAGGTGTCAAGAGTGGAATCATTTATAAATAAGATAAAATATTAAACATCCACTTTTCTATTCATACACTGTAGGATTTCTCGTGCCCACCGCAATTAAAATGTGTGTCAAGCTGCGATAAGAAGATTGCTGCTGCTGAAGAAAGATAAAGGTAAGAAATTACCTATATTATTATTATATTTAAATGTATTTTCATGGCCAGAAACAAAATAATATTTATTTATTTATCTAAGTATTAGTGCGTGTAACTTACTGTACAGAGCAGAGGCGGCTCTTTTGCCAACAGTTTCGCTGCCATCTTTTGGCATTTGTAAAAGGAATAAGGTTTAGTCTTCCAACTCAACATAGTAAATTTTTTCCTCTGAAAATTTTTATACGATTTTTAGAGTTTCTTCTCGTTTCGAAGCGTTTTTTTGACGTTTGTAAAAGGAGCCTGGTTCCAATTTTTTAGCCCAGTGCAGTAAATTAGACAAAATTCGAGATCTTTTTCCCCTCGATCATTTCAAGATATTCACAATTTTTTTTCCCACAATCATAATTCACATTTTTCTATCACAATTCTTTGTTGAAATTCGCACTTTTTACCACGAACTTTTGATGACTCATTTTTTAAAGCGATCCTTTGACGAATTTTGCGTTTTTTACCACGATCCTTTGACGAAATTAGTGTTTTCTTTCCGCAATCTTTCTGTGAAATTTGCGTTTTCTTACTGAACTTTCGATGAAATTTCCATTTTCTTACTGATCTTTTGAAGAAATCCACGTTTTCTATGTGCGATATTTTGACAAAATTCATGTATTTACCACAATCCTTTGACGAAATTTATTCTCTTCTGCGACCAATTGATGAAATTGCTCTTCTTTACATGGTCATTTGTTGAATTCGCGATAGTTTATCGCAACCGATTGGCAAAATTTTTGCGACCAATTAGCAAAATTCACTACTCGTTTCCGCGACCTTTTGACGAAATTTGGAATTTTTTCCCTCGATAGTTTATCGAAATTCGTGATCTTTTGCACAATCTTTTGACGGCATTCACAATTTCTTTCTAAATTCTGAACGAAATTAGCGATTTTATTCAGCGACCAATTGAAGATAATCACTATTTGTTTCTGAGATCTTTGACGAAATACAGTATTTCTACACGATCGTTTGAAGAAATTCAATTTTTTCCGCGATCGATTCACGAATTTGTGGAAATGCCATAAAAGAAAATAATTCCCGGACTTACAAGAAATTTCAAAGTATATACTCGCAAAAGAGTCATAGCTCTGTGGAAGAATTTGCAGTGGGATGTACTGCACAGCATTTTTCATTATGCAGGACTTTCCTTTTCCGTGTGCAAATCGTGTGATTTTGCACACTATTTCAAACCTTGCCCCTCAAAGAACCACCTCCCCCCTCCAGAAATTCTTAAAATGCACCCCTGTTTCTAAGAGAGGGAATTCCTGTATAAATATTTACAGAAACACGATTCACTCGTGGTTAATATACATAAAGAGGGTTTTATGTTAAGAAGTTTGTTTTGCAGCCTAGATTTTTTCCCCCCATGAGCATTTTTTAATGTCCGAATTTTCGGACTAATGACCAACTTTTTAAAACTTTCGGAAATTGAATACTTTGAAATTTTGGAACAGAATCACTCCTGAAAAATATGCTGCGCGGGATAAAAATCGCAACTAGAAACAAAAAATGTGTTTGTGTTTTTTGCAAAAAATCATAGTTTAAGACCGATTTTCGTAGCATCGTAGTTTATAGATCCAAATCGTAGCAACTATGATTTTTTCGTAGCAGTTGGCAGGTCTGGGGCAAGTATTACAGTGGCCCCCAACGACTAGTTTTTAAGATGCAATAATAATTAGGTAAATGCATTGAACTGCAAAATCAATTAGCAGCAAAAAGATTTTTCTGTTATATTTAATTACTTTGATGTCACATAAAAGCCTTTAACACGAATCCACAGCACTATTTCACACAAATATTCAAACAGGGATACCACTAGACTTTTATTAGCTCCAGACAAACTCGAAATCTGTCTTCTTTTTAAGAAAGTGGGTTTGTCTTTTAGCAACAAGAATTTCAATATATTAATACAAACTGTCTCCCTTAAGATTATTTACTTCTTCCTCCCACTTTTAAATAAGAAAATTCTACTTTGCAGTATATTTCTTTAAGTCAGAGCTTTAATGATGTTCTAATTGGACAGGTTTAAAAAAATAACAATAAATAATGTAATAATAAATTTAAAAAACATTTTTACAAAAAATTCTCAAAAAAAAAAAAAAAACCACAGAGAAAACAAAAATAACCCTTTAAAGTATTTTTACAGACAATTAATACTTACTTAGTTGGAAATTCTACTAATGTGTCTAATTTGTCCCTCCAATATCTATTGTATGAAAACCTCTTTAAATGAATAATTAGAACTTGAGGCAAAGACCATAAATCGAATTTTTTAGTAGCTTGCTGGTGTTTTTTACAAGATGGACAATACCACAAGTCATCATTACCCAACTTTTCAATGGTAGTAAATAACTCAAGACATTCACTAAGCTGAATAACTTGCTTCTTTTGTGAAATACGCATATTTATAGATTCATGGGTGGTGTGAGCCTAAAAAAAAAAAAATAAATCATGTATGAGAATATGACTTTCTGAAAATACAACATCTTTATTTATGATCATAATATTTGCCAAAATAAAATGAAATTACAAGAGGATAAATGAGGAAGACAATTTCCTAATTATGAATACATACAGAGAAAATCTCAATTTGCCAAATGTTGGAAAATATAATGTACAAAAATTAAAATAAGTATGAGAAAAGATCGTACATGTCTCACCTTTTAATGCATCTTCAGTTATAAACACTTACATAGGTATAGAGGGAATATTTAAGAAGCCAGTCCACCCATAATCATTTATCAAAACATATTAAATTTATTTAAATGCTTTGATTGTGGAAGAGTTTAATATCAATTACAATAATTTCTATTTCAGATGCATGTTGCTGAAAACCAGTAGACAATACAGAATCAAAATAAATACACATGTCATAATTTTTTATTTTTAAAGTGGTGGTTGTATGACTGAACATGACTATATTGGATTTTACCACTAAGAAGTAAATCAAAAAGGGCCTTAAGCCAATCAAAAATGTGGATTTCTACCTTTCAGAGGTACTTTTACATGCAGGCAATATTGATCATTTGCTGCAAAGTTTAAGGGGAAAAGATTATTCAGTACAGAAATAAAAGTACATTTCCACTTTTTTGTAATACCTTAACCAGGCAAAATCCCTAAGAAATTCCAATACATAAATAAAATAAGTTTCTCAATTTGGCACTTTTAGTATGGTACCAACATTTTATACATCTATATTAATAAAAGATGTTTGTGTGTGTGTCTTGTATTTATAATACACTAAAATACGGAAGCTTCTATTAAAAAATAGACATAGTCCTGCCCTTTTAAAATGACTGTGTTTAGCACACGAGATTTGTGTCAGCTGATACAATTTGGATCCGATTATAAGTGTTGTTATCGGTTATCAGCACTTATATTCTATTATACTAAAATTTAAAGGGCTTTGGTTAAAAACCGACAAAGTCGCCACCCTACCTTTTGATTAAGTTTATCATACAATATATGGGTGTTCTACGATAATTACAGCTCGATTTTTAAGTGTTTTAAATTGTCAGGATCTTATATTTATAATGCACTAAAATAACGGGATGGGCTGCTATAAAGTAATTGACAGACACACCCTCCCTTAAAACCAATATGCTTACCATTTGTGTGGGCTATGAAAATTTGGATCTGTGTTAAAAGTGTTTGCATTTATTAGGCCCTTATATTTTCATAATATTAAAATTCAGGTGGCTTCGGTAAAAATAACCTGCAATGTCTCCTGTAAAATTATGTGACATTGTTCACTCATACAAAATTTCAGCGCGCTGTGACAATTTGATCATGAGTTATAAATGTTTATCATTACCATTTTTTTTGTAAGAAAGAAAATATAATTGCAATTCAAAAAATACTGTCAAAATTGGCATTCTGAGCTGAATTTACGGACAAAAGGAGAATAACCATCCAGAGAAAAGAGAAAACAGCTTTCACATGACCAAAATCGCTTATAAACTTGATACGCAATTTATTTATTAAAAAATTCATTTCAAATTCCAAATCGCTTCAATAGTCAACTCTATGAATTTTGTGTTTTTTAAAAATGAGTCAATAACTTTCTCAAAGTTTCACGTTTGTAGAGCTGGGGAACTTGAGCCAAGAAAGTATAAAAAATTCATGATTTTTTACACATTTTTAAAAAAAATAAAAATTTCAAGAAATAAAAAAAATATCAATTTGGGGAAGAGTTATTTAATTAATGGTCATTGTACCATATTTTGATAAATATGAAGGAATTAAAAAAGTACGAAATGAAAAGTACTTCATTATCTATTAAGTTACAGAAATTCCTTTACCAAAATTTGATGATTCTTATGAAAATTGGAATACATTTAAGAATCAATTTAATAGTATTACTGATTCTAATGAATTGTTATCAAATGATCAAAAACTTTTTTTTATTTGCAATCTTCTCTCGTGGGGACAGCAAAACAAATCCAAAGTGCGGATGACACTAATGAGTCATTATTTCCAGCACTCAAGAACAGATTTGGCAATAAAAGATTAATTGTTAATAGTCACATTAAACCCTTATTAATGTTAGACAATATTTATGTTGAATCAGCTGAAAAATTAAAAATGTTATTTTATTGTATTAAGCATATAAGAGCTTTAAAAGTTTTAAATGTTGAAATGAACAATTTGAGTGAAAATTTACTGATTAACATTATGTTAATGAAGCTAGATAGAACAACATGAAGGAATTTGAAATGAGTTTTAACATCTACAGATTTACCAAAATGGGACACTTTCATTGAATTCTTCCAAAATAGTATTCAAATTCTGGAAAATTTACAGGAAACACAGGCAAATTCCCAAAAATTTAAAGGCCAAATTAAAAACAAAACCTTTATTCTAAAATCTAATCAACACTGCATAGTCTGCAAACGATCGCACACTTTGCATTTAGCTCAGTTACAAATGACTCCTATTCAAAGATTTGATGAAATTAAAAAAAATAAATTATGCATTAACAGTTTTTGTGATTATCATCAACTCTCTAAACATGTTTTTAAATATAACTGTCAAGTTTGTAACTCAAGACATAACATATTACTTCATAGAGAACAAAACAAGTCTTTCCAATCTGTTAATAAAATGTTAAGGAAGAAATTAATTTAACATGAAATGGAAAGTCAATACGATGATTCGTAATAAGAATTCTTCAATTTCGTCATACTGATTTTTTCGTGGTTCCAAAAATCAGGGCTGCGGAGTCGGTGGGAAAAATGAACGACTCCGACTCCGGAAATTTTAACAGATCCGGCTCTGACTCTTTCGCTCAAAAATGGGTCTGACTCCGACTACGGGAATTTTAACAGATCCGACTCTTTCGTTCAAAAATGGGCCTGACTCTGACTCCGACAACGCAGCTTGGAATTTCGTATTTCCTATAAATATTGCAATATTTATTGGGGAAAAGCTAGCATAAAATTTTCAAAAAAGTTTCCTACTTCATAAAATAGTTGCTTATTTGACAGAAATAGTTGATTTTGAGCCCCTTTTTATTTAAAGTTGCCATAGTCTCCTAAGCGCTCAAAATAGTAGCAAATACCAATGCTGATTTTTGTACACCAAAATTTTAATAATCTAAATTCATATTCAAAATTATTTATTACCACCATTTCAGATTAACAAAACACCCTTTCCTATATATTTTTCTTTACAACAGTAGAGACATCTAAATTTCTAGGGACTTGACAACTCAAATTATTCTGTACATACAGTACAAAGTTTAAAATTCGGACACCCAAAGTTCGGACTTTCCAGCGGCAATATTCAAGAAAGGATGGAAAAACAAAATTATTGAAACAAAAAAAGATCTAGAGCAAGGAAGCTTTATTACTGAATCAGAACTTATGTCTATGTAACAGAATCAGGGTTCGTAAATATCATGATATTTTCGAAAATATCAAAAATATCCGATATTTTGATATATATCCGATATTTTCGATATATATCCGATATTTTCAAAACTGTCAGCTTACTGTTGATTATAAATATTTTTAGACTTAATATAAATTAGAATCTGAAACATATTACATTTAGCATGAAAACATAATAAAGCAATATTCTAAATGACTTTTTTTTTATTTTTTTCTTACAATTTATGATCAAATAAATGAAAACACAAACAATTTTCTGTAAAAGTTGCTTTTTCACTCATCAAAACACAGAATTCAAGATTCAATTAAAAAAATAAATAAAAATAAACAAATTCTGAAATACAAAATAGTTTATTTTTTATTTTTTCTATTGAAGAATTTGAACATGAATGTAAGTTTGTCTGCTTTTTCATTCCCTAATGTACTGTGCTATTTATTTAGACTGAAGTAAACCAAAACTAGAAAAGATTCTAATGCCTCTACTGAAGGAGAAGCTGTAAACAACTGATAAGTTAAATCATCATTTATGGGCTGTTCTAATTTAATATTATCCCACCAAATTTTTGGTTCAACATTTAAATATTCACTTTCAAACATAAGCCTTATAAAATTGAGATTTTTTTACTAATATCCAATCACCAATTAACCCCTTTATCCCATTCTAACAGGTGCAGTCTACAAAAAGAATTGAGACAGGCTAGGGAGGTATTGTTGAAATACAGATAGATTTCTTATGATGGTAATGGGAAAGCTGCAGGTACAATCCAAAACTAGATTTTGGAGTGTAGGGAATATTTTGGGAGCTATTCTTTTTAGTTTTTATTTACAAATGGGCTAATTTTTAATAAGAGTTGAAGAATTCATTTACACTTCTTTTGACTGAAAATATTTTGAAAATAAATATCACATATATGAAATATCCAGAAATACGACATTTAAAAAATAAATATCAAATGTATGAAAATATCAAAAACCTTGATATTTTGAAAATAAATATCGGATATATATCATGATATATATCAAGATATATATCAACGAACCCTGAACAGAATAAAAGAAAAACTTTTTAATGAGAAACCTAAGTTAATAAAGCAGCGCACATTAACTGAAACGTTCAACAGTTAAGTAAGTTAGAATTTGTTCTTACATTGTATGTTCTCTTAAATATAGATTTTTGTTTTACTTTTTATTTTGTTATGATTTATCTAGTAATTAAAATGATTGTTTAATTTTGTTTTAATAACTGTTATATGTAATTTTTAATATATGAACATCATATTTGTTTTTTCTTGGAAAAGCGGTATTTTTGATGATCCAAAATTCGGAAAAATCTGAAGTTTGGGCTTGGTAAAGTCCCAAGGATTCCGGACTTTAGACTTTGTACTGTATTAAATTTCAAATGAAGACTGATAATCTTATTCATCTAGAGCTGAATATTTAACAATTAAAAACAGGAATACTGCCCCTTAAACATGGAGTAAATTATATAAAAACATACAGCATAAAAAAAAAAAAAAAAAAAAAAAATGAAGCAAAAATAAATAAATAAAAAGGAAGAAAGAACATAAAGATTTCAGCCTTCCATTTTACTTACTAATAATTCTTTCTCATCCAAAAACTTTTGCTTAATTTTCTCATCAATTTCAATTGCTAAATACATTTTTCCTGAAATGAAAAATTACATTGACACCAACTCACCACAACATCATTAAATATTAATTTACATTAACAAAATGATTATAATAAATTAAATTTGTGTATTTATACCTAATTTCCACTAAAGAATTATTATATTAAAAAAATTATTTTTTAAATAAAATTTAAATCCTTAAAAATTATCTTTTTTACCATATGAGCAAATGAACTTTTTGAACCGAAGATCCAACACATTATCCCTTTAAGACCCGATGTATTTGTAAACAAAGCTAGTCATGCCTGTAGAAAGTAAAACATGGACTGCAACCGCTACCTATTGATAAAAAATTATACTTTACTGTATCTGAGAACGATCGTTCGATTTGAGTTTTTATTACATGCGACTCAGAAGCAGACATTTAAATGAATGTCTAACCCGCACGATTGTGCGAGTTGGGTCTTAAAGGGTTAAGAGCAAAATGTATTGTATTCAACTCACTCTTCCCCCTTCATCTACATAAGAAATTTGGACCAGAATAATGAAAATATCAAACTTCAACATACATTACAGCAACTTCAATCAAAAATTTAATTTGCTTTAATGTGAAAGCATATAAAAACAATATCAAATCTTATTAAAAATTAACATTTAATGCCAAAAACAACACCAAGACCCGGTAGCAGAAAGTTCCTGACGGGTGACGTGCGTCGCAGATTTTCTTTTCCCTTTTGCAGATTTTTTTTTTTTCCTTTGGATCTTTTTCCAACTTTATATTATGTTTAGTTCTTTATTATTTATTACTAAAACTTAAGATTATTATTAATAAAAATGAGTAAAATGCTTAAAAACATTAAAAATAAATGATTAATTAAAGGTTCATTTGTAACATTTTCCCTGCAGATTATTTTCCGTCCCTGAAAGATCTGTCGCAGACACTTGGAGAATTTTCTGCTATTGGGCACCAAGATATATTCTAATGACCATGACCAGCAACACATCAAGATGAAAATGTGTTCAAAAATAATGGTGAATATGAATTGGGCCTTAAAGTAATTTGGTGCAAAGGATTAAGCATTTGAACATCAATATTTCCAAATAGTAATCTTTGCTTATTTAAGCACAGAATTCTGCAGTTTATTACAGCAAATATTATCATTTGGAAACAATCATATTCAAAATTCATTACATGAATCCATGATACCTGTGCCCAAAATCAACTCTTAAGATGAGGATATTAATGATTTATGTCTATTTTGAAAAATACTTAATACAGATATGATTAAATACATTTTTCGTATCATTTTGAAGGACACTACATCTCATCATCTATCTAGCAATAACAACACTAGTCCAAAAGAATTTATTTTTTAATAAGTGGGTTATAAATTTTAAAGATTTGAGGAATATAGTGAACAGAGTTCTTAGAAAATCTAGCCTCTGTGTGTAGCACATGATAACTTTTGAATATGTAACATACAGATTTTTCTAAATGTCTGATTAAATTAAAATAAGAACAGTAAAAGACTAAAATGTAATAAAAATTAAAAATTTTCAATACATATTTCGAATATTTTGACAGACAAAATATTTTTATAAACAGTCTCAGCTAATAACCATTTCTGCTTACTGTGAAATTTTTCATCTACACAGACAAAATTATAATTTCAGCAATTACCAAGTGCAATTATAAAAACACATAAGAAACAAGGAGAAAGGAGGGGGTTAAAAAAGGGGTCTTTATTTCTAAAGAACTTAGCGAATTGGTTGCAATGTTGAAGAGTAAAAATGTCTGAATGTTTTTTTACTGGAAAAATCTTTAAAACCACACTGAAAAATACAGGTATCAGGACAGAAATTTGGAACTAAACAAAAACGTCTATATCATCTCACTTTAATAACTGCCTAACTTTAACCTCACAGATATAAGTGCAGTATCATGTTTTAATATATATGGTCAGCTTGCTAATATGACCTATAATTTGCATGCACTGTGGATGTTGATAATGGGCTGCTAGGGCAAATTAAATTATGCCTAGAAGCCACAGCTACTTAAAGCAGAGTTTCAAGGACACATACATGCAGAAATAAGTCAGGATATATTTCAAACTTAATTTTATTAAAAACAATTAAAAGTATGATTAAATATGTTTAAATATAAAGAAATAAAGCCATAACCTTGGCCAACAAATTAATTCGCTCATTTAATGAGCCTTTACTTAAAATGAAGCACATGCCTGAAAATATAACATGTAAAACGAGCGATACAAACATGAAGTCGCTCCAATATATCATAGAATAAGGAACAACTATGTAACTAACAGTTATACAAATCAAACAATTAGAAACTAGCGTCTGTCATCGGCACAATGACGCAATACTCAAACTAAAATACAGTCATTCATCTCCAGATGCGTGGAACTCACAAAAGTATGACGTCATATCGCCAGAAAAAGAAATTGATCATAAGCAAAAGGCTGAAACAATATCATAGCTAGACTAGAAAACAAACAACGATGTTGATCAGTCTCAGAATTGGGCTGCGAAGAATAACAACATGAAACATTGACATCGATACCAGATCTCGATATTAGCAAAAATGCCTCGATATGACACCAGTTGCAAGTACTATAGCGCCCTTTCATTCAGTATAACTCATGACTCAGACATGATAGCTAGGTGATTCGGGTGTTTGCGTATAGTTTGTCGGAATCACTTGATTAATAAGTGTATTTTGGACAATATTTCCATGTAAAAACTTAGATAGTGTTCACTATAGAACAAAAGAGTTGCTGGGGTGGGGGGATTTAATAAAAAAGACACTCTTGCATCCTGTTCAAAAAACATTTTGAACTGTTTAGTTTACTCTCCTTCAACAGTAGTACTCTATTCTATTTTTAAGTGATAGTGGTGGGTTCTTATCCAAAATGCAATGTTATATTTACTTTCTGGTTTTCCTTCATCTTACGAGAAAATTTCAGATGAGAAAGCATGGGAATTAGAAAAAATGGTTAACAGACAATTTTGTCCTAAAAACTAAATGAACAAATCAAGATTCATTCTCAATTTTTAAAATGAAAAGTAGGGGTTTAACAAGAGACAAAATTATATCGTTAGGAGTATTTTCTAAATCTTAAAAATAAAATCAATTAACAGGGAAGAGAACAGAAAAATTGCAAAAAGAGGAACTTTCTGCTTCCTCCCCATATCTCCCTTTAAAGATTTCCAAGAATAATTTAATCTCAGAGAAGACAGAGGAAACTTTCTGAACTGGCAATACTTTATAAAATAGATATTTACAGTGTCTTCTGACCAATTTGGTGAATTCACCATTTGAACCATATTTTTTAAAATAAACAAAATTGTTGAAAAAGTAAACTGTCCCCTTAACAAGTTGACAAGTATGCTGGAAGACTGCACAAAGGGTTTTGTTAAATATTTCCTTTCAAAATACTTTGTCAATAAGAACATAGACGGCAGCACCATTAAATTTAAAATAATTGCATGAGGAAGCTATTTTTTTGATCAAGTTAAAAATATTCAAGAACTGCTTTTAAGATAATTGTAACAGCATATGCTTGAATATCTGAAAAGCAGATTTAATTTCCTCACAGGGTTCATACCCTTTTTAACAAAGCTAATTTCAGGAGTTTTCAAGGAGTCTTGAATTTTTTTCCAGGAGGTTTACTTTGTGTTTTAATATGACCTGGTTACCTTTTTACAAGATGTTTTCACACAGTGGTGTATACAGAGATTGAGTTACACCTCCTCAAAAGAAAATCTTCAAAAACCTTTTAAATTTTAAAATAGTAATAATAAAACGTGAAAGTATGACATTTAAGAAAATGTTGACTCTCACATGGAATTATAATGCAAAAGTTGATACATATCAGAAGCAAAATGTTTGTTTACATTCCCTCAATTTAATTTGAAACTCACTGCTATGTAATAGAAGTTCCCACTTTAATTTGCTTTTGTGTACAAAAAAAAACAGACAAAATAAGGATACAAACCTGTAAAAATTCAATTTAAAATTTTGAGTTACCATGCATAATCTATAAACTTAATAATCTATCAAATTAATTCTTATGCAGCAGTCTAATTGTTTACTTTGTAAACATCGATTCATTAATTCATCAAACAAAAGAACAAATTCCCTTTCATTTTTTGCCTTATCTTTTAGCAACTTGGTAAAATGCGGTGCAATTCCAAACACTGATAAATAACAACACTTTTTTTTCTCCATATGTGAATTTTTTGATAATTTCACTATCAGGAAACATGCTTTGAAATGCAAAGTTTATGCTCTCACACAATTTGTAAGGATAATTACTACTTCCAACTTTCAAGGCCCAAATTATTTCAGCTTTTAAATGCTCATTTCTAATTATAGTGGAATCCAAAGTTTCCAATTATCTGCTCGTTGCCGCTGGCATTGTAGAAGCATTATCGGAAGTTTTGCTTTTCACCTCTGAAACATTAGGCTTAGTTACATTTGCAAAGTCTTTCATCAACGATTTTATCATTTGCTGCTTTGAGCTTTTTATGTTTTTTTTTTTTTTAAATCTTAAATGAGATATTAGAGCTGATTCGCCCATATTTGAAATGTCTAAAGACAGCTTACATAATACACAGTGTGCTTTAAAACAAGAAGTACTTCGTAACCAGCCCTTATATTTTTCATTCTGAATCTAAATTTTGTTAAACACACACTTCCCTCCAGACATTTTTCTACGCTAAACAAGATTAAAAACTAAAACTACACTAAACATGATTTTCTAAAATATGCTGACGTATTAAATTAATGTAAACAAAAGATCAGTATTCGACAATCTCTGTCCATCCCAATCTCTCACACACGAACAATTCTTCGTGTTAGCTGCTGATTGCGCATGCACGAAAAGTCAATATCTGTGCATGTTGCAGTTAACACTGCTTATGTCGAAATAATTATATTTTATGCGATTTTCCTTCAAAATCGGTAAAATTTTCAATGTTTAATATTCTGAAAATTTTAGACAGTAAAAAAATAATTAAAATATCATAGTTTTAATATTTCCCAGGAGTTTTTTTTAATTTCCAGGAGCCAAAAGTAAATTCCAGGAGTTTTAAGGGCTCTTGAAGAAAAAAAATGGAATTGCACGAGTTTTCAAGGATTTCCAGAAGGCGTACGAACCCTGACCTGATTTAATTTAAGCTAAAATAATAAAAAACTAATTGTTTAAATGAAATCTAAAATGTTGAAATTTCTCAAGAATTTTGTGGATGCTCAAATGAAATTTAAAATTCTGCTATTTCTCTCTAAAAAGAAAAGAAATATAATTAAGATAATCTATACTAATAAAAAAAAAAGTTTTGTTTATGCCTGTGTGTGTGTGTGTGTGTGTGTGTGTGTGCAGTGGCTAGAAAATCTACTGTGCATACAAAGTTGAAAACTTTTGTCAGGGTACTCCAAGGCCTCTCCTGGCACACTTAAAGCTCAGAATTTTAATTTTTTGATTAGTAGCTAAAATTAGTAGCATAAAAAAGTCACCTTTTTCATCGCAAGCTCTGAAAAGCTTTTGTGCATGTGCAGAAACACATTTACGCATTGGAAGCAACAGTTATATTTATAGTCTATTAAAATTTCAGAGAATTCGGATGATAAGAAATATTTATTTTGTTGTGTGCTAACAGAAAAAATGTGGAAAAAAAAAAAAACCCCAAGAAATAAAAATCATGCGTTAAGCATAGATTATTAAACGCTTTCCAACACTTCCTGAATGCTTTAACAAAACTTTGCTATTTAGGGAAATAAGGTATATAAGATAACTAAGTAAACATTTTAGAAAACGCATAAAAATTCGGAAAACTGATTTCAGCAGTTATCGTCCATAGCAAATATGTATTCCAATTCTTTTGAACAGCCGTGTATTTGATCTGCAGGTTGATATATATATATTATATAATGGGAAAATTTAGTTTAGCAAGAAAACACATAACAGGTTGAAATTTCTCTTTCAGCAATTTATACTAATAGATGGATACATGGTTGCATACTTTTGTACAAACCTGTAGTTAACCTAGTACTTTTGTTACACGCCGCTATTAAGCTAAAATTTAAATCAAAGTAAAACACTCTTCAAACTACTGAAATCACATTTCCAGAAATTATCATTTAAAGGCGGCCATGTATCCAATTCTTTGTGTGACCCTCTATATCATTTTATCTATATTCTACAAACTTTTCTCAGTAAACTAAATGCAGATCAGCATAAAAATGCACAACTGAATTAAAAACCACCATTAAGTAATTTGCGCACATACCCAGTAACCCTTACGAATTCTTTTGTGTAACCCTGTATATGTATTATATCATTTATACACACCATAAATATAGTGAATATATAAAAGACCATATCATAATTAAAATTGAATTTCCAGCAATCATCGCTAATGTACAGGAATTCTGATAGAATATCTATATCTATCTATGTGAGTCATTCATAGTTTCTTATTTTACATACTGGTTTCCTATGTTCATTTCTAAATCATCTTTAGAACTTTATCAATTTCTTCATATATTTATGATTTCAAATTTATTATATACTAGCGAACTTGCCCGGGTACGAAAAAAAAAAACAACAGGAATTACGAAAAAGCTCTAAAAAGCACAATAAGATATCGCGAAAAATTTTTAAATCGCCTCTCAAATTTTCAAAAGAGAAAAAAAAAAATTATATATTGTGTTCGAAGATTGCAAGTTGATTCCTTTCACTACTGTGGAAAAATAGTAGCAAATCTCTAAAATATACTAAAAATCACATACAAAATTCCCGAAAAATTCAAAAATTGCTATACGAAATCTGAATAAACTTTATTGAAATGAGGGCATAATGTACTTTAGGTTAAAAATGGAATGTCAAAAAATTGCAGCAGATCGCGCTGAAACGTAAAAATCGCATTAAAAACACAAAAAGTTCAAAAATCACGAAAGTCAAAATTTACTATAATTAGATAAAAGTTTCAAATCTAATTCCTTTGACCTGTTGGCTCTCTTAAAATTTATGTTTTGGAAATCATGCTAAGCATTAGATTATGTTACTTTTATTCATAATTAATTTACTTGGATTCCCTTAAATATAATTAATATAATCCCTTAAGTTAATATTAGTTTTTGTTGCATTAAAATATCTCAATTTGTTGATTTTCTGTAAGCAGGTAAACCCTGTTGTTTTACAGTGGAAGTCTATGGGAATTTGGCGAAATATTAGAGACATCGCCAAATACTTTTGGCAACTCATTTTGGTTGCCAAATTTTGTGATATACTGCCAAGTGGACGCCAAACTTTGTGGCATTTGGCGACAGAACTGTGTCCCTCTACGGTAACCTCCTTATAGTAATGGAAATACATTAAATGCTGTTCAATAATTGCATAAAAATTCTGCTAAAAATTCAAAAATCGCTGCACGAATTCCGAATAAACTTTTTTGAAAAGGGAACAAAATTTACTATATTGGGTTAACAGAAAGAAACCATATTCTTCTCACTTATATGGAAAAATCACCTCGAAACTTAAAAAAGTGTTAAAAATTGCATAAAAAAATCGAAAATCAGGCTTCGAGGTGCAAAACTTCATATATAGATGTACCTTTTCCCCAAATTTTGTAGCTCTACGTGCAGTGGTCTCTTCAGAACACCGTCAACACACTCACTCACAAACTTCTTTCCTTATTATTATATATATATATTTCTCTTGCGTAGCGCTAAAAAAGGGCTGTATTTGTAGCTTGCTATTTGGCAACAGCCACAGCGATGATTCTCAGTGGTTAAGTTACAGTCACATGTCCCAACCCACTCATCAAATCAAAATCCAGACAGAATCTCTCTTTTAACGCAAATCGTTTGAGCAATTACATGAATGACAACTGCTATTGGTCCGTTTTACGGTGACGTGAGGAATTCAGCCAATCAGCTTTTTGATCCAAGGTTGTATTTAGGCACATGCGAAAACGCTTTGTTTGCAGTTCGATAGCGTGATACGTAGAATCTTTTATGGCGTCTTATTATAGTTTTAAATTAATTTAAGCCGTGATTTTCAATACTACAGGCAAAATGAAAGAAGAAGGGCCCTATCTGAAACTAACATGCCATTTAAATTTAAACGGCATCAATTCCCAGTTTGCGTAGCTTTCTCAATGATGTTCAACAAGTCACAGGGCCAGACTTTTGATAAATGCATTTTTATTTACATTTTCAACAAAATTTTCAATTACTTTTATTTTATAATGTTAAAATGATTTAAACCCATTGGCAGCATTACCTAAATGCATTTTTATTTACATTTTCGACGAAGTTTTGCATGACTTTTTATACATTAAAAATATTTGTAAATTTCATATGTTGCTTGCTCGGATCGCATAGCAGCCCAACTAAAAATATTTTTTATTGTGTTTTCACTAAGGTTTTAAATTAATTCTGTTTCTAAGGTGCATTTTTATTTACATATTCAACAAAGTTTTCGATTACTTTTTTATACATTAAAAATATTTGTAAATTTAATACGTTGTAACGATTTATGATAGCACTCCTTCTGGCTAGAACAACTTAAATAATGGCGAGCGCACGAAGCGAGCTGGGATCGCATAGCGATCCCAATATGAATTGCGTAGCAATTCATGGGGGTTGGCGAGCATTAGTGAGCAGGGGGCTGAGCCCCTCAGTAGTATCTGAAATTTTTTGTGTGTCCCTGTAAATGCTATGCACCTCATATTATACATGAAGTAACTTATACTATAGCTCAGAGACGTATATCAATTTCAATATACATGAAATAGTTTAACATAATTCAAATATGCCGCAAACAATTCCACCCCTATACCATTATGTAACGGAATACTTTTGTGTGGCCCTGTAAATGAATAACTATTCTTTGCACCGCATATTCTACAGAATGCTTATTTTAGTGTACATTATATAAATGCATATCAATTTTCTTATGTTTGAAAGCGTGTAACATCATTAAAAATCATTTTAAACGACTTCTTCCCATAGGCCCTAATGTAACAGACAACTTTGTACCATGTTTAGTTCATTTACAGGGACAGTCAAAACTTAATTTGAAATAGGGAACGTGCTATGGTAAACGTCAATAACATCCAAAAATTTCATGGCAATCTGAGTATATTTACGGGAGTTAGACACGGACAAACAAACCGAAGTCAAACACTTTTCAACTTTGTTGGAAAGTGTTAAAAAGACAAGAAAACAAATTTCTTTTTCAACTAGATATCAATATTTTTTCACGAATTTTTATCATGAGGTGCACAGCCACCATATTTATAACAGCTAGAAATCTCAAAGAATTTGAACAACAAAAACTTTTTCTGATGAATTTTGACTAATGAAATAGATCAAACCAAGAAAAAAAATCTTACGAGCCATTTCAGGGGTAGTACTGATCCTAACTGATATTTCAGGACACATTTACACAGCATACTACTTTTTTGTTTACATGATCGGTTGACGAAATACGATTAATTTCTGCAATTTTTTAACGAAGTTTACGCCTTTTTTTCATGACCAACTATGAAAATTTCTAATTTTATACGCAATTGCTTGACAAAATTCACAATTTTTTTGCGATCGTTTGCCGAAATTTGCAATTTTTTTTGCAGTGATCGTTTATCGAAATTCAAGATTTTTTTCCGCGATCATTTGCCGAAATTTGAGATTCCCCCTCCACGATCGTTTGCTGAAATTATCAATTCCCCCCACACCCTGATAGTTTGCGGAAATTCGTTATTTTTTTGCAATCATTTGACAAAATTCACGCTTTTTGTCAGATATATAGAATGGTCCATCAGTTGGTTCTTTTTTGAACTATTAATATTTCAGAGGTTATTTGTGTCAACTGTAATGTGTCATGCATGTATGAACTGTAAAATGTATGCCATTTGTATGACAAGATTGTGCAATGGCACACACTGCTCGCCAAACCAACTTATTGAATGAGAAATTTCCAGAAATTCTGATGTGAATTGGATGCCAAGATCATGCGATTTAAACCCAGTGGATTATTTTCTGAAAAGCAAACTGTACGCAAATGCACCCCACACAATCCAAGACCTCAAACATAACATCCGGGCTGAAATTTTGGCGATGGATACATTCATTCTGGGAAAAGTCATCGAAATTTTTGATGTTCGGATGATGGTATGAAAAGTTGAGCAGCGGTGGCCACATGTGCAATATTATATTCCAAACATAAATGGCATAGACCCACCTTCCATGTTAAATAAAGAATTTTTATTTTCACTCATAAAAAATATGTTGTTTTTCATAATAAACAAGAAAGAAAAATCATGCGTTAATCATAGATTATAAAACACTTCCTGAATGCTTGAACAAAACTTAGTTATTTAGGGAAATAAGGTAACTAAGTAAACATTTTAGAAAATGCATAAAACAGTGGAAAAACTGATTTCAGCAGTTACCGTCCATAACCAAATATGTATTCCAATTCTTTTGAACAGCCCTGTATTTGTAGGTTGACATATATATATATATATATATATATATATATACACTATATAATGGGAAAATTCAGTTTAGCACGAAAATGCATAACAGGTTGAAATTTCTCTTTCAGCAATTTATACTAATTACGCAACTGTCACGTTGGGAACGCGCCATTTTTTTGCATCTGCGAATTGGCATTTGCACGTGGCAATATCTCCCATTTTTTTAAACTTAATTTTGCCTTTTTCGTAATTTTCCTTTAATATTTTATTGTTTCAACATTTCCATTATTCCCTGTAATTTGACACATCCCTTTTAATCCTACGGCGATTCCTTCAATTTTCAATCTACCGTTCGCTAAATTCGCCGATCCTTCTTTTTCAGGTCGCTTATACTTGATTTCATATCGGGCGCCATTTTCCGGCACCACGGAAGAGAAAGATTCCTCCTTCCCTCCTGTGCAGTCCGGAGTGTTCCGCTTTCTCTCGTTTATCGCTCTTTTGGCATTCTGCGCTATCTTGCTCTTTGGCATTGTACGTACGCTGTTTCTCTGCTTCGCGCGCGCTGATTGGCCATGGTCGCTGGTCGACTCGCCAATCTGGTGTGCGCTTGTGCTTATAGGATCACCAGGCAGATTAGCAGCCAGTATTGCCTGCGACTTGGAGTGTGTTGCATCGCGAAAAGTTTTTAACGAGATTACCCCGACATGGGGGGATGCCGCATGGCTTCCCACCGCTGGCCGCACTTTTCGATTGCCCGTTTCTGTGATCTTTTTTGGGAGAGAAATTTTCAAGCTTTTAGAATAAGGAACTGCAGCCGTCTCCAGCCTACCCAAAATTGAACTCCGGAGTTTTCGAAATAAAAACATTGTTTTTGCATCACTACATGGTCTCCTCAATTTTTCCAGAGATGCTTGTTTTTATTTATCTCAGCAGCCACAGCATGTTCCAAGCTATCGTCGAAGCAATGGTAAGATCACTCTAGTTACTTTCTATCGTCCGATTTCACTCTGATGATTGCGCAAGTTAAATGATGAAAAACAAAAGCGAGCTCGCCTGGGTTATTGGCACTTCGAGAGCTACACGTGGGTGTTGGGGTTAGCCCTTGCACGTGTTCATCAATAATGACACTATACACATCGTTCTTAACAGTGACAATATATGTTTGTGATAGCAACTATTTTGCTAAAATTTTATTCAAACTAAAACACTCATTCATAAATTCTGATTTAAACCAAAATAATATATATCAATATCTTCATACAATTTTAATTAAACATATTATATTTCATGTATTGCATGTTAAGAAAATTCAAATGATTATTAATTTATATTTAACATTTGAATAAAATTGTATTATAAATTTAATAAACATTTAAATTTTCTTAATGTGTAACACAAACATATAGGCATGTTATTTAAAATATATCAATTGATATTATTTATTGTAAATATAAATGATTTTGTTTTAGTATTTGGCTGCATACCGAAGATTCGTTGCACCCCTAACAGAAATCATATTTCTAGAAATTATCATTTACTAGGGGATCGAACCCGAACTCCTCGGGTTACAGAATACAGGTGAAAACCATTTTTTTTAAACTCTAATTATTTTGTTTACATGTAATATATATTTTAGATTGCCCACTAACATCAAAAAGAATTTTTATATGAAAAATATCAATTATGCAATCAAATAAAGTTTTGAAATTTATTAAAAGCGATACTTTCACATGTCACCGCATGCCAGGAGTTATTAACCCATGATTTTGCAATTTACGTCAGTTTTTCCGATCATTTCGGTGCTTCAAGTGTGTGGTTCAATCACATGTCTGTTAAATTTGTTCCTTATTTACATTATTTTATTTATTTTTCTATAGAGGAAGTTTTAATTTTGTTATGGAACATTAGATGGAAACAAATGCTGAACTTTTTACATTGTTTTAAAGGCAAGCAGATTAACCTTTCGTAATCGAGCTACACGTGATAGAGATAAATTTAAAAATAATTTATGCTTGAAAATCTATATATATATATATATATATATATTAGGCTATCGTACGTGGCACAGTAATCGCGATTATTTGTTAATTGTTTAATGGCAACGCCCGAATGAAACGCATCTTATTGGTTATTGTGTAATATTATTAAAAAGGGAATTACAATAAATAAATAAAAAGTTTAATTAATAACTATAGACCAAAGCAATTTATATAATTTAAAAAAATAAAATAAAAGTAAATAAACAATTTATTAATAAATAAACAACAACATCCGGGTTACCATATCAAGCAAAATATCGACACTTTGGCGCCAGTTAAGTACCCCGGTGCGTATATGATATTGGTGTCAGAAAAAAGTCGCGCCAACGTAGTGCGTATATGACACCTGTGCCGATTCATCTAATTTAAAATACAATAAATAAATAAATAAATGAAGGTACTTTTCCAGTATAGGTACTTGGCGAAATAGAGAAAAAGTCCATGGCGAGAAAAGAAATTTTTTTCTGGCAACCGATTTAATCAAAATATTTTTTTCAAATAAAACTACATAAAAGTTGATCGCAAAGAGTTCGTATTTTTATGTTAGTTGCGCGCAATTCTCGCCAATAGCATTTTTTAACTTGCCAGCAGCATTTTTTATTTTTCGAGGGGTAAATTAAAACAATGCTTTGATGTTGAAATTAAATGGATTATGGTATTATTCATTCTTTTTCTTTTTTTTAAAGTGAAAGTCATGAATTTTAAAGATTTCATTTTTAAATTAAAGTTATCCATTCTAAATAAAATGAGTGAAGGGATGAATGAGGGATTATATTTTAACCTGAATTAACAAAACATGAAAAAAAAAAAAATGCGACGGGTACAATGTTTGGCGATTTATCACCTGTGCCCGACTAACATAAAAGTAGGGAGTTCTCGATTTCTCTATCAGAATCTTCCAATTTGGCGAAAAAATTAAGCAAGTAATTAAATTATGAATGAAAGTAACAGGATACAATGCCTAGCATACATTTAAGGGAGACCGAACTGGTCGCCCGGGCTGCTAGTTATTTTAAAAACCACAATAACTCAGTCAATTAAGATACAATTTTCAAACAAATTGCATTTGAAAGTAGATTTTTTTCTCTACTTGACGGTTTAAAAATTGAAAAGCTTGTATTTTAATTTCAAATTTTTTCAGTTTTTATCAGAAAACGGCAATAAAAAGGTACAATTTTATTTCCTGCGTGGTTATTTCCCCTTTACTTTCAACACTTTCAACCCTCCATGACTTTCAACAGAAATGGAGTTCTTCAGCTGCCACAATTACAAAAAATGTATTAAAAACTACAAAAAAATTAATATCTCAAAATTAAATTGAGATACAGTTTTCAAACAAATCACATTTAAAAGGGCATTTTTTTCTTTATACGACGGTGTAAAAATTTAAAATGTGCGATGTCTAGAAGTTTAAAAATTTGCAGTAGAGAAAATTGCAAAAAAAAATTTTATTTCAAATTTCAAAGTTGCCATTCGCAGAATGACGTATGCGTTACGCACAGATATGTTTGTCCTTTATAATATAGATAGATGGCCATGTATCCAATTCTGTGTGTGACCCTGTACATCATTTTATCTATATTCTACAAACGTTTCTTAGTAAACTAAATGCAGTTCAGCAGAAAATGCATAATACATTTAAAAACCACCCTTAAGCAATTTACGCTCATACTGAGTAACCTTTACGAATTCTTTTGTGTAGCCCTGTATATCAACTATAGCATTTTTACACATACCATACATTATGCATAAACATAGTGAAACTTAAAAGCACATAATTAAAAATGCTTTTTCTGCATCATCGCTAATATACAGTACTTCGGATACAATATAGTATTCTGAAATCTTTTGTGTGTCCCTGTAAATGCTATGCAGTTCGTATTTTACATGAAATAAGTCATAGTAAACCTCAGTGATGTATATCAATTTCATTATATATAAAAAAGTTTAACATAATTAAAATATGCGGCAAAGAATTCCCTCCACCCCTATATCATTATGTAACGGAATTATTTTGTGTGGCCTCGTAAATGAATAATAATTATTCTTTGCATTGCATATTCTACAGAATGCTTATTTTAGTGCACTTCATAATTACATATCAGTTTTATTATGTTTGAAAGCTTGTAACATCATTAAAAATCATTTGAAATGAATTTTTCCCATTGGCTGTAATGTAACGGAATACTTTTGACTTTTTCTGTGAATCAGTGTTTCTCAACCTGTGTGCCGCGGCACACCTTTTTTGACAAATAATTAAAGAAGTATAGGGTCATATCGAGGATATGACATTTTCTATTTATCATGTGCTTAACCCCTTAACTTTTTTTTTTCTTTTTGACACCATAAATTAAAAATAGGGGCAAAACACCACTTTTTCCGTACTAAAATATTTACCTTATACAATGGAAAAATATCTGACAATTAATAAAGATAAATTTAAAGTTACAAATTAGTGGTATCAAAAAGCTTATAGTAACGAAGCAAGCAAAGTCTTCTTGCCTGAACATAGTTTGGATTTTCCTTCGCTTTCAGTTGACGAATATGAATAATTAACGAACCCATTTGTAATTTGCAAGACACCAAATTTGAGAACAGAAAAAGAACAGCTCATTGTTTTGAAAAACGATGAGTTTTACAAAATCGTTTGTTGAAGATAGCTTTCAACAATCTTCGGGAAAAATTTGGATGAGTTTTGGCTTTCTGCCAGAAATATGTCCCCACAACCAGCTTGAAAGCTATTAAAACTCTTCTGCCCGTTGCAGCTTCATGGTTCTGTGAATTTGGATTTTCAGCATTGGCAGAAATCAAGTCCAAAAAGCGAGTAAGACTTTTAAAAGTTGACGATGAAATGTGAACTTGTCTTGCGACTTTAGAACCTCGTATTGATTGAATTTGTTCAAGAAAACACGCTGTGTCCTCCCATTGAATACATTTTGTAAATAAATAAGTAATTTTATTTTTTTTGTATCATACAACTTTTTAATTTTTTATATTCAGGTGTGCCGCAAATAATTGCTGATATTTTTAGTGTGCCATCAACCAAAAAAAGTTGAGAAACACTGCTGTAAATTAACTAAACATGCTACAAACTTCATTTGAAATACGGGACTTATGGTAAACGTCAATAACATTAAAAAATTTCAGGGCAATCCAAGTATATTTACAAGAGCATGGGCAGACAAACTGAAATCATAAACACTTTTCAACTTTGTTAGTAAGTGTTAAAAAAGAAACAACATATGGACCACCCAGTACCTTATATTATAATACGAACAAAAATTGTGAGTGTATGCAAATTTTATCTTAAAAACGGCTCTAATGATTTTTACTAAATTTTGTATTTTACCATTTTCGGGCATGAGAAGACCATTGGATTAGGTTACGTGTTCAAGAAAATTCGATTAGTGGGTCATTTTGGGTCAGGGTAAAGCTAATTATATCTGAAAAATGGCTCAATCGAATTTGACTAAATTATACATATAACCGTTTTTGAGCACGAGAAAACTATTGGGCTAGGTCACATGTTCGAGAAATTTTGATTAGTTAGTCACTATGGGTCAAGCCAATTTTATCTAAAAAAGGGCTCTAATGATTTTGACTAAATTTCGTAATCTATTGTTTTGGATTACGAGAAGTGCAATGGGCTAAGTCACATGTTAGAGAAAATTTGATTAGTGGGTCATTTTTGGGGTCAAGCTAATTTTATCTAGAAAACGGCTCTAACGATTTTGATGAAATTTTGTATTCTATTGTTTTCGGGCATAAGAATACCATTGGGTTATGTCACATGTTCAAGAACATTCGATTGTGGGTTATTTTGGGTCAGGGTCAAGCTTATTGTATCTAAAATTGGCACAAACAATTTCAACAAAATTTTGTATTATACTGCTTCTGGGCACGAGAAGATCATTGGGGAAAGAAATTGTTCAAGAAATTTCGATTAGTGGGTCATTTTGGGGACACTACAGGACAAGCTAATTTTGTCTAGAATATGGCTCTAGCAATTTTGATTAAATTTTGTATTCTATCATTTTCAGGATCGAGTTGGGTCTGGGTCAAGCTAATTTTACCTATAAAATGGCTCAAACGATATTGACAAAATTTTGTATTATACCATTTTCGAGCACGAGAAGATAATTGGGTACACATGTTCAAGAAATTTCGATTAATGGGTCATTTTTGGGTCACTGCGGTCTAGTTAATTTTATCTCAAAAATGGCTCTAACGATTGACGAAATTTCTTATTTTATTATTTTCGCTCAAGAAAACCACTGGGCTAGGTCGCATTTTTGAGAACATTCTATTAGTGGGTCATTTTGGGTCACAATGGGTCAGGGTGAAGTTAATTGTATCTATAAAAGTCTCAAACGATTTTGACAAATTTTTTTGTATTATACTGTTTTTGAGCACGAGAAGATCATTGGGCTAGGTCACATGTTCGAGAAATTTCGATTACTGGGTCATTTTTGCATCAGTAAGGGTCAAGCTAATTTTTGCTAGAATCCAGCACTGACGATTTTGATTAAATTTTGTATTCTATCATTTTCAGGCTCAAGAAGACAGTTCAGTTAGGTTGCATGCATGAGAAAATTGATTAGTGGATCATTTTGGGTCACTATGAGCCCGGGTCAAGCTAGTTTGTATCTTAAAAATGGCTCAAACAATATTGAGAAAATTTTGTATTATACCATTTTCGGGCAGGAGAAGATTATTGCGCTAGATCACATGTTCGAGAAATTTTGATTAGTGGGTCATTTTTATGTTGAAACGGGTCTAGCTAATTTTATCTAAAAAGCGGCTCTAATGGTTTTGACTAAATTTTGTATTCTACCGTTTTCGAACCTGAGAAGACCACTGAGCTAGTGTCACATGTTCAAGAAAATTAGAGTATTGGGTCATTTAAGGGTCATTGTGGATCAAGCTGATATCTATAAAACGGCTTAAACGATTTTGCTAAATTCTGTATCCTACCGTTTTTGATTACCAGAAGATCTTTGAGCTAAGTCACATGTTTGAGTAGATTTGATTAGTGGTAGTGGGTCATTTTGGGTCACTATGGGTTAGGGTCTTGAAGCCGCGAATTTGGCAACAGCCAATAAGTTGGCGATATTTGGTGAAATATTCACGACATTTAGCCAAAAATTAGACTTTCAAGATTACAAATGGCAAAACACATACTTGGCGCCAAATGAAAGAATGTAACAAAACTTGGCTATATTTGGCAAAAAAAAAAAAAAAAAAAAAGGCTTTCAGAATATGAAGGAATTTTTCTAAAATTCTTAATAAGACTCCAGATACATGGTTAAACCAATCAGAGTCGAGTTAAAAATGTAATATGGATTGATGTCCTTTCGTTGTAAATTTGTAAATAATATAAAATTAAGAAACATGTACGCACATAGTTTTCCTATTAATTGTTTTTGTAAATAATACTGTTTTAAAATAACATTCTTTATAGAAATAATACAGAGAGAATGATACAATGAAAATATTATATCGTGTTGAACATAAAGTTAATTTTAACTGAGCATAGCTCGGTCATCCCTACTTGCATATATTTTTAAAAATATTCACAATTTGAAAAGTTATTGGATACTACTTACGATCTAGTTTTAGAATATTTCCATCATCCTTTAATTGCCCAACTTCTAGGTTGGCTGCTGCATTTACACTGTGGATAGAAAAGAGATATTTTTCTTTTTCTTTGATGTCAGAATTTTCTGAATTCTCTTTTTCACAATCAGAATGTTCACTGTCATAATCTTCGCCATTGGTCATTTCAACTTCTGTAAAATCAGATCAATGTTTTTAGAGCCAGCATACAATTCAGGAATCTAAAAATTGTGTAAAGCATATCCTTCAGCACTAATAGAAGCATACTGAGATAAAATATTCAATTTGTCCTCCCATAGCAATTTTATTAAAGGATTGTTGTAGAATTTATAAAATAAATTTCTCACAACGAAATACTTTCCTTCAGCAATATAGACCAATAAGCAAAGGATATATTTGCTGAGGCTTATAAGGAGTTTAGAATTAAAATCTTTAGAATAAGAGTTTAGAACTTAAAAGCTTGATACATAAAAATACTAACTGGCTGCAGTAGCTTTAAAGGTAACAAAAATCTGTTTTCTGTTATTAAGCTTATTTTCATTCATCATCAATAATTTTTTTTAAATAATCTCATTCTGAAGTTAATTTCATAAAAAAAAAAGTTATTTTTTAAGTAAAATAAAACAAAAAGTGAAATTAGAAAAAAGTTTTTCAACTGAGTCAGCTGATTATACAAACTATCATAAAATAAGGGAAATTTAACATATAATAAAATTATACCTCCATTTTGTTTCTCTACTACATTGTTGGTAATTACTTCCCAATCTTCGTCTGTGGTTGGGCATTTGAAAAATCTCCTGTTCCAAAGTAGATACAACTCATTTTAGTAAAAACATGCATTATAAACAAATAATATAGATAATAAATAAAAACAAAACAAATTTAAACTTACGACATAAACCTTAACAGAATATTATACAGCATGTCAAAGGTGTAACCTTTTGTAAGGACGGGTATAAAGAAGGGATGGCCAAAAAGTTGACAAGAAGGTGGCCTATTGTTGACTCCTTGCTTAGATCTACAAAGAGAGAAAAAAAACATTAAATATTAATACAGCATACCAAACAGTACTTTCAAACTTATATGCCATGGAAGAGTATAAATTAAAACTACAGTAAACTCCCGACTATAAGGCTCGCGACTATCCAGCCTAGTAAAAAGTTGCAAGAGGCTTAGATAGGCAGGTTCCCATCCGTGGGAAAGTGCTGACTCACGACAGGAAGGAACAAAAAGGGATCGCAAAATGCAATAGCAGAGAATTCCAAACTTAGTAATTGCAAGGTAAAAGAACATTTGTTTGGACCATAAAGGTGGATATAATGCCGTGTGGGAAACAGAAGTGGAAGATGAGAATGAAAAGTTTCTCTCGTTGATGAAAAATATACCGGCCTCTGACGATGTCAATGCAGGGGATATTACAGAATGGATAGCAAACAACGAAGTTAATGAATTAACTGAAAGCGATATTGTAGAAATGGTGACACTGGGAGAAGTAACAAAAGAAAATGAGGAGGAGGATGGCAGAAAAAATCTCATCTCACATTCGGAAAGATTCAAGACAATTGAGGCAGCACTACAGTACATTAGTCAGCAGGAGGAAGCGAAGCCAGCTGATATCATCTGCTTGCATAAATGGAGAGACTAACAGAGAGAAGCAGTCATTTATGATGGACTTTTTCAAAAACTAAAAAGTTTTGACTCGTATCTTATGCATAACTTTTCATATTTGTGCAATCATTTATTAATAAACAGTAAAATATGATTTACTCATTGTTTTGCGAATTAGGCTTACTTTTTACATTAATGTTTTGCTTATTTTGAAACTGTATGCACTGTATATATGAATTAATGTGTAACATGTAAAATCTAATATCTAATCAGGAAGGGAGTAAATATTTATAGAACTTCGGCCTATCCGGATTTTTTGTTAACCGGCCTACCCTTCTGCCACATTAAGCTGGATAGTTGGGGGTTTACTGTATACGAAAAAGTGTGATAAATAAAAATCCACTGCATTTTTTTAAATTGGCAACTTTTCTAAAAAAAATTGTTAGAGCCTATTTTAGAACTGCCAAGTTTCCGGCTGCTTGGATACCAGTATATTAATACAGAAAATGTTCTTTTATTTAATTGGAACATTTGGACAATTTAAAAGAACAACATTTTCTCTAAGATAATAGTGGTGTACAAAAAGCCAGAGACTTGGCAACACTGCTATTTTTAAATTACGAATGAGAGCAACATGAAAAATCAATTATGATTATACATGTCAAATTATTTTGGTTAAATTAATTATAGCGTATGATACATTCTACAAAAATTTGCAGATTAAAATGTAAAGAAAAAAGTCTGATTTTGTCAACTCCACCCACTATTTAATATCTTTACCTTTTAAATTACAGCAGCACAATGCAAGATCTGTCAAATCATGGTCCTAATGTATCATAGACATCTTTTAACAGATTTCTACAAATAAGGTTAGTTGGGGTAACTGGACCCACGAGGTAACTGGGCCATAGGCTATTTTATAAAAATCTGTTGGTGTTTTTTTGAGTTTTAGCTTTTGTGAACAATGCCCCTTAATCTCTACTTCCTAAAACAACGTGTATCAACTCAATCATAACTCTCACTTTGCTGTGATAAGTTGTCAAAAATTTACGTTTCTTTTTTTAAAAACAACGTCAATATGGTTGAACTTCCTCGACTTTTTATTAAAATGCTGTAAGTACTTTTATTAAATAATTTTTTTTTTTAAAGATTAGACATATAACTACATTAATATTAGGTATCTATACATATTTACTTCATGTTTCAAATGTAAGCCCAGTGTCCGAGTTACCCCATAAATTTTTCAAGAATGGGGTAACTGGACCATGCTGGATCCAGTTACCCCAATAATTATAAATTATTTTTTGTGTGTTTCTCTTAGTACAGGAAGTAAATTTCTCCATTTTTTTTTTCTCACAATAAAGAAAATGATAGAATACCTTATTAAAATTACGTAATGAAATTTAAAAAAAGCATATTGAGTGGTATCAAACCAAATTTCTTGACCCCTTGAGAGGCGGTGATGCCGTTATGACATCACTTAATTTTAATTCCTAATTGTCACATTCGCACCTGAATTTTATAATAAAAATTTCATCTCTATTAAGTACGCGAAAAGATACTTTTACTTGTTTTCAGATAGATTCTCTTGTAAATATTGGTGTCATTAAATTATTTCAACATTTTACGAATGCAAGTACCTTGCCCCTGAAAGTGAGATAGCCAGACCTTGAAATTGTACTATACAAAGGGGTCGCATTCTATAGGGAAACTTTTATCATTCCTACCAGAGTTGGGCAAAATACACCGAAAAACCATTTTTGATACAAAATACATTGGTTTTAGAACCTAAAATACAAATTACAAAATACTTTTCAAAATTAAAAAGTTCCAAATACAAAATACATGTATTTTCAAAATACATTTAAAATAC
This sequence comes from Maratus speciosus, assembly GCA_963932465.1. Lineage (NCBI taxonomy): Eukaryota > Metazoa > Arthropoda > Arachnida > Araneae > Salticidae > Maratus > Maratus speciosus. The sequence goes on along the minus strand of OZ010788.1, from coordinate 79,430,923 downwards.
AAAATACATTTCGAAATTTCAAAAATTTATTGATGCAAAGTGTTTTTTGGGGGGAAGCATTATCATGGTCCCATAAGAGGGTGCCGCAACAGGCTACCCAACTGGTTGTGATTAAGTCACTGAATTAAAATAACTTAAACGTTCACAACACATTGAATATCTTCATTATTTTTATTATAAAACTATATTACATTTATTATACTAAAAAATATTTTCTTGATACATAACTGGTTGTGAATAAGTCACTGAATTAAAATAATTTAAACGTTCATAACACATTGAATATCTTCATCATTTATATTATAAAACTATACTACATTTATTATCGTAAAAAATATTTTCTTGATACATTTTCAATTAATTTAAAAAACAAATATTAAACAATTTGAAACTCTCTGTATAATGAACAATAATCTCGGTTTTCAAACTTTTAATACGTAAATAACAACATCTGTTAATAATGAATAAACGCCTATGACTATTATTAGTTATAAAACCATGCAAAATTATGTTTTAATAATATTTGCGATTTTATTTTAAACAAACACATGCACAGCACATACTCACATATACATAATGACGTGTCTTTGTAAGATGTATGTGCTTGTGATTAATTAAATTAATAACATATTTGTATATACATATGGATACTATTAATTGGTTAAAATTTCCATTTTCGTTTTCTATTGAAACTCTAAAAAGAATCAAGATACAGTTTTGCGATAAAAAATTTGCTCAGCTAATTTATATCTTAACTGTGTTAATTATTTTACAAACAATCTGTATTACAAAGCAAAAAAGATGCCCGTGAATCTACATTATAAAGCGAAAAAGATGTCCGTGAATCTATATTATAAAGCACAAAAGATGTCTGTGAAGACTAATTTCATATTAATAGTCACAACTAATGGAATAGAAAAAATATATATATATACTTTCGAATGAGATTTCTTTAAAAATTGTATCGCAATTTACCCAGCTTTTAAGGATTTTTATAACAATTTTCAAGCTTGAATTTTTTAAAACCCATCTCGCAAATATTCGTGCGACGTAATTATGGAAGATTAACCTTTGCACTTAAAATAACGATGCAATTGAGCATTTGTTTGTTTATGTGTCATATTCCATAACGAAATTTCTAATCTGGTATGTGGCTAATAAAAAGTCACATAAATACTTTTTCGGTACAGTTGGTAAGAAATCCAAGGAAATATACTAAATTAAAAATATTTATTAGTTTTCAATTAAAAAATGATTTTCGCCTATGTGCTATACACTGTGCAGTATATCGGCATCTTTAATCTTACTGAGATCGCTGGTCTGTATTATAAAACAAAAACATTTCCATGAGTGACGCTGATGTAATAATGACGATGGCAACGATCTGAGTAATAATTTTCTCTTTTTAGCAAATCTATTAACGTCTAATCATTGCACAATTTGAAGTTTTACACCATCGAATAGATAAAAAATCTACTTTTAAATGCAATTTGTTTGAAAACTATCTTAATTTATGGATTTGCTATAGTTTAAAACAAAACGAGCATTATTTAAAAAAATAATCTATATCGAATGCAGCCCAATTGTGGAAGATTTACCTGTATGCACTTAAAATGGTGTAAATAAGTTTATCATTTGTCCCTGGGTAATATTTGATAACGATATTATAAGTTCATCAAAATAAATACATAAATACAGATGTAACCGACATATAATCGAACTACCACTCAAATAAGTAGAATAAAAAATGCAGCCATAATTAGTGAATTCTTTGGCTATTAATCTTTGACATGTAGCTAATGTGAAAGTACTGTTTTTAATAAATATCAAAACTTTGTTTAAATGCATAATTTATATTTTTCATATAATTTTTTTTTTTTTTTTTTTTTTTTTTTTTGGTGTGTGTGTGTGTGTGTGTGTGTATGTGTTGTTAGAGAAAAAAAAAATAAACATAAAAATTGTATTACAGTTTTCAATTTAAATTATTTTCACCTATGTTTTGTACATCAATTAGTATGTTCTGTAAACCAGGAAGCCAGGGTTAGCTTCGCACATGTCAAATAAAAAATGAAGTATCAAAAAGTTTTGGAATGCCAAGTCACCGTGTAAATGCTTAACAATGCGTGTAAATGCTTAATAAAGACAAATCCACATTTAAACATCTAATACCTAATATACTCTGTATAAACACACAATACAGTTTAATGCACATTTGCATACTTTGTAAATAAATTGAATTACTTTTATATTAAAGTTCAATCCCAATTAAATGTACATCAAAGGTATGGTAAATCATATTAGAATCTCGATGGAATGAGTACTAAGAAACTAGAAAATAATCTTAAAATCAATATATGATGGTTTTAAGACTAATACCTTACCTTTAAATAGGTTTTGAAGTTTGTTTTGTCATTCAAAAATTTAACCTACGATCGAACATCTTGTTTTATACTGCTAGTATTTTCCCTTATTTTCTTTTATTATTATCATCAAGAGAACATTAAAAATATTTCATGTCTAACAGCACATACTGTGCATTATTATTATAATGAATTCTTTTGATAAATTTTCATTGTGAGATTTAGCAGTTATTTCCATGAGCCTGTGCGGAAATTAACAGCATTACACTTCTAATGTATTTTAAATAGGTAACACCTGCCTATACAACAATTTTCACACAACAATTTTTTGTAATTCTCATTGAATGTTATGAATTATAAAAATTATGTTTGTGACTAATCAGCAAAAATACTTCTGTAGAAGTTGACATCCGATTCATTAATATGCTTATCGTACATCGTATCAAATGTTAAACAATGTGTACACATAAACTTCCAGAAACAAATTCGAAAATTATTCAAAACAGACAGGCATGTGTTTCCCTGCTGCAAATCTAGGATCTGCAGTTTAGACACAACAGCTTGAAATCGGGAGGAATGTATTTTGAGTATTTTGAAAACACAAAATACTTTGAAAAAGCATTTCAAAATACATTTGTTTTAAAGGTTTAAAATACAAAAGTATTTTGAAAATGTATTTGAAATACATGTATTTTCGATACTGCCCAACTCTGGTTCCTACCACTATTTTGAAAATAATATCTTCATCGAACCTTTCTTTAAGGGTTCTGGTAGGAACAATAAAATTTTCCCTATATAATGCGACTCCTGGATAAATATAAAGTACTTATGTAGCTGTTTGTTCATAGATTTACCTTGCTATTTTTTCCCTTAAAATACCCAAGTGACTTTTATACTTATTATCTGTACTAAAGTACATAAGTACTTACTTAAGTTATGTTTTTGGTATAAATAAATCTATTATTTTCACTTTTAGTGCTTTTTTTAGGCATATTGACAGCAAAGGTTTCCCTTACAACGCTGTTTATTGACATATAATTTACATGATCTGCCTAGTTTAATTTTTTTTTAAGTTGTTTACACTTTTTCAAACAGGACCTGATATCCGATATGAAAAAATATGAACGCGTGTGGAACATAGACCCCCCTGGTCCAGTTACCCCATTTTTTGTGGCAACTGGACCCATGAGGAAAGAAAGATGAAATATGCATATTTTTAAATATTAAAATGTAATTTTGAGCATTTCTGTCAGATAGAGGGAACCTAACTGAACACATTTACAGAAGTTCAGACTTTAATTCAAATGAACATTAGCTTTTTGAAGCTGAATCGTCAGAAGTTCCAGAGTCACATTGAAAAATCATGGCCCAGTTGCCCCAAGTAACCTTATAACTTTAAGAAAAAGTTTAGGATGGTTGCATTACATTTAAAAATAGATTAAAAAAAAAAGAACTACGTTAATTTTTTGAAATAAGATGGATGCCTCAAAATAGTACTTTGTGTTCTAAAACGTTTCTTGCTCATTAAATATGTTTTTGGCCTACTGGTGGAAAGTAAATTGACTACAAAATAAGTGTATAAGTAATAAAAATAAGTGTAAGTCTATAAGTTACCGCTAGATGAATTTACTTTGCAAAATTTTGCAAGAAAATGTTTATTTGAGTTATGCAATTAAGAATGAAAATAACTTTATGAATGTGTCAGAAAATAGCCTGTTTGGATTAGAGAAAAAAATTTGCAAGAAATGAAAAAAAATTCTTATTCTGAATTTATTTGGCAAGATATCTTGTAATATTTGACGAGATATATCGAAATATTCAGCCAAAGCATTCGGCCAATTGAATATTTGGCAAAAAGGCTGAATATGGAATAGTGGCCGAATATTCATCCTATCCCTAGCTCTGAGCCACATCAAAGAAAGTTAGGCCACTTTTAAATACAAAGTATGCATGCAAATTTATAACTATAGTTTAATTTGCAGCCTGCTTAAAAGATTGCACTATCTTCCAAATTTTGAGAAAAATCATCACAAATTTAATCTGAACTCACACTTGAGTAATTATCAGTTATCTGATAAAATAGTCTTCGTTTCAGAACATCTTTCCCTATTTAACAAAGACAGAGAAGAAGAAAAAGGTTTTGAAAATTAATTTTAACGTAACTTGCATTACATAATTCCTGGATAAACCAGCGAGTCCTGAACCTGCAAAATTTTACTGAAATCTTTTTTTTTTTTTTTTTTTACATGAAGCAAATAATTTTAGTTTGAAGTATCACAGCAAGATCTTAGGCTTATGCGTACACGTGGCCTGTACATTTTGGAGTGATGATCTTTATAAACTACTAGCAGAACTACCCGACTTCGCCCGTGTCAATTATAAGAAGCCTTCCAGGTAAAATAGATTAAAACAAAATAATACGGCAATCAAAATAACTGAAATTTGTGCAATCCCATCCACAAATCGTTATAAAGACATAATACGAAAAAAAAAAAAAAATTCCTCCAAATCGCGCAGCACTTAGTGAAATTCTCATTTGTATGGTATAATCTACATTATAAAGTAAAAACACTATGTCAGTGTCCATAAATTGTAATCCATAAAATGTGCCTTTACTGCAATTTTTCTAACTTTTAAACATCACAGAATTTCATTTTTTACAATGTCGAATAGAAAAAAGTTCTCTCAAATGAAATTTGTTTGAAAAATGTACCCCAGTTTTCTGATTTTAATGAATTTTAAAGTAATTTTTAAGCATGGATATTTTTAAAGTTGAGTGCAACCCGATTACGAAAGATGAACCTGTTTAGACTTAATGCAATAGTATAAAGAAAAGACATGTCTATGAGTAACACTGGTATCATATTTTCGGTGGCAACAACCTAACACAACAAATTTCCCTTTTACTGCAGTTTAACGTCTAAACATTGTACATTTGATTGTTCCAATGTATTATAGAAAACAAAAGTATTTTCAGTAATATTTGTTTGTAACGTTTATCTCAATTTACGAATTTTTTACGGGTTTTAAAATAATTTTTACGTATGCATATTTTTTAAATATGCTTGCAACCCAAATACAAAACATTAACTCAATTGCTCAAAAACATTGTAAATAATTCAGAATTTGTTTGCTTTCGCGTAATATTCTATAACTAAATTGGCAAACAAAATTAAAACACCAAAAATAAAATAAAATAAAACACGAATTTAACAGATATCAAATCAAACTACTCAAAATAACCTGATAAGTACATAAAATTCAAATGGGAATTTCGTTCCGGGTGCATATAACTTGAATTCTTCAGAACGGATTTCCATGCGACTTGCACTATTAGTTTTTTAGGGAAGATTTTAGTGCGTAACATATTGTTTTTCGTTGCTTAGTCATAGAATTATAGGGGAAAGTTTTATAATCATGTGAACCCAATTATGAAGGATTAGTTTTATTAGCTGAATGAAAAATGCAGAATGATTATTATCTCTAAGTATATTGACGGGTTTATCTTCAGTAATGGGGCTGTGCGCTAGGGTATTCTTATTTTAATGAGTGTGCTTAACACCTATTATGGCATGCACCTTTGTTTAAAACAATATAGAATGACTTATGTTTGAAGCGACCATCTGGCATGCAACTTGATTACAAAATACTTACCTGCAATAATGCTTAAGGTGCTTCTCCAGTTCCCTGCTCAACAATACAAAACTTTATGACACATTTTCTGACTCATTAAACGTAAAGGCTTAAAATTTGTAGGCCTGACTATTAAAGCGATTTGGAATTGAAATGAGTTTTTCCTTTTTTCATAAACAGATTACTTATCGAGTTATGAGCAATTGTGGTTGCGTGACGGCCGGTTTTTATCCTTTATTGCACTGTTGCGTCCGAACTTCAGTTCAAAACACTGACTGAAAGATCTTATACCTTTACCAACATATGGAAACTATCTTTCGATTACATAGTTTCTAAGTAAGAACTCCTGTCAATTTCACGCATTTACGAATAAAAATTAATTAAAAAATATGTCAGAAAATAGCTCCTCTGGATTTGAGAACAGCCTTAACTTTATGAATAGCCTTAACTTGATGTTTATGAAAAAACTCACACTTTTAGTTTTAATTTTGGAACTCGCGAAATTTAAATTCAGAAAAAGGATTCTCTTTTGACACATTGTGGTAATTTTTTTAACTTTAAAAATTAAAATAAATTTTTTTCTTTGGCGCGCGTAACAGAAGTATAAAATATCTTCCACAATACGGGGGAAAATGCAAAAAAATACATCCAAATGAGGTAGTAGTTACTAAAATTTTATTTGGAAAATTTGAAATTTTATTGAAATTAAATCTACAATGATTAGATGAAATGATGTCATTTTCCATAAATTTTAAATCAAGAAACCTGTCAAGAATTTTTTTGAAAATGTAAATAACCGCTCTCTTTTTGCCATAAATCACAGAAAATGTTAGCACTGAATCTAAGCCAATACAACACTTAGCGATAACGTATAGCTATAAGATATGGCTGTAGTATACAATCGAAGTAGTAAGCAAAATATAGGAGCCATATGTTTACAATGAGTTTGATTACGCGTTGAAAAGATTTGATAGAATGTGACGTCATATCTAGCCTTTTTTTTTTTTCTTTTTCTTAAACTAGGGGGCTCGGCCCCCTACGAGCTACGCTCGCCAACCCCCATCCAGATTCCGCAGACTCTAAATGCACGCTAATTTGATCTGCTTTAAAAAGATTTCGAAAGATTGAATTATAATTTAAAAAACAGTGCCGATCTCCCTATAAACGGATTTCTATTCATTTCTCTTTGTTGGGGAATTTTAACGCCAAATCCGCTGCGGTACTTCTTGATTATCCCGTCGACCAATTTCGCCAAATTATATAAATTGCCAAACCACTCGCCAAATTATACAAATTGACATAATTTTTATTTTAAATAACGAAAGAACAAATAAATTAGTACAACATTAATAAAAATACAAGTAAAACGTCGAAATAAAAATAACTTGATGACGTATACACGTGTAACAACATTTCAAAATAAGCTAATATAAAAGGCATTAAGTAAACAGTCTTTGTCTCCTGGTATTTTTTAACAAAGTGAAAAGAAAGTTCTTTTAAATGAGACATTTTGAATTAATCGTTTTTAATCTGACGTAATTTTGACCAAACTATTCCTTCTCTTTTAAATATTCACGTGAAAATACATTTGTTAGAAATAAAATATTATTTGCGCTTTCCTAACAAAAGTAGTTGAAAAGATCCTCTCAAAATATCAAATAAATGTCTAGCGCAATTTCTAAATTTAAACCGTTTTGCAATATTTTGTGTTCATTTTATGTAATAACTGTAATGTGACGTAAATATGACGTAATTTCTCCTATTTAAGACTTCTAACGCATTTCAAAAATATATATTCTAAAAACACACTCAAAATATGTATTAAACATTTAATTGCTAAAAAGACGTCAAACGTTAATAAAATACATTAAAAGATCTTAATAATTTGACATGTTTCGATTGAATTTACTCAATCATCATCAGAAAAACAAATAAACAATAATAATTTATTTTTAAATTTCATTTGTAATAGTTTGTCATTTTCCATCTTTGTGTTTGTTTTTCTGATGATGATTGAGTAAATTCAATCGAAACATGTCAAATTATTAAGATCTTTTAATGTATTTTATTAACGTTTGACGTCCTTTTTAGCAATTAAATGTTTAATATATATTTTGAGTCTGTTTTTAGATTATATATTTTTGAAATATTTTTAATGGACGTATAAGAGAACTTCTGTTTATAATTTAATATCTTCTAACGCATGTTAATGAATTTATTATTTTATAATATCCTTTCTCCTTTAAAATTCACATGTATACTTTTTATGACGTAATTTTTAATAAGTTCCTGCTTTTTGTACATAATTATTTAATTCTAATTCCAAATGATTTTTTCTGTTTATCACGTGTAAATAAATTTTTAATTTGAAGCAAACATTATTGTTTGCGCTGTTTATAAATTTGGCAACAGTATAAATTAATACCATTTTCTAAAATAATGAAAAAAATCTCTCTCAAAATGCTGAAAATTTCAATTTAAAATAGAAATAAAACCTCCAAAAATAAGTCAAATTTAAAAAATCAATGCAATCTGCACACCGGCAAATTCTAATGCATAAAATGATTACATTCCCATGTATAGTTTTTGCTGCTATAAAACTTCTTTAATGGAACGATTTTGTCCAACTTTAGCATTAAATATCTCTTAAAATAATTCTTCGATTTGAAAACTGTCTGCATCAGCGTGTTTATCAAACATTTCTCTATAATACCACCAATTTTCATATTTTTGTACGCAATATTTTTCTTAATATTAACGAAGAAAGACTTCCTGTCACAAAAAATTCAAAACCGGCGGCGGCGGTGACAACGGTAGTTACTTTTTTTTAGAATCTTTTTCTTAAATTGTTTTCATGAAATTTGACTGTTTGTATTAAAATAGATGTTTTAATTAAAAAAAACTCCATTCAAATTGAGGTGCTACGTTATTTTCCCGCTCTTACAGTTAAAGTTTTTATTTTATATACAAAAAAAATGTAAATTTTCTGTTTAGAATGACATCAATATCAAACACGCAAAAATATAGCAAGAAATCTGAATTTTTATTGGCAAATAGCAACAAAATACACGCGTTATCCTTATTTTTTTTCACATTATTGTGTCATTTTCTAGGGTGTGGCAACAGGAAAGAAACGTTTGAATTAAAAAAGATTTAAAAAGAGATATTTCTATAATGTTAAATTATGGAAGTGGTAAAAAAAAAAAGGATAAATAGTGGTCTGATAAATTTTTAAAGCAGACAGTGATCTTTTCCACGTTCTAAAACTTATGTACATGAAGTTTCGTTCAAATCGGTCAAAAATTGAAGATTTGTATAAAGGACATACACACAGAGAACGGCTTATATATATATATATATATATATATATATATATATATATATATATATATATATATACCACGATATCCCGGACATCTCCTGTGAAACCACTTACACCTAATGAATCATCACTAGATCAGTCAGCTGCTGCATTTTGCAGTTCTTGTGTATATTCCATATTTAACTTTTGACTTGTAGTTGAACGTCACCAGTAACCCCAAAACCATAACACAGAGGTGCCATGCACACAACATCCTGTGCAAGAAGTCCATCCAAGCCAAGACTGAAAACATTCCCGAGTATTAGATTTAACTAAAGAAAATAGACTAGAAGATTTTCAATGTCTTAAATTACAGCTAAAAATTGATCTTTTTCAAGAAAAGAAAGTTATTTAAAGTTTTTGCTTGTAAAATTACTATTATTTCATTTTAAAAAGTACAATTTACTATTAGTCAAAAATCTCTCCAAAACTGAAATCAATCCTGAGACTGAAGACTTGCACCCATGTACAACTCCTATGCAGATATTGTTCTGAAAATACCATTCTATATTTGTATTGCGTCTTGGGTTCGTTGTTAACCAAATATTATGCATTTTTGAACTTGTATGAGAACTTATTTAGATTCTAATAAGAGGGTAACTTTCTTGGTATATGTGTGCAGATAGTATATCTCTTGCTATTGAGGATAGTCTTACATTAGGGGTGCACAACCTTTTAAAGAGAAGGGCCACTTACAAAAATGTTTGGGTTGTCGAGCGCCACATCAGTAACACAGAGAAAATTCTATATCGGGGAGGTAGGGGGGGGGGGGAATAAGTCCTTATTCTTGATGAATAATTATTTTTTGTCTATAATAAAAATAAGCAAACTGAAATAAATAATTGTATGAAGGAATGCAGGGCTTCTTCGCATCTGTATGAATAACCATTCAACACTTTATGAAGACTAATAGTTCCTTATTGACAAATGGAAACTTGAAGAAAAAAAAATTACACAAAATTTCTAAATAATTGAACGTTATTGAAAATTATATAAAAAAAAATTATTGAAGAATAACTTCATTTAAAATAAAAGGAAACTTATTTTTGAAATAACAAGGCATGATGGACTAATTATGCTATTTTTTCTGCGGATTATTAACAAAACTCGTTCTTTTTTCTTTTGTCAATCAAGTGCAACTGATTGACGAAATTCGCGATTTTTTTATCAGCAACCGATTGACAGATTTCGCGGTAATTTTCCATTGGCAATTGGCAAAATTTGTAATCTTTTCAAACAACCAATTTGCGATACCTGCGATAAACTGATGAAATTCGCGATTTTTTTCTATAACAGATCAACGAAAATTGCGATTTTTTCCGCCCCCCATCGAATTATTTCGCGACCTTTTTGTTCTGCGATCGATCTTCGAAATTTGTTTGAAAAAAGTTTTTTCTATGAACGATTGACAAAATTCACGATTTTTTTTTTCATGTGTGATTGGCGAATTGTGCGATATTTTACGTGACAGATTGACAATATTTGCAATTTTTTTCCAATGACCAATCGACGAAACGTGATTTTTTCCTTATATACATTGATGTAATTTATGATTTTTTTCGCGCAATGAATTGCCGAAAATTGTGATTTCTTTTAAGCGCACAATTGATGAAATTTGTGATTTTTTCCTGCGACCGATGGATTTCTATTTCATATTTTTTGGGACCAACACACAAATTTTGTAATTTTTTTCCATGAGCTATTTACGAAATTCGTGAATTTTTGGGAAAATTCATGATTTTTTTGCGACCAATTGACAAAATTTCTAATTTTTTCTGTAAATTGTCAAAATTCGTGATTTTTTTCCCATTACAGATTGACAAAGTCGCGATTTTTCCCCAGTCAATCAACGAAATTTGCAATTTTTGTACCTCATCGACAAAATTCGTGATTTTACTGTGCCCGATTAACACAATTCGTGATTGTTAACTGACTCTGATGAAATTTGTAATTTTTCCCGAGGTGAATTGACGAAATTTGCAATTTTTTCCCGCAATAAGATGGCGAAACTTGCGATTTTTCCGTAGCCGACCAAGAAAGTTTCCAATTTTTCTGCCACTCCTCGAAAAAATTCACGATTTTTCCGCGTCCGATCAACGACATTCGCGATTCTTAACTGACTGAAAAAATTTGTAATTTTTTCGCGACCAATTGATGAAATTCCACATTTTTTTTCTCGAGATAAACTGACAAAACTCACGATTTTTTCACAGCCGGTCAACAAAATTTGCAATTTTTCCTTTCCTCATCGACAAAATGCGCGATTTTTTTGTGCCCAATTAAAGAAATTTGAGACTTTTCCGCGCCGAGTCGACAAAATTCATGATTTTTCCTCCCGCGATCAACAAAATTCGAAAATTTCCACGCCCGATAAACGAAATGTGCGATTCTTAACTGACTCTGACGAAATTAGTAATTTTTCCTGCTGCAAATTGACAAAATTCCGATTTTTTTCTCACGATCAACTAACCAAACTTGCGATTTTTCAGCAACCGATCAAGGATTACATAATCGACAAAATTCGCGATTTTTAACGTGTCCGATCAACGAAATTCATGATTTTTAACTGACTCTGACGAAATTTGCAATTTTTTCAGTGGCATTGTCGAAATTCGCGATTTTTTCTCGCGATAAACTGGCAAAACTCGAGATTTATCCCCAGCTGATCAGCGAAATTAGAGATTTTTCTGCGACTCATCGATAAATTTCGTGATTTTTCCGGACTCGATCAACAAAATTCGCGATTCTTACTTGGCTCTAGGCCTGGGCCTTAAATCGATTTAAAGCTTACATAGGAAATCCGATTTAACCAGTGGTCTTAAATCGATTTAAGCTAAAATCGGAAATCGCGATTTAGCCAATATCTTAAATCGCGATTTAGCCATTATCTTAAATCGCGATTTAGCCCTTGTCTTAAATCGCGATTTAGCCATTGGCTTTAGATCGATTTAAAACAAAATACTCATTCAGAGCTAACATCGGAAAACCGATTTATCTACTTTGATGTATCTACCACTTACATGCCAAGCTGGTGTTAAATCGATTTAGAAGGATCCGATTTAAGCAAACATCGCAAGCCTCAATGATTTCCGATTTAAGACAAACAAGGCAAGCTGGTGTTAAATCGATTTAGGACGATCCGATTTAAGCAAACATCGCAAGCCTCCATGCTTTCCGATTTAAGAAAAAGACGGTTTAATGAAAACAAGGCAAGCTGGTGTTAAATCGATTTAGCAGGATCCAATTTAAGAAAAAGGCGATTTAAGAAAACGATGATTTAAGTAAGAATTTATATTTATTTATTTATTTTGTAAACAAGATTCAGAGTTTACAAGATTGGAATGTGTATTTTTCAGAAATTAAGAACTTATGTAGTGGAAAGTTGAAAGGAAAAAGTAATGTTTAAATCTTAAAATACAAATTCATCGAAGTTCAATTTATATGCTAATGCAATCATTTGATGATAAATTAAGTTTTCACATATTTGAGTAATATTGCAATATGTATTTTTTATTTTCCAATATTCTGTAATTAATTAAAATGTTTTAAAGTAGAATCCTCCATTGTTTCAAAAGATTGTTTTCCTGAAATTCATTCAGCATTTATATGATTAAAAATAATAATAATAAAGTTTTATATTTAAAATCCAAACTCATCGACTTGCAATTTATACTTTTATGCATTCTTATGATGAAAAATTCATTTTTTACATGTTTTAGTAATATTTTAACATTTATTTTTTATTTTCTATTATTTTGTAATTAATGAAATTATTTTAAAGGTATAGTCATGCATTATTTGTGTATCACTATTTGGCCGTGATCCACATGAAATATTTTTCTTTTACTACTAATATTTTTTTCCTGAAATTGATTGAGTATTTATGGTTGGAAAAAAAAGAATAAAGTTTCATATTTAAAATCCAAATTCATCGAATTTCAGTTTTTATTTTTATGCATTCTTTTAATGAAACATTTATTTTTCACATGTTTGGGTGATATTTTAATACATATTCTTTATTTTTTATTATTCTGTAATTAATTAAACTATTTTAAAATAGTCATGCATCAGATTTGACATCCGATTTCAATGCCAGTCACACGAATTGAGTATCTTGCTGAAATTGATTCGCTATTTATATCTAAATTCATCCATTTTTAGTTTATATTTTTATGCATTATTTTCATGAAAAATTAATTTTCATATGTTTAGGTATTATGGGAATATTTTAGTTTTAATTTATTATTATTTTGTAATTAATTAAAAATACTTTAATAAAGTTCTGTAATTGTTCTGTTCTTGTAAAGTTCTGTTCAAGTAACTTTATTTTTACAGCAGAATAAGGGAAGGCTGGAGGAGGCATTCATTAGATTTTTCTGCAGATCTGCAATTTTTTGCTTTTTTGACATTTTGTTATCATTAAAAAGAGATATATTTTAAGATTATATTTTATTACTAATCTTAAAGGATGGTTTGACAGATTTGCACGAAACTCGATGTACATACGTTTTAGAACGTGGAAAAGATCACTGTCTACTTTAAAAAATTATCAGACCACTATTTATCCCTTTTTTCTACCACTTCCATAATTTAACATTATAGAAATATCTCTTTGTAAATCTTTTTTAATTAAACGTTTCTTTCCTGTTGCCAAACCCTAAAAAATGACACAATAATGTGAAAAAAAATACGAAACCACGAAAACAACCACGAAAAAAATCAGCAATTTCAGTGATGTGCTCCAAGGGTCACACTTTCAATCTTTCTCCATCCGCTATATAAATGTCAGCATTTATGTTAAACAAATCTTATTTTAATCTAAAAGTTAAAAAGATATAAAGTTGCACCTTTATTTCTCATATCTCCCCCCTCCTTTTTTTTTTTTTACTACTTTTCTCATCATGGTAAATGAATAGTTAAATTCATCATTGAAGTCTTTTAATATGCTTCTGTTTTACCTCCGTAACTTTTTAAATCTGTGTCTGTAAAAAAAAAAAAGAAGTGTATGTAGGCTGTTAGCAATGAAGTGCTATTTGAGTGGGCTAGGGGAAGCCGCCCCCCCCCCCTCCTTAAGGAATTTAGATTGTAGCATGCATAACAAGTCAAACAAAAACAAAAAAATCATTTTCTTTTATATTACTTCTTATAGAATGAGTTTATAAAATGTATTACAATAGGTCACTAATTTTTTAAATGGAAAAAAAAAACTAGTGTTTTGGGACATTCAAAGCTTTTTTATGTGTAAAATATACCTCTTTTCAAAATTATTTGACAAATTAAAAGCAAAGTATACTAAATAATACAGGAGGGGGGGGGGGGGCACATAAAGATCATATTTTGTTACTAAAAATTAAAAAATAGGCTTCCATATTCTAAAATGTAAAATCTGTGTTAAATCGCGATGTTGGATGGATGATAAATCGATTTAAGATATTTCTACATCGCCCAGTCCTACTTGGCTCTGATGAAATTTGCAATTTCTTCCCGGGGCAAGTTAACGAAATTTGCGATTTTTTCCTGCGACATATGGACAAAAAATTGCAATTTTTCCATTTATAAATTGACAAAATTGTGTAAAAGAAAGAAGAAATTATATAAATTGTGATCGCAGGCCACAAGTTAACCTATGGCTGGCCACTTTTGGCCCGCGGGCCACAGGTTGTGCATCCCTATCTTACATGCATGAGTGACTTTGCTTAAGCTAATACATTCCAACAGTTAACTTTTGAATCGGTAAACAAACATTAGCTGGTTGATAATAGCAAGTATGCCAAGTCTGGTTTTGTCCAAAATGTTCTTGTCCAACCAAATTATACAGCCATTATACTCTGATAAATAAAGATACTCTATTGTGAGATAAAGAGCAGTGATGGCTCAGCTTTTGAAATCCTGGATCCCTGTGATCCAGATACTTCCAAAAAATTGGGTCTTTACTTAATACAAATATTTTATTAACTAGTATATAACCCCCATCAAAAATGATGGAACGTGACTGATAAATCTTCAAAACAATACTAACCCATTTGTGCCTGAATTTTTGTTTTCTCAAATTTTTTGGTAAAATCACTTTAAAATGTTGCAAAATGAACTGGAAAAATACTAAAAAAAATTAAGCTTAATTTTTTTTGTATTTAATTGATAAAATGTAAAAGAACTAAATATGAGTATTTCTAGTAGAATAATATGCATAATTATGTATTTTGCCGATATTTATATTTAAAATGTTTTTAAATTGTATGTTATGTAAACTATAATTAGTATTTTAATGAACTACAAAAAAAATATATTTATTTCTTTGCAGAGACTAATAACGTTATAACTATTATTAATAATAAAATAAGAATAATCATATTGCAGACTTAATAACAATTTATTTCATAAATATCTTCGAAAGGAGATTGCATAAATAACTGTCTCCTAAATTTCTAACAAAAATATGTGCCCATTTGTTCCTAGAACCCTATTTTTTGTACATTACAAAAATGCATAAAAAATAGGCTTGAACATTTAATTTCGCAATTAAAAAAAATATGTATTTCAAAAAAGTCCACAAGCTAAGATTATAACTTACGATTTTGGGTCCATGATAGAAAGAATACAAATAAACTTACTTTTTACATTTCGCCCTCTTGAAAAATTAAAAATCTATAAACACTGAAAAAAGCCTTACTTTAAGCAAATAAATATCCACCTTGTGCTGTCATCTCTCAGTTATAGATAAAGACATTTATAAATAATGATTTCATGAAATTTTCATGTTATAAAGAAGAAGAAAATTATATAAATGCATTAAAATTTGAAACGTCCCAAAAATGGGACGCTAGGCATAAATGGGTTAAAAAAAATATTTTCCTAACTTGACAAAAGATTCCTCATGCATTTTTTAAATCAAAGTATTGTCTTTTGATTTTTGATGATCAGAACAAAGATAATATGTAAATTACAGTTTAAAATCATATTTTAAATATATATATAGTATAGGAAAAATTATGCTTAATTCTATAAAATATTTTACATATTCATATTATTGAGTAGAAGGGGTTTTTTTATATATTATTTTTTACTCTATATTAATTTTGTGACTTACAAATTATTTTACTACTTAGAAACTAATTTTGAATTATTCTGCAATACGCTAAACAGCAATTTTCCAATGATTTTAATCTGCATTGCTTCTGAAAGTTAATAGCTATTAATTGCATGACTTTTTTTTTCACTACAAATTTACTATGTTAAAATTCATAATTTTATCTGCAAGATAATTAAAATATGTTGTACAACTGTTATACATTCTTTATGTTTCAATTCCAATGAGAATTTATAAGAAATATTCATTGTATTTGCAATGCCTTCAAATCTGATAAAATGCATTTAAAAAAAGTACAATTACAGAAGAAAGTTTCTTTGTTTATAGTAATTGCTCATAGATGGTGCCAAAAGAATTAGGAAGAAACATAAGCTCCTGATATTCCTGAGGGCAGTTGCAATTGATGTCATGCTGGAGGTCACACACTACAAATAGGCACTTCTGATTGGTAGAACTATCCTGACCCTCACTTGCAGTACAGTGGTTTATCAGCTGATTGCAACTTCTCTATTTTTTATTTAGAACTTAATTGGATAGTTTTTGAAGGTTCTAAACAAAATTAAATATTTAAAGACGCTTTTACAAATATTTTAAGAATGAAGCGTTTAGAGTCAGTCATTTGTTACAAGAATCGGAAATTGTGAGTGGCAACAGTGTTCCTTTGTTTATATCTAGTAATCTGATTTTTATAATAGCTTATTTTTAATTTGGAACTTAATACAGTACAGGACCCATTATCCGGAATTCCAAAATCCGGAAAAAAAATTGAAAATTTTCTATAAATTTGTAAATTTTTACTAAAATTTTGCAATTTCTGAAATTGGTCGAGAATTTTGCAGATTCGTAATTTTCTACAGATTTCTAATTTTCTCTATTGTGTTGCAACGTATAACCACTAAAATGTTACATCAGTGATGAGGAAACACGGTGCCCCCCCCCCCCCAAAAAAAAATGGAAAAAAATCCTTTTCCTGTCAAATTTTAGTTTAAAATTAATCATGGAAGACGGTAGTATTTCGAGTGACGCAGCCTTAAGCCTAAAATCGTATCGTATCGTTAAAATCGTATCGTATCATAGAATTCATAGATGGCGGAACTCATATATACAGCTAACTCGACATCAAAGAAAATGCGAAAAGCCGCCTTTTAATAACTCAGCAGATATACGTCTTATTGTTCTGAATTTTCTAGAACAGTCTTACATCTGCAGTCTAATCGCATACTGAAATTTTTACATTTCTACGTGCAGTATATTTTGAGATCTAAATAGTCATTTTTAAAGTGAAAATGTTGGTATAATATCGAGGAAGTTCCTAATTTGAAAATCTCGAAAACGGTTCTAACGATTATTTTTAAATTGATACATAATATAAATGTGATTAAGGCGAGGTGAATAACACTTTTCTTTTTTCTGGGAAAACTCTCGTTCGTTAAATAATTAGATTTTTTTTTCTCTCGAAAATGACACGGGCGATTTTTTAAAAATCAAATAAATATGTTTCAGATGAACCAAATAACAATTTATTTGTTTCCAGCAAGACTCTTGTTCGTTTTATAATGCGCATGAAAAATCGGACTATATTTCTTCGCCATTCTATGGAAATTTCACCGAAAATGCATGACACTGTATTCATACACATGCTTTCTTTTTAACCACTTTTGGGGAGAAAAATTTTGTCTTCCCGCGGCTGAGTGCCATCGTCTACTGATCTTAACATAGGCAGTTCAATACTCTCTGGTGCGTGTGAAGTTTTTTTTTTTTTTTTTTTTTTTTTAAAGTCTGTTAGTTGACCATTATTCTCAGTTCCTTTGTAATTTTTTAATTGCTATTAAGTTAAATAAAATTACAATTATAATGATGCCAATTTGATGATGATTATTTCTTGGCAATTTTTCAACAATAAAAATATTACCATAAATTTTACAAATATATTTAATTTCAATCACTTTACAAAAAATTTACATTAATAATTATTATTTGAATATAAATCACACGATCAGAAACATAAAAAAATAATTCATTTCAGCTCTTCTTTTTATAATATCATTTTTTATTATTATGAGGGTCAATCAATATATAATCACTGACATCCATAATAATATTATTATTATAATTATTATTTTCCTTGCATAAAAACTATTGTGATGTAATAATTATTTTATAATAAATAATTTAGTTAAAATGTTTTATTTATAAATAACAATGAAGTTTTACATAATAAGCATATCAGAATTCTGGTGTCGCCATCTTTTGACGCAATTGCGTAGTATTATAGAGAAATGTTTGATAAAAACGTTGAAGTAGACAGTTTTTAAATCGAAGAATTATTTTAAGAGATATTTAATGTTAAATCTGGATAAAATTGTCTCATTAAAAAAGTCTCATAGGAAAAAAAAATATACATGGGAATTTAATCATTTTCATTCAATTTAATCATTCAATAGAAACTCGAAGTTTGCAGAGTGCATTTATTATTTTTAACTTGCCTAATTTTTTGACGGTTTATTTCAATTTTAAATTAAAATTTTCAGAATTTCCAGAGATATTTTTTACATATTTTAGAATATTTTAAATTGTTGCCAATTGTTAAAACAGCGCAAAGAATAATATATCCTTTAAATTAAAAATTTATTCACACATGACTATTATAAACAGAAAAAAATCCTTTTAAATTAGAATTAAATGATAACGTGTTAAAAGCAGGAAAATATTAAACATTACGTCATAAAAATTGTTTTTACACATGCTTACTTAAAATGAAAGAAAATTATAAAATAATCAATTATTTTCAAATTAGAATTAAATGATTACGCATTAAAAGCAGGAAAACATTGAAAATTACGTCATAAAAATTATATTTACACGTGAATATTAAAAGAAAAAGAAAATTTTTAAATAATAAATTCATTGATATGTGTTAAAAGTCGTAAATGGAGGAAATTACATCATATTGGCCAAAGTGGCCAAATAATAATATTGCAAAACAGTTTAAATTAAAAAATATATTTATATGAGAGATTTATTTCAAATTTCGAGATGATATTTTAACTATAGTTGCCAATTTTAAGGTAGCGCAAATAATAATATTATCTTTCTAATAATAAAAATATTTTCAGTTGAATGTTACAAAGAGAAAGGAAAGTTTGGTGAAAATTGTTATGCATCAATTGTTTATTTAAACATTCAGTGAAGTTTAACTTGAATGATAAAGCTTTAAAGTATTTACTTCCTATTGATGCACGTTTATTTTTCACCCTCTCTTGTTCTTGTTTACATCCGAGACGACCGGCATTTTCATTCATGCGTATTAGCTTTTGAGGCAAGTGCCGTTACTGAGTAACTGTCAGTAACAGTGATTTCGGTATCTCATCTTTCGCCGTGAACGGCTGACTTGTGACGTCATAGTTTGCAGCCAATGGCGTTTAAGTTGCGTTCGCATGACCGGAGTTTCGGATGTATTCTGAGCAAGTTTGTATCTATCAATTGGCAACAGTTTTTATGCAAAACAATTGCTGTTACCGGGTGTATAAAGGTCTGGACTGATTTTGGATTAGTAGCTTCGTGAATTTTTGTACGTTTGTATAACTTGTCATAATGTAGAATCATTAGATATTAGTTTATTTTTATATTATGATTTGACGGCGAAGTACAGCTGTTATATTGTATATCATATCATCTTGCTTCGAATAAAATGAATTTGTTTTAGAACTAGTGTCTTAAGTCTTCCACACTAACCACAGCAACTCTGTTTGGCCAATGTTTTAATTGGTCAACAGGTTATGGGCCCAGTGGCCCTGTGGAAGTGAAGATGTTTTTTTTTCTGCTAAGCACTGATGAACTTTTCCTGTTTCTTATAAGATGTACCTCTTTGCTGGAGTTCAGATGTTTCTGAATGACGTTTTTTTGCGACGTTTGTGATGAATTTTTTCGACGTCTCCCATGGACTTTCGTAATGTTTTTCGTCAATTCTTCGGATGCTTTTTCGTGAACCTTACCAACATTGTTGAAGTGTGTTTACAATTGCTTCGACGGAGGCCGTGTTGAAGATGGAATTATCTAACATTGCTCTTTTGACCTCTACGAATTGGGAAACATGGAAGATAGAAGTGAAAGTCCTGTTAATGCATTTTGGAGCATGGGACTACATTGAGAATCCTGATCCAGAAAGTGAGGTGAAAGAAACGGGGGAATCGTCGGAACCAAAAGCAGGGAAAGATGATAAAACAGTTCCTGTCACAGACCAGTTGACTTGGAGGGAGAGAAGCGAGATGAATTTAAGAAAAGCTAGGTCATATACAATAATCTATCAGACCTTATCGCCTGAGTTTAAGCCTTTAATCGCTGGTACAACTAGTGGAGCTGCTGCCTGGAGAATTTTAAAAGATCATTTTGAACCAACTACAAGAGCCCGAGTGATACATCTGCTGGATGAGTTTTTTAGTGTCCGATATAATCCCAGTGAGAATCTTGGCCTTTTCCTCTGCCGAGTGAAACAAGCTGCTGAACGCCTTCGGGAAGTTGGACATACATTACAGCCTCTGTATTTGGGGTATCAGATGATCCGGAGTTTACCAGAGGAGTTCCAATCAACAGTACAAGCGATTTATCGTTGGCCAGATACCGAATTTGTTCCAGACAAGATTGAATCGGAGTTGCTGCTAGAGGAGAACCGCCTGAAATTAGCAAAGAGAGACCTTGCAGATAATGTTGCTTTTTCTGGTGAAATAGCTGAGTGTAAAAGAGGTAAATCTTTTTATAAATCTGACAATTATGTAAATCAAAGTAAATTTTCTAAAAATAAGAATGTTAAGCAAAGTAAATTAATAGGTCCTTGTTATTGTTGTAAATCTTATGGTCACTTAATTGCTAATTGTAAACTTAAAGGTCAATCTAAAAATTATCAACCTAAAGGCTCTCATTCTAGAAATTCTCAATTTAAAAATAAATTTTCAGAAACTAGTAATATTGAATTAAAATGTAGTAATGTAAAATGTAGTAAAGTAAATTGTGATAAAGTAAAATGTAATAATGTAAAATGTACTTTCTCTGAACAAGAGGCTAGTTTAATTGAAATTTCTCCATATGAAGCTAATTCATCTGACTTTGGCCAAAGTGGTAGCTGGGTCTTTGACACAGCTGCTACGGCTCATTTTTGCAATAACAAAAATTTGTTTTTGGATTTTGAACCTGTTTCAAATATGCAGATGTCACTTGCTGTTGGAGAAAAAGAAAGTCCTGTTCAGGGAAAGGGTACTGTAAATTTTTTTGTAAAATGTAAAGATGGCAGTTTTAATCAGATTATTTTAAAAAATGTTTTATATAATCCAAATTTACGAAGGAATCTCTTGTCTGGCAGTAAGCTTGAAAAGTTAGGAGCGAATTTTGTAGGTAGTAAAAGTAAACTTGTAGTATATGACAAAGAATGGAATTGGTTATTTTATGCAGTTAGAAAAAATGATTTGTATTTTTTAAAACCTTCTCATTATAATTCCATGTGTAAAGGGGAAAGCAACTCGGCTGACATTTCAGCTAATCATTCTGAAAAAATTAATTTGAATGAATTATGGCACGAAAGATTTTGCCATGTAAATAATGAATACTTAATTAACACATGTAAAAATGAAAGTGTTAAAGGACTTCCAAAGCTGTCAAAGTTAGCCGAGGATTGCATCTCCTGTAAACTTGCAAAATCTAAAAGAACATCATTTAGGGCAATAAATAAAGTAAGGTCTAAAACTGCTCTGGAGCTCTTACACATGGATTTGTGCGGGCCTTTACAGGTGACATCGCATGGGGGGAGTAGATATTTTTTTACCATCATTGATGATTTTTCTCGTTTTGTTACTGTGTACACCATCAGCAATAAGTCTGATGTATTTCAGACGTTTTTGAAATTTCAGAGTAGGGCCGAAAGGTACTTAAATAAGAAAATAATTTCTATCAGAACTGATGGTGGCATGGAGTTTTGTAACAAAGATTTTGAGAATTTTTTAGAAAAGCAGGGAATTGGTCACGAGAAAACGAATCCGTATAGCCCAGAAATGAATGGCATTGCGGAGCGTTTCAATTTAACTGCTCTTGATGGTATAAAAACTCTCCTCAATGCTAGTGGCTTGTGTCAAAAATTTTGGGCTGAAGCCTTACATTGTTTTTCATATACCTGGAATAGGGTTTGTCACAAACAAAATAAACAGACCCCTTTTGAGATGTATTCAGGAAGAAAACCCTCGGTTTCTCACTTTAAAAAGTTTGGTTGTGTAGCATATGTTGGAGTGCCCAGGCAGGTCAGAAGGAAGCTTGATATGCGAGCTAAACTAGGGATCATGTGTGGGTATGCTCATACAACAAAAGGCTACCGAATTTGGTTAATAGAGGAAAATAAAGTTGTTGAGACTATTAACGTTAAGTTTGATGAAACTAAAAGGGGGGTAGATATCGTTTCAAAACTAAAAGAACAAAAATTTAATTTTTCACTTTTTGACTTTCCAGAAGATGGAGATATTTTTGATGAACCTGAGAATACACCTCAATTGGGGAATGATATTGAAAGAGTTAGTGTGTCAGATCAAGACCAGAGTTCAGAGCGGTTTAGTTTAAAACCTTGTAGATCTATTCCATGGACCCGTAAGGCAGTAACACGTAAAACAGGAAGGGATAAAACAGACATTTATTATGGCATAGAAGGAACAAATACTAGAATTAGATCTTTTAATGAATTAATAGATTATTGTAAAACAAATAAAATAGAATGTGATAAAAACTTGTTTGATTTTAGCAGTAAAAATAAAGAATCTGGTAAAATAACTAATCTTTTAAATATAGGTGAGGCCAACTTAACTGAAATTAAAATTCCTCAAACCTACAATCAAGCCATTAAAACACCTGAAGCATCAAATTGGAGGGACGCAATGAACCAAGAGTTAAATGTTATGCATGAGCGTAATGTATGGGATCTTGTGATACCACCAAAAGATGCTAAGATTCTTGGTAACCGTTGGGTGTATACCTTAAAAAGGAACGAGAAAAATGAAGTAGTTAGGTATAAGGCTAGATTGGTAGCAAAAGGTTTCAACCAAGTTAAAGGAGAAAATTATGAGGAAGTTTTCAGTCCAGTCATAAGTTTTTCACTAGTTAGATTATTCTTTGCCATATTTTCATGTCTGTTAAAATGGGTTAATGTCCAGGTAGATGTCAACAACGCTTATCTTTATGCTAATCTAGATGAGACTGTATACATGCACCAACCTGAGGGTTTTATTAAAGAAAGAAATAAAGTTTGTAAGTTGAATAAGGCCATTTATGGTCTGCATCAATCTGGCAGACAGTGGTTCTTTGAAGTGGATGATGTTTTATCCAAATTAGATTTTCATAAACTCGATTGGTGTAATTGTGTATACATGTTTCAGTCCAGATTGATTCTTTTACTTTATGTTGACGATATGGTTCTTTTTGGTAAAACTCAAGATGATTTGGATTATGGGTTAAATTTGCTGCAAAAACATTTTAATTTAAAGATTATGGGGACAACCAGAAAGCTATTGGGCATAGAGTTTGAAGAGATAGGAAATCATCTGTACATTCACCAAACCTCGTATATTGAGAAAGTTTGTGAAATGTTTGCAGAATTTAAATTTCCTGTAAGCTCTGTACCTATTCCCAAGGGCTTGGTTTTGTCAAAGCAAGATTCACCTTCCACTAAGGAAGAAATAGAAATTATGTCTAGGTTTCCATACAGAAATCTTATAGGATGTTTGTCTTTTATAGCTGGGAGAACTAGACCTGATATAATGTATGCAGTTAATTTATTATCCCAATTTCAATCAAATCCTGGAATTACTCACTGGAATAGTTTACTAAAATTGTTAGGTTATTTAAAATATACTAAAGAATATAAACTTGAGTTATCTAGAGTCAGTCAATTAAATCTTTCATGTTATTCAGATTCAGATTTTGCAGCAAACAGAGACGATCGTGTTTCTATGGGTGGGTATATTTTGTTTCTGGATGAAACGCCCATATCATGGAAGACTTTTAAACAAAAATGTATAAGTCTTTCTACCATGGAAGCCGAATATGTCAGTTTAACTGAAGCTGCAAAAGAATTAATTTGGGTCAAAAATGTTTTGCTAAATGAGGTGCTTAACTTGAACTTGAGGGATTGTACTCTGTTTTGTGATAACCAAGCTGCAATAGCTTTTTCTAATTCTCCTTTTGAAAATCAGAAAACCAAACATATTCATATAAAGTATCTTTTTCTTAGAAATCTAGTTTTTGATAAAGTTTTTAAACTTAGATATATTGCTAGTAAATTTAATCTTGCAGACAGCTTCACAAAGCCACAGATTAAAGAGCAGTTATTGAAATTTTGTAAAAGTATTTTTGATATTTAAAGTTTTATTGGGGGGTTATAGTTTTTCACTACAATGTTCTTCACTCTGGTCAATGCCTTGCCAATAAAGTCTTATATGACCTGACATTGATCAGATTGTTGTTTTTGAATTTAAAGTGTAACCTTTGTTGTTGTTGAACTTTTTGAAGTTTTACATTTTTGAACTTGTTGAATTTTTCATGTATTTGTAATTTTTTGTACCTATATGACCTTTTCCATATTTTTGTAAAGCTCAAGAGATGGTGAAAAAGGAGGCCGATTGTTATGCATCAATTGTTTATTTAAACATTCAGTGAAGTTTAACTTGAATGATAAAGCTTTAAAGTATTTACTTCCTATTGATGCACGTTTATTTTTCACCCTCTCTTGTTCTTGTTTACATCCGAGACGACCGGCATTTTCATTCATGCGTATTAGCTTTTGAGGCAAGTGCCGTTACTGAGTAACTGTCAGTAACAGTGATTTCGGTATCTCATCTTTCGCCGTGAACGGCTGACTTGTGACGTCATAGTTTGCAGCCAATGGCGTTTAAGTTGCGTTCGCATGACCGGAGTTTCGGATGTATTCTGAGCAAGTTTGTATCTATCAATTGGCAACAGTTTTTATGCAAAACAATTGCTGTTACCGGGTGTATAAAGGTCTGGACTGATTTTGGATTAGTAGCTTCGTGAATTTTTGTACGTTTGTATAACTTGTCATAATGTAGAATCATTAGATATTAGTTTATTTTTATATTATGATTTGACGGCGAAGTACAGCTGTTATATTGTATATCATATCATCTTGCTTCGAATAAAATGAATTTGTTTTAGAACTAGTGTCTTAAGTCTTCCACACTAACCACAGCAACTCTGTTTGGCCAATGTTTTAATTGGTCAACAAAAATTATGTCAGATTTAAAACGTTACATTTAAAATCTCTTATTTAAAATCATTTTCTTATAGCGTTGTTAAAAAATACCATAAAGCAAACACTCTGATGACTTAGTTCCTTTTATATTTGGTAATTTTCAAATGTTTAACTAATCTTATTTAATCAAGCACGGTAACAGCAACTAACATCAGCTGATTCGGTCTTGAAATCCCTCAGTAAAAGGGAAACCCGTTTACAGTAAGATCGCCATTGATTTTTTAATTATACAGAGCAGCCTCGATTATCCGAGCTAATTGGGACTGTTAGTAAATCGGAATCGGAAATCTCGGTTAATAGAAACTGTGTGTAAAAACTCACCGTGCTTGCGAATTTAACATCTCTTTTAAAAAAATATATAGAACGTTTTTTAAATAATAAAAATAAATATATGTAAAGTTCTGTTTCACAGCTTAACAAATTTAAAAAGAAAATCAACTACCAGTAGTAAATTTTAAAATGCAAATTGAAAAATTTACGAAAGTTCACACAGCCACTGGAAACAAAGCATTGTTCGCTATTGACTTCTCAGGGTCCAGTGTTTCTTTGGAGTTGAGTGCTTTTGGGGGCAGAAGGGCCTGTATAGCACGAACAGTGAGCTAAACAGTGTGGTTATTTTTAAGGCTCATTCAAAAGGAAAAAAAAAATCAGACTTTGTTATCGGCTCGGTTAACAGAAACCTCGATTAATCGAAGCTCGGTTAATCCAGGTTCTACTATAATTCAATCTTCCGTAATCTTTTTAAAGCAGATCAAATTAATGGACTTTAGCACAAAGTCACATAGCTGATAACTGCCATGCTTGTTGGCCACCTTTTTTTCAAAAAGTTTGCTTCACCTTATTCAATTAATGAGATATCTCCGATAAAATAAGTCACATTTTCCCGTTCTAAAATACTGGTATCCAAAAATCGTAGCATGTAACTGACACTACAAGTACTCATGGAACTAGACTATTTTAAGTCTGATTTTTATTATAGACTATATAAAATTATTAAAAATATATATTATGATAGGAACTAGCGGGCTTCGTCCGCTATTTACGTTACGGATATAAAAATCATGTTTTTTTTTTTTTTAGGGAAAAAGAAATAAAAACCTATTTGACGATAGGTTTATAAAGACACATTTTGTATTTGTTATATTAAGGGGGGGACTATTTTGATTAAATATCGCAATTAGTCCACATGGCAGATATAATTATGATAGACACTAGTGGGCTTCGCCCCTCTATGGCGCCTTATGGGTCCAGCTTCCATAACTCAGAAACCACCTTTCGGGCATCAATGCAACAGATTCCAAACGTTATAATTAACTTAATAATCACCCTATATAGCATTAAAGTAAATTTATGAGTACTGCATACTATTTTTTTATCGTAATTTCTGAAAAGAAAAAATTATTTCGGTTCCATTCTTAGGTACTGGTCTGAAAAATTTTGAAAAAGGGGGGAAGGAGGGGACATGAGACTGCTGTTTGTGAAACAACACAACGGGGTCTGGCTTATTCAACTTGGTTTTTGGTGACTTCAATTGGAAGGTGGTTTGTTTAAAAGAATGCGTTCCCTGCCCCATGAAAATTGGAACTATTGGTGTACCATCTATGTAAGGATTTAATAATTATAAATTAACATTTTGGATTTATTAATTTAAGGATAAAGTGTTTTTAAAGGAATATCAAATGAAACCCTCTGTGCGATCTGCGATTATACTTACCCACTTGTTTTTACATACAAACTGCTATAAGGAAAATTGTAATAAAATAGTAAAAATTAAATCTGCATTAAATTCCATAAGTATCTTTTTTTTAATCATTTTATCACTAACCTAAAAAAAGTAATGATATCAATGCAAAAACTCTTGACGGGTTAAAAGTTTCTGACGCAGCACTTTATCTTATGCTCTAAGAATTTTAAATATGGAACTTAAAAATACTGATATCAAATTTTGAGTGACGTTATGCTATTTCTTAAAAAATATATTTGTATTTATTTCATTTTATTTTTGTTTTATTTATAATCGCATGTGCAAAAGTTATGTTCAACATGAAAAGTTGCATAAAATTTTATTCGCTGTTGCTTTATCATTTACATCTCTCATAAATTCAAAATATGAGTTTTAAAAGATATGATATAAAATTTAAGTGACGCCTTGATGTGACTTTAAAAGGTTTGTTTTAAAATTCAATTTAAATTATTTTTGACTTGGTTAAAATATTTTTTTACATCTACACAATACTTTTAATTTTCCAATTCACTGTTAAATATATCACTTTCATTGAATCTATACTATGCATTGAAATGTATTTATTTCAATAAATTGATTTATCTTTTGTGTCACGCTATTCAAAATTGTGAGTAAGATTTATGTAAATGGTTTCTTTGCGTCATTGTGTCCAAACTACATGAAATGTATGAAAAAGGATAGTTTGACGCAAATAAACCATTTACATAAATCTTACTCACAATTTTGAATAGCGTGACACAAAAGATAAATCAATTTATTGAAATAAATACATTTCAATGCATAGTATAGATTCAATGAAAGTGATATATTTAACAGTGAATTGGAAAATTAAAAGTATTGTGTAGATGTAAAAAAATATTTTAACCAAGTCAAAAATAATTTAAATTGAATTTTAAAACAAACCTTTTAAAGTCACATCAAGGCGACACTTAAATTTTATATCATATCTTTTAAAACACATATTTTGAATTTATGAGAGATGTAAATGATAAAGCAACAGCGAATAAAATTTTATGCAGCTTTTCATGTTGAACATAACTTTTGCACATGCGATTATAAATAAAACAAAAATAAAATGGTGAAATAAATACAAATATATTTTTTAAGAAATAGCATAACGTCACTCAAAATTTGATATCAGTATTTTTAAGTTCCATATTTAAAATTCTTAGAGCATAAGATAAAGTGCTGCGTCAGAAACTTTTAACCCGTCAAGGGTTTTTGCATTGATTTATATTACGATTCGTTTAAAAAAAAATATTTCATACCCTCCCTCTCACTTCGATAAAATATTATAACTACACAATTATGTTACTTGAATCAGGGGTGATTCTGAGTTAAAAAAAAAAAAAAACTGAAATTCACAGCAAATTGTTTGAAAGTTTACAGAAGAGGGGGGAGGGCTCTCGGTATTAATCATGCCTTTTTCCCGTGATCCTTTAACGAAATACGCGCTTTTACGTGATCTTTTCGCGAAATTAAGAGAGTATTTTGCGATCCTTTGAAGAATTTTTTTTTGCTATCTTTTGACGAAATTTGCCTTTTTTTTTTTTTTTTTTTTTTTTTTTTTACGCGAGATTTTGACGAAATCTGCGTTTTTCTTCCGCAATCCTTTAATAAATTTGCGTGTTTTTCGCGATCCTTTTACGAAACTTCGTTTTTTTTTTTTTTTTTTTGCGATCTTTTGACGAAATTTGCTTTTTTTTTCGCGATTTTTGGATGAAATTTGCGGATTTTTTTTTTGCAATCTTATGATGCAATTTGTGGTTTTTTTGTAGTGCTTAAAAGAAATTTGTGTTTTTTTGTGATTCTTTGATGAAATTTGCATTTTTCCAGCAATTTTTTTGACGGAATTCGGGAGGACCCGAAATCCGGAAAATTCCAAAATCCGGAAAGCATTTAGTCCCGAGGATTCCGGATAATAGGTCCTGTACTGTACATTATAATTGGATATGATATACATTTTTTATATGAAAAAATGCTGAACAATATTTCAAATAGAAGAAATTATCATTTAGTTGTCATATGTTAGCATATGTTTTCCATTAAGCCTAACATGGTGTTTAGCTACGTTCGATTCACAGACCAGAATGGCTCGCACCGGAACGGTTACCTACACTTTTCTCCACTCACATTTTATTATAAGTAGATATTATTTAAAACAAAATATTTTTATAATACATGTTATTATTACATACCATAATTACATAATTTTTTCCTATCGCAGTGATGGAACAGCATTATCTCATTTTGGTGCAACAAAAAGCCACTTTAGATCAGAAAATAACTATTTTGGAGCATCAAAATGTCGTTTTGGTATTCTTTGATGAAATTCACATTTTTTTTTGTAATTCTTTGACAAAATTTGTGTTTTTTCCGCAACTCTTTCACAAAATTTGCATTATTTCGCAATTCTTTGACAAAATTTGCATTTTTTTTTCACAATTTTTGACAAAATTTGCGTGTTTTTCGCGATCTTCTGACCAAATTTGCATATTGTTCGCAATCTTTTGACAAAATTCGAGTGTTATTCGGACCCTTTATTGAAATCAGTGTCTTTTTAGCTATCTTTTGACAAAATTTGTAGTTTTTTTTTTGGCGACCTTTTGATGAAATTTGTGGCCCCCAAAGTTAGCATTCCTATGACAAAATTCACATTTTTTTGCAATCCTTTGATGAAATTTGCGTTTTAAGCAATCTTTTAACAAAATTCACGTTTTTCACAAAAATTTGTGTTTTAAGCAATCTTTTAACGAAATTCATATTTTTCACAATCTTTAGACCCAGTGTTGCACGTTTTTTGACGAAATTAGCGATCCTTTGACGAAATTCACGTTTTTTTCACGATCCTTTGACAAAATTTGCGACCTTTTGATGAAATTTGCAGGTTTTTTTTAAATATTTTAACGAAAGTAGCGTTTTTTCACGATCTTTTGACCATGTTTTGTTCGTTTTTTGATGAAGTTAGCTATCCTTTGGCAAAATTCATGGGTTTTTTTTTTTGTGATCTTTTGACGAAATTTGCATGTTTTTTGCGATCTTTTGACCAAATATGCATATTGTTCGCAATCGTTTGACAAAATATCGCTTATTTTTCGCATGTTATTTGGATCCTTTGTTGAAATCACTGTGTTTCACTATCTTTTGACAAGATTATCAGTTTTTTGCGGCCTTTTGATGAAATTTGTGGGGTTTTTTCCCCGTGATCTTTTAACGAAATTAGTGTTTTTTCACAATCTTTTGACCCTGTTTTGCTTGTTTTTTTGATGAAATTAGCGATCCTTTAACAAAATTCATGTTTTTTTGCGATCCTTTGACAAAATTTGCACGTTTTTTGAGATCTTTTGATGAAATTTGCGATTTTTTTAAAAAAATGATATTTTAATGAAAGTAGCATTTTTTTCACAATCTTTTGACCGTTTTTTGTTTGTTTTCATAAAGTTAGTTATCCTTGGCAAAATTCACGTTTATTTTTCATGATCCTTTGACGAAATTTGCATTTTATTAGCAATCTTTGAATGAAATTGTTTTTTCACGATCTTTTGACAGTGTTTTGACGAAGTTAGCATTTCTATGATAAAATTCATGTTTTTCGCAATCCTTTGATGAAAATCTTGTGCTTTTCGCAAACATTTGACGAAATTTGAGACATTTGATGAAATTTGCAGTTTTTCTTTATCTTTTAAATAAATTAGCATTTTTTCACGATCTTTTGACCATGTTTTTTTCGTTTTTGATGAAATTCGCATGTTTTTCACGATCTTTCGACAAAATTAGCATATTTTTCACGATCTTCTGACGAAATTTGCATTTTATTCGCGATCTTTTGACCATGTTTTGTTCGTTTTTTGATGTAATTAGCGATCCTTTGTTAAAATTCACATTTTTTTTCCAGATCATTTGACAAACATCGTATGTTTTTTGCGATCTTTTGACCAAATTCGCAATCCTTTGGTGAAATTTGGGTGGAAAATGATCGATTTGGCTTAAGAATTATTATCAAATTGGCAGAGTTGGGTGTAATTTTGTTGAAAAATAATCGTTTAGGTGCAGAAATGCACAGCATTATCAATTTGATACAATTGGAACAGCTGTTCTATCACTGCTATCGTCCA
Organism: Maratus speciosus; assembly: GCA_963932465.1. Classification (NCBI taxonomy): domain Eukaryota; kingdom Metazoa; phylum Arthropoda; class Arachnida; order Araneae; family Salticidae; genus Maratus; species Maratus speciosus. Next base: position 79,399,325 of record OZ010788.1, on the reverse strand, counting down.
AAAGAATAATTATCCATCCTGAAGGAATCATCGCAAATTTTTTTATGCATCCTTTCTCCCATTTCTTACTTACATGATGTGCTACAGCGCATGTCCAGCATAAGTGTAAACAGATATGAACACTAGGACTCTAATGGAACCTCCACAAATTTTTAGTTTTATTCTAATTAAATTGTCCTTTTTTCAGTAACATTTATTCAGAATTTGTTGAGCAATTTTTGATTTTTCAATTTTATTTTTTTTTTAACATTTTGCAGAGACTTTTAGATTATTGTAAAAGAAATCCTACTTTAATCTTTTAGCCTAACATAGTAAATTTTGTTTTCTGCGATTTTGGAAACTTTAGCAATTCTTTATGAAACTTTCAGCGTTTTTTCGCGATTTCACTACAACTTTCCCACTTTTTTTTTTTTACAAGCTGTTATAAATATACATTAATTACACATTTTCAAACATACTTGAATTTAATTATTGTTTAAAAAAAAAAAAAAAAAAAAACAAATCTAATGTCCATATTCTTTATTTAATGCCCATATTCTTTAACACTTTTATTAGAAAAACGACTCGGCTTTAGTTGAAAATGAAAGTAAACAAAAATTTGAGAAGGCTTACACATGCTTTCTGAAATTCGATGGTCCAACCTCATTTTGAGCAAGTTGAAATTGCTCGTCAAACGTGGCAAATGAGGTGCATTTATACTATAACTAGTTTTATAATTATTTTTTGTACCCCATTTTTTTTTGCACTTCATAAGTCTGTAACATCATTAAAATGCACTTGCAATAATTTTTTCCCGTTCCCCGTAATGTAACGCAAAACTTTTGACTGTCTCTGTAATTAAACTATACACTGATTTTCATAAAATTTGAAATGGTTCGACAAAATTTTGCAACAATCATATATTTAAAATTTCAGACCATTCGGAAGGCTGTAACATCATTAAAATGCACTTGTAATAATTTTTTTTCCCATTGGCCGTAATGTAACGGAAAACTTCTGACTGTCCCTGTAATTAAACTATACATCCGATTTTCATAAAATTTGAAAAGGCTCGACAAAATTTTGCAACAATCATATATTTAAAATTTCAGACGATATGGTTGGGTAGTTTTTGCTCTGTTATATGTGGACAGACAGACAGAACGACAACTACAGGTGCTACGTATTTATATAATTACGAACGCACCTAAAAAGGAGAAACTTTCTTCACAATATGAATGTCACTCAATTTCGAAACAAGCGAGCAGTTTTCATTAAATGTAGACCATTACAGGGCTCCCAACACATTTTAGTCCTCAAAAAGGGGGAAAGGGGACCATTTTTATTTAAAAAGAGGACTTTGGGAGACCATTTTTATTTTAAAAGGGGACTTCGGAAGACCATTTTTAACAAGTGGGTAAGTGTGATCACAGATCGCACAGAGGGTTTCGTTTAATATTCCTTTAAAACACTTTATCCTTTTGTGAAATCTGTTAGTTCCACATTTCGCAACCAGGGGCGCAATCTATTCTACACAAACCTCTATCCAAAGGAAAATCTGTTTTACAACCTATCCGTAGGTATATTAGTCAAGGGGATCGGGTCTATAGCAGCTGAGATAGGTAGGCGCCCCAGGAAATTGCACGGAACATTCTTTTATAAGCTTTTTATTATGTGCTATGAAGTATGTCAAAGTTTCCAGCAGATCGACTTGTTAGATTTCATAATTTTAACAAAATTGCGTTATGTTAGTTGCAAATTCCACCACCAGGGAGCGCATGCTATTCATAACAAAAGTGTATCAGATCGAAACTCTGTTAAACAACCTATCAGTGGATGTGTTACTGGAGTTGGTGGCGGCCTTAAGCGAGAAATTAAGAAATTTGCTGAAAGTACTATTCGGAAATAGTGGTAACTAAAATTTTGACATTTTTATATTTCATAAGCAGCACGTGTCTGAGTATATCATAGTGCTCAAAAAACGACACCTAAAAAGGTCGTAAACTATATTTTTTAAAAAAGAAATCCAGCGCCCCTCCCCCGCCCTCCCTTCACAGGAAATTGCATGCACCATTATTTTATAAGCTTTTTATTATGTGTCATGAAGTATCTAAAAGTTGCAAACGGATCGCCTTGTTATATTTCCTAATTTTAACAAAATCGCGTTACGTTAGTTCCGCATTCCACCACCAGGGAGCGCACTCTATTCTTAACAAAAGCATATCTGAACGAAACTCCTTTGCGCAATCTCTCCGTAGATACATGGTCGGGAGGATGGCGGTGCAGTCTTAACCAACAATTTAAAACATTTTCTGCGATAACAAACGCTAAGATTTAATAAATAAATCTAGTCGCCCCCCCCCCCCCCCCCCCACTCCTCGAAATATCACACTCCATTCTTTTTTACACTTTTCCTTATGTGCTATAAAGTATCTTAAAGTTTCGAACACATCGAGTGGCGGTCTTAAACAATAATTTAAGATATTTCCTGAAATTGCTATTCGGAAATAGTGGGATGAACACTTATAAACCTATAAACTTTTTCATATTGAATAATTACTTATCTCATAGTGCGCCGTCGAAACACCCAAATTGTTAATTTCCTAATTTAAATGAAATCTTCATTAAAAAAGCACGTGCAGGGCTCCCAACACATTTTAGTCCTCAAAAAGGGGGAAAGGGGACCATTTTTATTTAAAAAGGGGACTTTGGGGGACCATTTTTATTTTAAAAGGGGACTTCAGGGGACCATTTTCATTTTAAAAGGGGACTTCAGGGGACCATTTTTATTTTAAAAGGGGACTTCAGGGGACCATTTTTATTTTAAAAGGGGACTTCAGGGGACCATTTTTAATAAAAAAGGAGACTAAAAAACGATCATGAGTAAAAACATTCACCAATTTTCCTAAATATGCAAGTAAATTTTTAAAATTACCCTAGAAAATATGTTAGATGGTTATCTTTATAAGATGTCATTAAACAATATACACAGTTTTATAGTAACACATTTAAATATCCTACTGTAAGAATATAGAAAGTATTCAATATTTCGGCATTGACCTTGATATTCTCTTTAAAGGGAAAAAATAACAGCGATCAGTGAATAAAAAGAGCACAGCATAATAGCGATTCCTGTTAAATATTAAAATTAGATTAATATATTATCAGTTATTTTCCTCAAACATAAAATTTAGTTTCTTTCTACACAATAGAAGTTAGGATAAGCTATAATGTTCATCGAAAAAAGCCTAGTATGGCAAAGCCCCATGGGGAGTGATCAAAACCACTAATGAATCATCAGTTATTCATAATCATCTTACATATCAAATCTGGTGAAATTTAATCCCAAACATGTCTCGATCTTGCTTTCACAGAAATCATTAAAACTGCAACCCACAAGTGCCTGCCACCTGTCACGAAATACACCAATATCTAATCAGTACCAATTTATGTCAAGGATTAAATGAATGTGAAGTTGATGGAATTTCGCCCTAACGATGCTAAGGTATAATTATCATGTAAATTGTGAAAAATGTAACATTGCAATGCCACCTGTTGGGCCATATACACCAAAACCTAATAAGCAACTATGTGTGCTAAAATCTAATTAAATATGGCATTTGATGAAATTCCATGCTTTAGTTTTGAGATAGAGTAGCTACAAATTTTGTATCACAAATAGAGAGAGGTTTTTAAAAAATAGTCAAATCGTATTCAGGTCAACCTAAAACATGTAAATCCATCAAAAAATGGAAATTATTTTCATGATTACAATACTTTCTTCTAATAAACTAGGGAGCTCTGCCCCCTACGAGCTATGCTCGACAAATCCCGTTCAGTCACCGCACTCTAAAAACACGCTCATTTGATCCACTTTAAAAAGATTATGGAAGATTTGAATAATAATTAAACAACCAGTGATGATCTCACTGTAAACAGATTTCCATTCATTTCCACTTCCCTGAGGAATTTTAGGGTATAATCAGCTGCTGTTCAAACATTTAATGGCTGTTTTCGTGATTGGTTAAATAAGATATAAGTAAACAGCATTTGAAAATCAGCCTATATAAAATGAACAAATCAAACAGAGTCGTTGACTTTTGGAATTTTTTTAACAACGCTATAAGAAAATTGTCTTAAATAACACATTTTAAATATATCGTTTTAAATCGGACGTAAATTTCACCAAAATTTTATTTTTCTCTTTAACATTCACATGAAAATACATTTGTTGTTTGAAAGGAAGAATTATTATTTGCGCTGTCTTAGAATTGACAACAATAGTTAAACAGATCGCCACAAAATACGAAATAAATCTCTCGTGGAAATATATTTTTTAATTTAAACTGTTTGGCAATATTATTGTTTGTGCATTTTAAACGTGATGTAATTTCTCCTATTTACTGCTTTTAACTAGCACATATTAATGTTAATTTTTAAAACTTTCTTTCTTTTTTAATATTCCCGTGTAAATACAATTTTTGTGACGAAATTTTAAATATTTTCCTGCTTTTAAAACGTGATCATTGAATTCTTATTTTAAAGATTTATTTCTCTTTTTAATAGTCACATGACGGATACATTTTTAATTAAAAGAAAATAGTACTTTTTGCGCTGTTTTTACACTTGGCAACACTTTAAAATAATAACCTTTTCTAAATGTGAATAAAAATATCTATTAAAATGAAAATTTAAATAAAAAATTGAAAAAAAAAATCAGTCGAAAAATGAAATAAAATAAATGCAGTCTGCATACCACAGGTTTGTAATGTATATCCTTAGAAAAAAGGATTAAATTCCTATGCATAGCTTTTGTTCAGTTATAAAACGTTTTTAATGTAATGATTTTGACCAACTTTAACATTGAAACCAACTTTAATACTGACTATCTCTTAAAAGGATTCTTCAATTTAAAAACTGTCTGCACCAGCGTGTTTATCAATCTTTCTGTATAATATGAGTACTACCAATGCTCATAACTGCAGTGGCGGTGACAGAGTTGGTTACGTTTTTTTTAAAAGAATATAGATATATATACTGAAGAGAGCCTAAGGGGGGTAAAAAACAAGAAGACATTGTAATTAAGCGTTCCTTTAATACAGGCATGTCAAACTCATTTACCGCTGCGGGCCAAATTAAGCATTATATACTAAGCCACGGGCCGTATATATATAAAAAACAGGATCATAATATTACCATTGCACACAATAAAATTTGTCTGCACAAGACACAACCATGTTAAAGAAATTTTATTGCAATGCAAACTTCCAACATTAAGTACATACAGTAAGTTTATATTAATTTTTCGAAAAAACACTCACAATTACTCTTATCAACCAAAAAAAAAAAAAAAAAAAAAAAAATTAATTGAACATTATAAATTGCGTTTATTTAAAAAATTGCTTTTACACGCTAATCTAGATTTAGCATAGGCATAGCTGTCAATCTTCCGTGTTTTCTCAAAGTAAATATATATATGTTGAATCAGAAAATCTGTTTAATAAAACAAGTCATATATAATAGCTACTTTTTTTTATTTCATTTATTAAATACATTTTCTGGTTCAAATTATTTTATTTACCTTTAAAAATAACAAAAGGTTGCATATTATATTTCAAAAAATTAGTCGAAAGATGAATAATTACAAAAATTTGTCAACTCCGTATCCATGGCGCTAATATGGAATCGTACTGAATTTTGATTATCTGCAGTAATAAATTCTGAACAAAAATTTGAGCATAAATTATTAGAGGTGAGGGAAACAGATTAAACTATTTCTTGAAATTCAAAAATCTTCTTTTCTTTTGAAATCACTTTTTAATACATTTTTTTTTTATGATTTTTGTAATAATGCAATCCGATACGTCTCTGGATAAACTCGACTGATGGCAGGCACTAGGCAAAGGATAATTAAATGGAAAATGGAAAAGGCTTCGCAGGCCACAGATAAATGGATGGCAGGCCAATTGTGGCCCGCGGGCCGTGTGTTTGGCATGCCTGCTTTAATAGATTGGATATACTTCATCAAAATTGAAAACAAAACTACAATAATAAAAGCAAAAGTTTGTGTACTAAAGAGATTGTTGCACATAGAGTTACAAGATTTGACAGGAAGATACCACCTGTATATCTAAATTAGCTTTTGGATTTTTTTTAATTAAATGTTTTTATGAGATTTTTATTTTTTAGCCTAATGTAATATTTTTTCCCTCTTTTCAATAAAGTTTATTCGAAATTTGTACAACATTTTAAAAATCTTTCAAATTTTTAATGCAAATTTCAGCCTTTTTTTCTGCATTCTGCGGCAATTTTTTGGCATTCATAAAAGAAATTCAGTTTCAAACTTTTAGCCCTAATGTAAAAAATTTTGTCCTAATATGATTGAGTCATCAGATTTCAATTTTTAACGAATTTAGCTTTTTTTTTTTTTTTTTTTTTTTTTTTTTTTTTTTGGTATGTATATATGTCTGCTCTGCAGCGATTTTTTCCACATTAGTAAAAGGAGTCCGGTTTCAATGTTTTAGCCCAATATAGTAAATGTTGTCCTCCTTTTAATGAAGTTTATTCAGAATTTGTACAGCAATTTTCGAATTTTTATGCGATTTTTTAATTTTTGAAAGAAGAATAAGTAGTAGTTTCAAAGTAAGAAATATTTTAATTCTTAATTCAACAGAAAGTTTTCTGTAGGGGTATATCGTCTTGTTTGAAAGAAATTGCATTCGAATAATTAAAAATATGCAAAAATGTATTTTACTCTATCCATTTCCTTTTAATTGATTCAGAGTTGTGAGTTTTAAATTCATTTTTTTAGCTTGAATTTTTCGTCTCCTCCTAATTCAATGCTTCTCTCCATTTGACATGTTCTTTTGAAGACTGGTCAAGCAGTAGCTTAATATAGTAAATTTTGTGTTCTGTGTTTTTTTAATTTTTAGGATTTTAATGAGATTTCTTAAAATTTGCCCATATTCCATGGTGATTTTTTAACATTCATGGAAGAATTCCAGTTACAACACTTTAGCCCACTGTAACAAATTTTGTCCCTTACGATTTTTGAGCTTTTAGCGATTTTTAGAATTTTTATTAGTTTGCGGGGATTTTTCTAGTCACTGAAAAGGGGACTAAGGGGACCAAAATGCCTAAAAGGGGACTTTGGGAGACCTTTTTTAAAAAAGGGAACTTTGGGGGGAAAAGGGGGACCATTTGGGAGCCCTGCACGTGCCTCCATCTTAATCTGGCATTTGATGGAAATAAAAGGAATTAATAAAATAATAATTAATATCTCAGCTCGTAATGAAGCAATCTCTTTGAACCGGGTATGTATGGAATCTGCGTGAAATTTCCAGCCCGGATGTCAAAAAATTTAATCGAAAAATTTAATATTTAAAAAGTTTAAATTTCGTATTAGACTTTCCTCCCCTTAAATTACTCCCGCGCCGATATGTCGATAAATGATGACAGCTGCCTTCCGGTGAATGGAAATCTGTTTTCATTGTTTTTAAAAACACAGAAATTAAATTTTTATCGATCGATTTTTAGTGGATTTTTTGCGTTCTATCCTACGCAGAAATTTGAAATTTATACCAAAATAAAGTAGAATTTTTTCCGCGTATTTCTACACCTGTTACGAATTTGTACGACCAAAATTTCGGCATATCCAACTTTGCTTTTTGAAGGTCCACTTCATTTATTGCTTAAAGTACTCAGTGGTAACCCTGCACCGGCTGATTTGACAGAGCATCCGCTGAGTTTACTGGCAACCATTAGGAGAAACTGGGGAGGATTTCGATAATGTGCATTTTCACCTGCATTCAAAAGGTTGATTGGTTAATTTTAGAATTTAATTAGCCCGTAATTAGGTTAATTACCAACTTTTTCAAAATTTTATGATTTGTTGTTTGATGTGAGGTGTTCAGCTATAAGTACCCAAAATTTCAAGTCTCTAACATGTATAGTTTCTGAGAACGGGCTCTGTGACGGACAGACGGACAGACAGACAGACAGAGGAGCAAGACGAATAGGGTTTCGTCAGATGAATGAAACCCTAATAAAAAAGGAGACTAAAAAACTATCATGAGTAAAAACAATCACCAATTTTCCTAAATATGCAAGTAAATTTTTAAAATTACCCCAGAAAATATGTTAGGCAGTTATCTTTATAAGATGTCATTAAACAATGTACTTAGTTTTATAGTAACACATTTAAATATCCTACTGTAAGAATATAGAAAGTATTCAATATTTCGGCATTGACTTTGATATTCTCTTTAAAGGTAAAAAATAACAGTGATCAGTGAATAAAAAGAGCACAGCATAATAGCTATTCCTGTTAAATATTAAAATTAGATTAATATACTATTAGTTATTTTTCTCAAACATAAAATTTAGTTTCTTTCTACACAATAGAAACTAGGATAAGCTATAATGTTCATCGAAAAAAGCCTAGTATGGCAAAGCCCCGTGCGGAGTGATCAAAACCAATAATGAATCATCAGTTATTCATAATCATCTTGCATGTCAAATCTGGTGAAATTTAATCCCAAACATGTCGTGATCTTGCTTTCACAGAAATCATTAAAATCGCAACCCACAAGTGCCTGCCACCTGTCACGAAATACATCAATATCTTATCAGTACCAATTTATGTCAAGGATAAAATGAATGTGAGGTTTGATGGAATTTCGCCCTAACGATGCTAAGGTATAATTATCATGTAAATTGTGAAAAATGTAACATAGCAATGCGACCTGTTGGGCCATATACACCAAAACCTAATAAAATAAGCACCTGTGTGTGCTAAAGTCTAATTAAATACGACATTTGATGAAATTCCATGCTTTAGTTTTGAGATAGAGTAGCTACAAACTTTGTATCACAAATACATACCTTCCAACATGTCAATTTTGAAATCCTTACAATTTTTATGACGTATTCTTGTGTGCTTAAAAATGCATAACATATGCACATGCAATAAAAAAAGTAATATTTTATAACATTTTCTATGCTATATTCATGTATAGTCTTTTTTCCCCCAAAATAAAAACATCATAGATTTCACAAGAAAATATCAATAAGATAATCAATGGATTTCACAAGAAAATATTTTTGCATGGGAAATTCTAAGTAAAAAAAAAGAAAAAAAAATTTAAAATTCACAGCAAATTTTCTGAAAGGTTACAGCAAGGGGAATGGGGGGCAATTCCCTGCAGGTGCTAATTATGAGTTTTTTCGAGGCCCTTTGACGAAATTCACATTTTTGCCATGATACTGTGAAAAATTTGTGTTTTTTTTTCGCGATCTTTTGACGAAATTTGCGGGGGGTTTTTTTCGCGATCTTTTGACAAAATTTGCGTTCTTTTCGCGATCTTTTGACGAAATTTGCGTTCTTTTCGCGATCTTTTGACTAAATTTGCGTTCTTTTCGTGGTCTTTTGATGAAATTTGCATTTTTTCCCGTGATCTTTGTTAATATTCGAGGTTTTTATCGGGATCCTTTGAGAAAATTAGCATTTTTTCTGCGATCTTTGACGAAATACGCATTTTTCTTGTGATCTTTTGACGAAATTAGCGTTTTTTCAGCGATCTTTGACAAAATTCGCGTTTTTTTATGCGATCCTTGACAAAATTCACGTTATTTTCCGCGATCTTTGACGATATTCACGTTTTTTTCACGATCCCTTAACGATATTCATGTTTTTTTTCACGATCCCTTGACGATATTCGCATCTTTTACGAGTTTTCTGACAAAATTCGCATTTTTCCCCGCGAACTTTGATGAAATTTGCGTTCTTTTCACGATCCTTGACGAAATTCACGTTCTTTCTTCGCGATCTTTAACGAAATTCGCGTTCTTTTCACGATCCTTTGCTGAAATTAGTGTTTCTCCTGCGATTTTTGACAAAATTCGCGTTCTTTTCATGATCCTTCGACAAAAATAGTGTTTTTCTGCGCAATTTTTAACGAAATGCATGTTTCTTTCGCGATCCATTGACAAAATTAGCTTTTTTTTTTTTTCAAATATCTTTGATAAAATTCGTGCTTTTTCTCGAGAACTTGGACGATATTTGATATACAAAACCCTCTTTTCTCATCACTGTCCACTTATTTCCCTACTTTCACTTTTACTTTATTTCTTTATTTACGTTAGTAAAGTACTATTATTAGTATAAAGTATTTAGTTAAATATATACTTACCTTTTTACTTTATTCAGTTTCTTTTACTTTACTTAAATCCATCTTTATTCAATTTAATATGTTGAAATAAACTTTCTTTCTGTTTTAAGATATCTTTTTATGTTTCTATCTTTTTAAATCCCCAGTTATTTCTTTATTAAATTTCCTTTCAATATCTCTTGAATTCAGCTAACATTGCTCGTTTCACTTTCCATCTCGGCAAAAACAGCTTCGAGTTTCTCGCTGTTTTGCCGTTGTTCTCTACTAGATGGCGTTGTATATCCGGAGTGTTTGCGATCATCGTCATAGTTACGAACATCACGTGGTTCTTTCTGGAACCTGGTTGTAGGTTAGAGTGACATGCGTGGATGCCGTATTTCGGTATATCCTTTTGGCATAAATCGCGATGCTTTAGAGTCATCTTTGCCAGTTGTAGTTGTTCTCTGTACCGGGAAGGTGAACAGATCGTTTCGTTATTCTTCATTATGGATTCGCTCATTGTTAATAATTATTCACCCGTTTCTGAATTCCTGCAGTTATATTATCGTAATAAGTTATGACAGATGGCCGTTTGAATTATTGTGAGTGCTCACCCGAGAGACTGATTGTTGCGACCTTTTTAAAGTTATGATTATTTCTGATGAGACTTCATATCCACGTGGCTGTGTTTCCGGAAGTGACCCTCTTATCCTGACCATCTTATACCATCTTACGTGAAACGGTGAAGTTACCTCCCATCTGCTGTGTTAGCCAGTAGTAATGCTTGGGTATTTTTAGCTAAGTAATGTCTGCATCTTCTAAGATGACTTTGATATGTTTTGATGGTTTCTTCTTTTACAAATTGAAACATTTCTCTATCAAGTGTAATTGACTATGTCACGTCTTCTGAAGTTTGACTTACTCGCGTTTTCGAGCCCTACAGCATTACTGGAGTTTTATGGATGTCGGAGCTGAAATGACTTTTCACTTTGTCATGTTTGAAAGTAATTGTTTCGATCCGCTGTTATGATGTTTTTCAAAGATATTAAAGTATCAGATAAGTTGTTTTACTATTATACATTTGTTATTTAAAATAAGCTGATAGTTGAGAGATATTGTATTTTACTTTTATGTGTTATTTAAGTTTAATAAATTTAATTACGTTTTTAATGCAGTTGTCTTTATTTTCCACCACTTATTAAAACTAATTTACTTTTCAGATGTTATAGTTTATGGAGTTTAGTTTTAATATAATATTTAATAGTCATTTTTCTTTCGGGGTTTTAAATAAGCATTAGCGCTTCCATTGCTAACAAACGCACTCTGCTACCCAACTTAACCCCTAAGCACTATATATATTTTTATAGTGTTTATCAATATTCGCGGGGGTTTTTTTGCGATTCATTGACAAAATTAGCGTTTTTTTCGCCATCTTTTGACGAAATTCGCATTTTTCCCCTGCGAACATTGATGAAATTCGCGTTTTATCCTCACGATTTATGACGAAATTCGCGTACTTTTCACAATCCCCTGACAAAATTAGTGTTTTTTCCCACGATCTTTGACGAAATTCCCTTTTTTTTTCACGATCCTTCGATGAAATTAAGTGTTTTTCTCCGTGATTTTTAACGAAATTCGCGTTTCTTTCACAATCACTTTGACAACATTAGCGTTTTGTTCGCGATCCTTTGAAGAAATTAGCGCTTTGTTCGCGATCCTTTGAAGAAATTAGCTTTTTTTTCGCAATCCTTTGACAAAGTTGGCATTTTTTACGCGATCTTTAACGAAATTCGTGTTTTTCCGTGATCGTTTTTACCATGCGCAAAAACGTATAATCGTACTGTTCACCCGTACACTTAGAACAAAATCCGTACATTGTACGGCCAATCCGTACAAGTTGGCAACTATGCAAATAGAGAGATATTTTTAAAAAATAGTCAAATCGTATTCAGGTCAACCTAAAACATGTAAATCCATCAAAAAACAAAATTATTTTCATGATTACAATACTTCCTTCTAATAAACTAGGGGGCTCTGCCCCCTATGAGCTACGCTTAACAAATCCCGTTCAGACACTGCACTCTAAAAACACGCTCATTTGATCCACTTTAAAAAGATTATGGAAGATTTGAATAATAATTAAACAACCAGTGATGATCTCACTGTAAACAGATTTCCATTCATTTCCACTTCACTGAGGAATTTTAAGGTATAATCAGCTGCTGTTCAAACATTTAATGGCTGGTTTCGTGATCGGTTAAATAAGATATAAGTAAACAGCCTTTGAAAATCAGCCTACATAAAATGAACAAATCAAACAGAGTCGTAGAGTTTTGGAATTTTTTTAACAACGCTATAGGAAAATTGTCTTAGATAACACATTTTAAATATATCGTTTTAATTTTCACCAAAATTTTATTTTTATTTTTAACGTTTAAGCGAAAATACATTTGTTGTTTGAAAGGAAGAAGAATTATTTGTGCTGTCTTAGAATTGACAACAATAGTTAAACAGATCGATACAAAATCTATATATATAAAATAAGAGATGTCTGTCTGACTGCCTGCCTGACCGCGGAAAGCGCCGAAATTATAACACCTAGACCTCTGAAATTTTTGTCATGTGCAGATGCTATTACCGGAAAGTGCACTTCACCGCCGGATTTTAAAATTTCAATTTAGATATTTAAAAAAAATTAAAACGTTATGTGTAAGAGGCTATTTACAGCTCTAAGCCAATCCGCTGCAATAAAACATTATGGGTTACAGGCTATTTACAGCTCTAAGACAATCCGCGGCAAAGAAGAAACCAGCCAATGAGAGCAGGTGGTAAATATGAGATACAACGGCTGCATTTCCTAGCCTAACTGTAGCAGGAAATTGCACTGTTTATTTTCCATGCTTTATTTATTTTGTTACTATAAGATTTAATCTTATTGACATTTTATAATGTTTTTTATATTGTTTATAAGAAATGATATAATACAATTCACGTAAGTTACTTTAAATTGTATTCCTTCTTCGTATTAGTATCTATTTACATACGCGTAGTCGCCCAATAATGAAATAGTATAATGTTTCTTGAACTTTCTGGGATCTTAAAGTAATTATTTTTTTTTTCAAATTTGCTGACTATTTTTTTTTTTTCAAATTTGCTGATTATTTTTTTTTCAAATTTGCTGAATCAACACTTCACTGAATGTTTTCATTTCTTAGTAAAAATAGAACTGTACATTTTATAGTAAAGTGTAAGATGAAAACTGTACTTTCTATGAAATGGAAACATTCAGTAAATAATTTCCGTTCTCGGGTGATTAAGAGATGTATGTTGTCATCGCCCAAGAATAGGAATAAAACAAATATTTCTTTTCAGGGGAAATGAATGAAGTTATTTGGGTTTTTCTTTTATCTTTTTTTTCCACTTCCCCATATATTATGAGTTTCATAACAAATCCCAATGAAAACATATTTTTTACATTTTACTGAGTGTTTTCATTTCTTATCAAAGTCATGATATGTAACAAGCACAGGGATCTGTTTAGGAAAAATTGGGTTCTTTAAAAGACCCGTCACAAAATTTTTCATTTCAAAACAGGACCCCTCACAACATTTTTCATGTCAAAACTGGACCCTTCACAACATTTTTTATGTCAAAACTGGACCCTGTACAAATTTTTTTCAAATCAAAGCAGGACCCTTCACAAAACTTTTCACCTTTTGCTGAATCAACGCTTCACTGAATGTTTTCTTTTCATTTCTTAGCAAAAGTATAAGATGTATGTTTTGATTATAAGATTTGTTATTGAACTCTGTTTCATTTAAGGAGGTCCGGGACATCTGCATTTTAAAAATTGTTATTGAACTCAGTTTGCTTCATATACAAATATTCAATGTTTTGATTTATTATTGTTGACATTATTGGGCGATGACAACGTACATTTTATACCTAACTACATATCCATTCTTGGACGATTATTCTGAAACTCCAAATTTGTCTAATTGCCCCAAGAATCGAATGTTTTTTTTAAACATTCAGTACATAATTTCCGTTCTTGGGCGATTAAGAGTTCATTCATGTGCGATTCTTCTGAAACTCCATGTCACAAAATGCACATCATAACTATTTTACGCACTCAGAATTTTCCATTTTCAGTTCTTTTCCTTTTGTTAATCTTTTCTCTTCACTTTCCCACGGATAAGAAATCGTAATGAAAACATATCTTGCACTTTACTGAATGTTTTCATAGTGCCAGGTCCAGTAGCAGAAAATTCAAGATGGGAGACAGGTGTCACAGATTTTATCTCTTTTGCAGATTATTTTTCCATCAAACCTTTTATTATTTCGCTTTACAATTATGTTTAGCTCTTTATTACTTAATACAAAACTAAGATTATTATCTATAAAAATTAATAAAATGCTTAAAGGCATTGCAGGTAAGTGGTGGTTTGATTAATTAATGCTTCAATTGTAAAATATTTTACCAGTAGATTATTTTCTGCCACAGACACTTGGAGAATTTTCTGCAACTGTGGTGCCAGGCATAGCAGTTTAAAGTTTAGGCGTAATTCAGTGAAGAGAAACTATGATTTTTTTTTTTTTGTTGTTGTTGTTCTGTCACCATTTGTCAAAGTTCCCGACATTTCTCAGTGACAGATTGGAAAAATTCAGCGTGTGCTTCTGCACTATTTTGTCAAAATTTGCTATACATTTCCGCGATCTTTTGATGAAATTTGCAATTTATTCCCTCGACTGTTTATCAAATTTTGTGTTTTATTTTTATAGTGATTGTTTTTACAAGATTTTTCATGCAATTCGCATTATTTTTTTTGCGACCATTAGCCAAAGATTAGACAAACTTTGCTATGCGTTTCTGCGATCTTTTGATGAAATGTACAATATTTTTTTTCGTTTACTGAAATTCATGTTTTTTTCAGCGATCGTTTCACAAAATGCACGCCCCCCCCCCCCCCCCCCCTCAAATCGTTTCACGAAATTTGCAGTTTTTTTTTTTTCACGATTTTTTTTTAAACGATCAGTGACAAAATTTGTTTTTCTTTTTCGTGGCCATTTGTCGAACTTTCCTATATTTCTCAGCAACATATTGGCAAAATTTGTAATCTGCACTCTTCAAACAAACTTTGCTATGCGTTTCTGTGATCTTTTGATGAAATTTGCAATATTTTTCTTTGTTTACTGAAATTCACGTTTTTTTTTTTTTCTGCAATCGTTTCACAAAAGGCACAATCCCCCCCCCCCCCCCCCCCAAATCGTTTCATGAAATTTGCATCTTTTTTTTTTTTTTTTAACGATCAGTGACAAAATTTATGCTTTTCTTTTCCACGGCCATTTGTCGAAGTTCCCAATATTTCTCAGTGACAGATTGGCAAAATTGGCATATGTTTCTGCACTTTTTTGACGAAATTTGCCATGCATTTCCGCGATCTTTTGATGAAATTTGCAATATTTTTCTTCGATTGTTTACTGAAATTTGCGGGGTTTTTTTTTCAGCAATCGTTTGACGAAATTCGCGTTTTTTTTTTTTTTTTTTTCACGATTTTTTTTAAACGATCAGTGACAAAATTTGTTTTTCTTTTCCGTGGCCATTTGTCGAAGTTTCCGATATTTCTCAGCGGCATATTGGCAAAATTTGTAATCTGCACTCTTCAAACAAACTTTGCTATGCGTTTCTGTGATCTTTTGATGAAATTTGCAACATTTTTCTTTGTTTACTGAAATTCACGTTTTTTTTTTTCAGCGATCGTTTCACAAAATGCACGACCCCCCCCCCCCCCCCCCTCCTCAAATCGTTTCACGAAATTTGCAGTTTTTTTTTTCACGATTTTTTTTAAACGATCAGTGACAAAATTTGTTTTTCTTTTCCGTGGCCATTTGTCGAACTTTCCTATATTTCTCAGCGACATATTGGCAAAATTTGTAATCTGCACTCTTCAAACAAACTTTGCTATGCGTTTCTGTGATCTTTTGATAAAATTTGCAATATTTTTCTTTGTTTACTGAAATTCACGTTTTTTTTTTCTGCGATCGTTTCACAAAATGCACAATTCCCCCCCAAAATCATTTCATGAAATTTGCATTTTTTTTTCAACGATCAGTGACAAAATTTGTGTTTTTCTTTTCTGCGGCCATTTGTCGAAGTTCCCGATATTTCTCAGCGACAGATTGGCAAAATTGGCATATGCTTCTGCACTTTTTTGACGAAATTTGCCATGCATTTCCGCGATCTTTTGATGAAATTTGCAATATTTTTTTTTCGATTGTTTACTGAAATTCGCAGTTTTTTTTTTTCAGCAATCGTTTGACGAAATTCACGTTTTTTTTTTTTTCAACAATCTATGATGAAATTTGTGATTTTATTTATTTATTTTTGGTGACTATTTTCCAAAGTTCCCGATATCTCTCAACGACAGATTGGCAAAATTCAGTGTGCGCTTTGGCACTCTTTTGTCAAAATTTGCTATACATTCCCGCGTTTTTTGATGAAATTTGCAGTATTTTTCTTCGATTGTTTACTGAAATTCGAGGGCTTTTTGCAGCGATCGTTTCACTAAATGCATGATTTTTTCCCAAGATTGTTTGGCGAAATTTGCATTTTTTTTTTTTTTCAATTATCTGTGATGAATTTGATTTTTTTTTTCTGTGACTATTTGTCGAAGTTCCCGATATTCCTGAGTGACAGATTTGCAAAATGCAACATGTGCTTCTGCGATCTTTTGATGAAATTTGCAAGTTTTTTTCTTCGATTGTTTCACAAAATTCATGATTATTTTTCCAAGATCGTTGGATGAATTTTTTTTTTTTTTTTTTTTTCTCTAATGATCTCACAATTTTTTTCAACGATCTATGACAAAATTTGTGACAATTTATCGCATGTTATGTGTTCACCGTTCATGGGTGTCTGAAAATGTAGTCAACAATTTTAACAGGAAGATAGATTATAAATAACGAACACTCAAAATTTTCGCTTTATTGAATTATGCCTAAACTTTGCACTGCACTTTCAATGTGAAAACATTCAATAAAGTATAACATATGTTTTCATTAGGATGAGAAAATATTAACAAAAGAATAAGAACTGATTGAAAAATCCTTGAGTTCATGAAATACTTAATATGGTGTGCATTTTGTGATATATTAAGAGTTTTATAAGAATCGCATGTAAATAGACTCTTAATCGCTCAAGAACGGAAATTATTTACTTCATAGAAAGTTCAAGAAACACATTCCATGCTTGGGCGACTATGCATATGTAAATTGCCATTAACACGAAGAACGAATACAATTGAAATTAACTTACGTGAATAATAACACTTTAAAATTTTAAAGAAGGTGGGAGAGTTGAATTTCGAGTTTGGAAGGCGGGTGACGATAATTGTCCTTACAACTGTAGCGTTTTCTTCGATGAGTATCCTTTATATGTTGTTTTCTGACAGAGGTCGTTTTAAAGCTTTTGGCCTGTACATTACTAAGCACTCACTCCTCTCCTCTTAACTAATTTTTTCATCTCAACAATTTGCAACTGCTTCTCCCCCATTTTCACACTGTGAGTGGGTACGTATTTCAGACAAAATCGAGTTTCATATAAATGAAAGGTTTCTTTATAAATATTACCACGGACCCGGGCAACGCCGGGCGGGTCAGCTAGTACGAAATAAATCTCTCGTGTAAATATATTTTTTAATTTTAACTGTTTGGCAATATTATTATTTGTGCATTTTAAATGTGATGTAATTTCTCCTATTTACTGCTTTTAACTAGCACATATTAATGTTAATTTTTAAAACTTTCTTTCTTTCTTAATATTCCCGTGTAAATACAATTTTTGTGACGAAATTTTAAATATTTTCCTGCTTTTAAAATGTGATCATTGAATTCTTATTTTATAGTTTTATTTCTCATTTTAATTGTCACATGACAGATACATTTTTAATTAAAAGAAAATAGTACTTTTTTCGCTGTTTTTACACTTGGCAACAATTTGAAATAATAACTTTTTCTAAAATCTAAATGTGAATAAAAATATCTATTAAAATGAAAATTTAAATAAAAATTGAAAAAAAAATCAGTCAAAAAATGAAATAAAATAAATGCAGTCTGCATACCACAGGTTTGTAATGTATATCCTTAGAAATGAGGATTAAATTCCTATGCATAGCTTTGGTTCAGCTATAAAACGTTTTTAATGGAATGATTTTGACCAACTTTAACACTGAAACCAACTTTAATATTGAACATCTCTTAAAAGGATTCTTCAATTTAAAAACTGTCTGCACCAGTGTGTTTATCAATCCTTTCTGTATAATATGAGTACTACCAATGCTCATAACTGCAGTGGTGGTGACAGAGTTAGTTACTTTTTAAAAAAAGAATATAGATATATATACTGAAGAGGGGGAAACCTAAGGCCGAAAAAAACAAGAAGACATTGTAATTAAGCGTTCCTTTAATAGATTGGATATACTTCTCCATCAAAATTGAAAACAAAACTACAATAATAAAAGTAAAAGTTTGTGTACTAAAGAGATTGTTGCACGTAGAGTTACAAGATTTGGCAGGAAGTATATCTAAATTAGTACCTGTATATCTAAATTAGTTTTTGGATTTTTTTTTTTTTAAATTTTTTATGAGATTTTTACACAATACAGAAGAGCATATGGGTCATAAAAAGTAAGCGTTTAAGAAAGATACACAGGGTTCATACAGAGTTAGGAAGAAAAAATCCAAGGAGTACCCAAAAGATCCAAGGAGTCCAAAAAGTTTTAAGGATTTGCCTTTTATTTATTTTTTTCTGTCGATATTTTTATGTGCTGCATCGTTATGTGGTATGCACACTCCAATTTTTAATGCCCAATTTGGAGAGAAAAACATTTCAAAACCAAATTTTACTGTACTGGTATCTGATTGCTAGTGCTGAAATTACACAGTATTCACAATATACTGCTTACTGATGTAAGTTTAAATACAAAATGGACAATCAACGTTTTTATGCAGTGACCAATGGTCATGTCACAAGGGTGGTTCTGAGTAAAAAAAAATTTCTGAAATTCACAGCAAATCTTCTGAAAAGTTACACCAGAGGGAAGAGGAGGGGGAAATCCATTCCTGACACTAAATATGTGTTTTTCCTTTGAAGAAATTTGCGTTTTTTCGCGATCTTTTGATGAAATTTGTGTTTTTTTTTCGTGATCTTTTGACAAAATTTGTGGATTTTTTCCTGATCTTTTTACGAAATTTGCCTTTTTTCGCGATCTTGAAGACGAAATTTGTGGGTTTTTTCGGGATCTTTAGACGAAATTTGCCTTTTTTCGCGATCTTGAAGACGAAATTTGTGGGTTTTTTCGCGATCTTTAGACGAAATTTGTGGGTTTTTTCGCGATCTTTTGACGAAATTTGAGGGTTTTTTCGCGATCTTTAGACGAAATTTGTGGTTTTTTTCGCGATCTTTAGACGAAATTTGCGGGGTTTTTCGCGATTCTTTGATGAAATTACGTTTTCACCACGATCCTGTGACGAAATTGGCGATTTTTCTGCAAACGATTGACAAAATTAATTTTTTTTCGGCGACCATATGTCCGAATTTTCGGATTGGTGACCTACTTTTTGAAATTTTCAGAAAATTCGGATTAGAATCACCCCTAAGTCATATAGATAGAGATTAGTCAAATCCCAAACACTTATTATGTATATCATATACATGATACATCTTAAAGAAAATTTTAAAAGGCAGAAATAAGAATGCTAAACGCAACATACAAGAGAAAAATATAACAAGTTTTGAATTTATTCTTTTAGAACAGCAGTAATCGCTTTCTTTGAAGGTGAAATTTTGCTGAATTCGCATTTTTTTCGCGATCTTATGATGAAATTCGCGTTTCTTTCGCGATCTTCTGGGATAAATTCGCGTTTTTTTTTTTTCGATTGTTTAACGAATCTGACTTTTTTTTCGCAATCTCTTGATGGAAACCGCGTGTTTTTTGCGATCCTTTAATGAAATTAGCGTATTTTTCGCGATCGTTTGACGAAATTCGAGTGTTTTGCGCAATCCTTTGACGAAATTCGCTTGTTTTTCGCAATCTTTTGAGGAAATTCGCGTGTTTTTCGCGATCATTTGAGAAAATTCGCATGTTTTTCGCGATCTTCTGGGGAATTTCTCGTTTTTTCGCGACCTTCTGCAGGGAAATTTGAGTTTTTTCGAAATCTTCTGGTGGGGGGTGATTCACTTTTTATTTCGATCGTTTGACGAAACTGACTTTTTTTTCCCGCGATCTTTTGGTGGAAACCGCATGTTTTTCACAATCCTTTGAGGATATTAGCGTGTTTTTAGCGATCTTGAGTAAATTCTCGTTTTTTAAAAAATTCGCGTCTTTTGAAGAAATACGAGTTTTTCCGCAATCTGTTGGACAAATTCGTGCTTTTTCACGATCCTTTGACAAAATTTACGAATTTTTTCCGCGATCGATTGACGAAATTTGACAGTATTTTTTGGAGCATAATTGCGAAAAACGTGATTTTTCCGAGATTTTTGGCTAAATGCCAAACATCAATAAAATTTAAAATAAACGTCGACTAGCAGTGTCGAAAAACGGACTTTACGGACCTAATAATTGAAAAACGACCTAGTGGGAGCCCTGCTATTAAGATTATCCTACCCAATCAATGCTTCAGATGAATGACGTGTACAGGGTTCATATAGAGTTGGGAAGAAAAAATCCAAGGAGTCCAAAAAATTTTAAGGATTTGCCATTTTTTGTTATTGTTGTTGCTTTTATGTGCTGCATCGTTATGTGGTATGCACACTCCAATTTTTAATGCCCAATTTGGAGACAAAAACAAATTTTACTCTATTAGAATCTAATTGTTAGTGATGAAATTGCACAGTATTTACATATTGCTTACTGATTTTGTAAGATTAAATACAAAATAGACAATCAACTTTTGTATGCAGATAAACAAGGATTAGTCAAACCCCAAACACTTATTATGTATATCAATCACATACATGATACATCTTAAAGAAAATTTTAAAAGGTAAAAAAAAAAAAAAAAAATGCTAATTTCAACATACAAAGAAAAATATAACGTTTTGAATTTATTCTTTTAGAACAGCGGTAATCGATTTCTTTGAAGTTGAAACTTTGACGAACTTCGCATTTTTTTCGCGATCATATGATGAAATTCGCGTGTTTTTCGCGATCTTCTGGGAGAAATTCGCGTTTTATTTTTATCGTTTGACGAAACTGACGTTTTTTTTTTTCGTGATCTTTTGATGGAAACTGCGTGTTTTTCGCGATCCTTTAACAAAATTCGCGTGTTTCTCGCGATCTTTCGAGGAAATTCGCATGTTTTTGCGATCTTCTGGGAAAATTCGCGTTTTTTTCGCGATCTTCTGGAAAAATTCGCGTTTTTCGCGATCCACTGGGAGAAATTCGCCTTTTATCGCGATCTTTTAATAGAATTCGCGTTTTATTTCGATCGTTTGACGAAACTGACGTTATTTTCGCGATCTTTTGATAGAAACCGCGTGTTTTTCACAATCCTTTGAGGAAATTCGCGCATTTTTAGCTATCTTTCGAGAAAATTAGCATGTGTTACGCGATCTTCTGGGGGAAACCGCGTGTTTTTCGCAATCGTTTGAGGAAATTCGCGTTTTTTTTTCGCGATAATATGAGGAAATTCGCGTGTTTTTCGCGATCTTTTGAGGAAATTCGCGTGTTTTTCGCGATCTTTTGAGGAAATTCGCGTGTTTTTCGCGATCTTTTGAGGAAATTCGCGTGTTTTTCGCGATCTTTTGAGGAAATTCGCGTGTTTTTCGCGATCTTTTGATTGAGGAAATTCGCGTGTCTTTCGCGATCTTTCTAGGAAATTCGCATGTTTGCGATCTTTTGAGGAAATTCGCATGTTTGCGATCTTTTGAGGAAATTCGCATGTTTGCGATCTGTCGAGGAAATTCGCATGTTTGCGATCTGTCGAGGAAATTCGCATGTTTGCGATCTGTCGAGGAAATTCGCATGTTTGCGATCTGTCGAGGAAATTCGCATGTTTGCGATCTGTCGAGGAAATCCACTTTTTTTCTCGATCTTTCGAGGAAATCCACTTTTTTTCTCGATCTTTCGAGGAAATCCACTTTTTTTCTCGATCTTTTAAGGAAATTCGCATCTTTTGAAGAAATTCGAGTTTTTCCGCGATCTGTTGGAGAAATTCGTGTTTTTTCACGATCCTTTGACAAAATTTACGAATTTTTTCCGCGATCGATTGACGAAATTTGACGGCATTTTTGGGGAGATATTTGCGAAAAACGCGATTTTTCCGAGATTCTTGGCTAAATGCCAAATATCGATAAAATTTTAAATAAAGATCGGTTAACAGTGTTGAAAAACGGACTTTACGGACCTAATAATTTAAGATTTACCGTATGTTTTACAATCACGATTTTTTTCCCTCGGCAGCAATATCGCTTGCATCCGAAGTCTCAATACAATTTAAGGAGTTTCTAATGAGTGGTTTGCTTATCTAAGTAGTTCTAAGTACTATTTGGGAATGTTTTCATTTCTAAGGAGTTTCCAAGGAGTCTGTGCGAACCCTGAGTGTATAAAGGATTTACCGTGCGTTTTACAATCACAATTTTTTTCCTCTCGGCAGCATTATCGCTTGCGTGCGAAGCCGCCAATACAATTTAAGGAGTTTCCAAGGAGTGGTTTGCTTATCTAAGTAGTTCTAAGTACTACTTGGGAATGTTTTCATTTCTAAGGAGATTCCAAGGAGTCTGTGCGAACCCTGGATATAGTAATTACTTTTATATTTAAATGATTATGATTTGAATTAGGATATGAGACCAAAGTTAAAAGTAAAGGTGTCGAGGCATTGAGAACATAAAGTATTGTCCTGTCAGTGCCCATGATAATAACATTTAAATATACCTAAAATCAATGATGATTCCTTTAGTGGCAGTGTCTAAAACTATGTTAAACAATAAAGAACTGAATTATGTATCAAACTATACAAAGCACATTAGAATCTCCCAATTAAAAGCGACATTATACAGCATTTTGCCTCACTGATGGCAGACAAATCCCACATATCTGTGCACTGTCGAAGGCAGTGGAAGCTCCTAAATTTGATTTCTTACATTTCCACAAATTATAATTTCAATTTTGACCAATAGCTCGCAAAAAAAAAACTAAATAGAAAAAACAGCACCCTCTAGTGGCAGTGTCTAGAACCATATTAAAAGATAGAGAATTGAATTACATATCCAATTAATAGTTCGCGGAAAAAAAACCTAAATAGAAAAAACAGAAGCGTAAAATAAGGGAAAGGTGTGTGTGTGGGGGGGGGGGGGGGGGGGAGAAGAGTTGTTAGCCTTTACATACTTTATTCATATTATCAGGATAGCTACTCATATAGGGGAATGAAATTCCATGACTTTTCCCAGGTGTATTTTAGGAAAATTTCAGCCTAGCGGTGTAATGTGAGCTAGAAACGCTGAGAGATAAATAAATACTGTGCCATACCAATAGAAAATATTAAAATTTTCTAACTATAGATAATATTGATTGATATTTTCACACATACTCCCACTCACCCTCAAAAAAGCTCTTAGGACTATAATAGAAATTGCTTTCCTTAATTTTTGAATGTTTCAAAGTAACAAGAGGGGGGAAGGAGGGGGGGACTTTCTTATAGCGTTGTTAAAAAATACCGGAAGTCAAAGATTCTGTTTACTTAAATCATTTTATATTAGCTAATTTTCACATGTTTCACTGATCTGATTTAATCAAAGACGAAAACATCCCGTTAACAGGAAGATAGTCACTGTCTTTTAAATTATAATTCATTCTTTCGAAATTTTTTTAAACCCAATCAAATTAGCGTGCTTTTAGAGTTTGCAGTCTGAACAGGGGTTGACGGGCATAGCTCGTAGGGGGCAGGGCCTCCTAGTACAGTCAGTATCTGTTATATGGCCACCCATGCGTTCCTGAAAAATATGACCATATAAGCGGGGTGACCTTATATGCAGTGTAAACAAGAATTCTATTTGAAACAACAACATTTAAACAATATGTTAGTTATATTAGTAAAGTAATGTACAAAGAATTCATGGAAATATAATTTATAAACGAAAATGTATAAACAAGAATTCGCTCTGTGTTTGTCTGCGATGGCTAGCGAACTCTACCGCACATGGAAGTCTGAAAATTTAGGTGAAGATAGCCCAAGCGTAATGCACCAGAGGCTCAGGTTTTTAAATTGTTAAGAGCCGGGCCCTTGAACCCCTTTAAGTTTTTTTGCCCTCAATTGTTAATAACTTGCAACCCTTTTATCCAATTTTCTTTGTTTTTGGGGCCCTTTCTCCATTTAGTCATTCCTCAATTTCTACATTTCAGTTAAAATCCTGACCCACTGGGGTTCGGTACAGGACACCTTGAAGTTTTTGGGTTCTAAATTTATAATAACCTCCCTGGTCCCCTAAATTTATAATAACGTTAAATCTGGAATTATGTAATGGGCAGTACAGTTGTTTGCAATGATAGCCACTTTTCTTTTTGTCCAATCAGCGAATTTCCTTTCCCAAATGTTTGTTGCGACCCAGACTTTTCGGTCCGCATCGTAAGATGCAGTCAACGATTTCCAGTTTTTCAAACAACGGGGCTTGAGAAATTTACCAGTAACTAATGGAGTCAATTTCTCTGAAGCATCCATATTCGCTACTAATAAAACAGTTAATCTTTCTTTGTTTTTCTTCCCAACACTACATTTTTCGTTCTTAAAAGTAACACTTTTATCCGGCAAAACACAAAAGAATAGTCCGCATTCATCGAAATTAAAAACATCACAAAGTCAGAACCTATTTTTGATAAAAATCCTGCTGGGAATTGCTTAGGGAAAGGAAAAAAAACGTAGAAAGATAGGAAATTTCTCAATAAAAAAAGAGACAATGCGACCATATATCCGATAGTAGCCATTAGAATCTGACGATATAGCTGGTGTATTTTAACACATAATACCTATTCAGTCAGTCTGAACTTATGAAAAGTGACCTTATAAACGGGGTGACCTTATAAGCGGGTTGACCTTATAAGCAGGTGACCATATATCCGGTACTGACTGTAATAGAAGAAAAAAGTTGTTTTCATTCGTACTTAAATACAATAAAGAATGTAATAAATAATACATAGATTATTAGTTGTCTTTATAACATTCAAAGGCAACATACTTTTTTTCTTTCAAATAAACTGGCAGCACAAAGTCAACAATATCAGAATCTTTAGATCCCATTATTTCATACCTGAAAAAAAAAAAAAAAAAAAAAAAAAAAATGTACTCACACACATATAATACTGAAAAAAAATAAATCTAGTTAAAGAAAAGCCAATTTAATAAACTCACACAAAAATTTCATCTCGTTCTAAAATATTACCGACATTTTCTTCTCTTTCAAAAATTTTATGTAACCTGTGATTATATACATCTGCAACAATCAACTGTAAAAGAAAATATTAAGAAATTTGCAAAAGAGTTGTACAATTATGACATATAAACCTGCATTCTAGTAAATATATATACCATTTAACACAGAAAAAGAAAATTATATTTTCAATAATATCCTATGATTATTAAAAGGAGAATATTAAAATATTACTTACATTTGCAGGAGGAATTTGAGTCATTCTATTTACAGCTTCACACAAATCTTGAATTGTTCCCAACTTTGGAACTGTAACTTTCATCTATGAAATGCAATATATAAAGAAATTAATTTTTTTGTCATTTAAAATGTTAATCAAAAATAAGTGTGATTCAAAATAGTGGTTAAATTTTATTTCATTTGATTTTTTAGTACCTTACACCCCCTCCCCCCCAATCAAACTAGTTGGATGTGCCAATCCCAAAACTTTCTTCTATCTTATACATCTTAATATTTCAAAAACTAGTTACACATGTTAATACTTCAATATTATTAGTTCATTACTATACCAACTTTGATTTTCATCTTAAAATCCTGCTTCAGTTAATTAAATGAACTAAAAATGAGTCAATCTATATCATGATATTTGTTAAAATTAATAGATTTTCTTTATTCTGTTGTTATCAGATGTTTGCGAATAGCCGGCTTAGCAGGAAGTGAGTTCCCGCGTTTGCACGAGCTGCCAATGGACAATAGAACTACGAAAAATCAAGAAAAGTATACAAAAATCGCTATCACAGAGCCACTTTACCGCGCGATATTTCCAAATTCAAGGAGGACCTGTTGGCCAAAGCCATAAACACGCACAAAAAATTTAGTTTGATTGTATGCATAATTTTATACACTTTTCGATTGTACAATAAAGAAAATGGTACAGACATTGTAATTATAGTGCCCCCTTCCAGTGGAATTTTTCCAAATTCAGGGAGGACCTTCATGCCATGACCAAAAAGAAACACAAAAAATTTGGCTCAATTCTATGCATAACTTCATACACTTTTCGATGGTAGAATATTCGAAATGGCACAAAAATCGCTATTAAAGCACCCTCTACCGGCGAATTTTTTCCAAATTAAGGAAGGACCTGCTTTCCATGGCCAAGAACTTAAAATAAAAATTTGGTTCAATTCTATGCATAACTTCATACACTTTTCGATGGTACAATATGCAAAATTGCTATTACAGCGCCCCCTAGTGGCTAATTTTTTCCAAATTCAGGGAGGACCTGCTTGTCGTAGCCATAAACTTAAAATAAAAATTTGGTTCAATTCTATGCATAACTTCATACACTTTTGGATGGTACAATATTCAAAATCGCATGAAAATCGCTGTTACAGTGCCCCCTACCGGCGAATGTTTTCCAAATTCAGGGAGGATCTGCTTGCCATAGCCAAAAACTTAAAATAAAAATTTGGTTCAATTCTATGCATAACTTCATACCCTTTTTGATGGTACAATGGCGACAGACACACGGACAGACAGATATTTTCTATAAACACGTTTTTTGGGACCTCTGACCCCTAAAACATGCAAATCCGTCGAAAACCGGAAGTCGAAAAAAATTTCAATTACAATACTTTCTTCTATTGAAGATAGAAGAAAGTAAAAAATATGTCATTATGTACTATTTATCATTATGTTTTCCTTCTCTCAGTCCTGCATACTTTTATACCTTTGGGTGCAGAAAAACACAATGATAAACCTACTGATCAACCACTAAAATCGGGTCTACAGGTACTTTCCACCAAGATATGACTTGGAAGACCAGTTGCATTTTAATATTCTACTCAAGTTTCATCTAATTCTGGAATTTCAGTCGTCAACTAGATGAGTTGATGGTCTGAGCAGCCGCATCCCGATCTATAATGAGAAACAATTTAGAATTAAAGTTGTTAAAAAATCAGAATTTCCGAAAAAAGGAGGCCAAACTGGTACCCTGCCCTATAGTGAGGTAATATTGTTCTATATTTACAGAAATATGAATAATGGTGCCCTTCATTGTTTGACATTAGATGAGGTGTGCCTACAAGTACTGAAAGGTTAGACAGCCCTGCTCTATAAGGCTGACAATCGATTTTGTTTGCTAAAATGTGCTGATAAGAAGTTATTGGTTATTAAAATTGGTAAAAACTCTATTTCTTCCATTTTTTCTATTTTATCTAAATTTTCCAGTGTTGCAGCTCCAGATATCTAACTGTCAAATATCTAACTAAATATGCCTCTATTTCAAGTACTAAATGTTGGCATCAAGTTATACTACATATATTGCAATGTATCAAGCAATGCACATGTCAAACTGGCACAGTAAGTTACAGTAACCTTTTGCAGGTTTATTTTATATACAGAAATTAATTACAATGAAACTTTGATTATCATGAGTAATGTGTTCTGCATGCAATGTTACGTATTGTGAAATAAAAATTTCTCTGAAGTAACTTTAGCTTAATAAAAGATGTATTAATGCATATTATAGTTATAAATAAGATAAGAAAAACTTTTAACTAAAAAAAAAAAGAAATTACAGCAAAGAATTTATATTTATTTAAAGGTGTTAGATGAACATGCTCAACCAAGTCTCTTGCCATAGAAATTCATAAATATAAAGGTGTTAGATGAACATGCTCAACCAAGTCTCTTGCCATAGAAATTCATAAATATATTATCTCTAAAAATTCTAATTAAACATGAATCTACACTTTTATGTTAGCAGCGCACAACTCTCACTATCGCCAATAGCATTCTTTTTTCTTGGGAATAGCAAGTTTTTCTTTTCTCATGCATAAATTAAAAACAATGATTTGATTTAAAAATAAAATGTTTTGATTTACGGTATTACCTCTTACTTATTTTTGTATTTTAAATTAAATGAGTGAAAAGTTTGTATATTTAATTGAAATTAAAGCAATATAAATAAAAGTGATGGATGCAATATTTGACGATTTATCAGCTGTGCCCCGCTAACATAAAAGTACCTAAAATATTTTGGTTAATGATATTCTTTCTCTTTTTTGTATTTAAAATGAAATGAGTTAAAGACATGTACAACAGTCAATGATCGATAATCTCCGCACCCATTATCTGCAATTTTCTATAATCCATGTTGCTTAGCAAAAGTAAGTATAACAAATTTTGCCAATCCGCTGCTAAAAAATATTGTGAACTTCGACAAATGGTCTCGGTAAAAAAAAAAAAAAAAAAGTGCATTTTGTCAATCGATTGCAGGAAAAAAAAACATGAATTTTGACAAATGATCGCGGGGAAAATTGCTAATTTCCTGAAACGATAGTGCATAAAAAATTTCGAATTTTGTCAAAAAATCATGAAGATACATGGTGAATTTTGTCAGAAAAATAACACTAATTTTGCCAATTTGCTGAAAAATATCACAAATTTCGACAAATGAGGACAGAAAAAAAAAAAAAAAAACAAGAATTTTTGTCAATCAAGAAAAAACATTGCAAATTTTGTCAAAAGATCACGGAAATACATAGCTAATTTTGTCAAAAAATCATGGAAGCAAATAGCGAATTGTGCCAATTTGTTGCTGAAAAATATAGCATACTTCGACAAATGTTCGTGGGGGAAAAAAAATGCAAATTTCGACAATCGATCTTGGAAAAAAAAAAAAAACGATTTCAACAATTGATAGTAGGGGAAAAAAACAATCAAACGATCTTGGGAAAAAAAAAAAAAAATCATGAATGATGAAAAATCATGAAACAATTGCTGAAAAAAAAAAAAAAAATGAATTTTGGTAAACAATCAAGGAAAAATATTGCACATTTCGACAAAAGATCACGGAAATACATAGCGAATTTTGTAAAAAAAAAAAAAAAAAAAAAAAAAAAAAAAAAAAAAAAAAAAAAAAAAAAAATCACTGAATTATATAGCTTATTTTGCCAATCTGTCGCTGAAAATTACTGAGAACTTCACCAAATGGTTGCACGAAAATTTTTTTTAAAATGGCAGATTTTGTCAATCGATCGCGAGAAAAAAAAAATGTTCTTCAAACAATCACAGAAAAAATATTGAAAGAAATGCCTAAAAAAAAAATTTGGCAAACTATCTTGGGAAAAAATCATGAATTTCGTGAAATGATCGCTGAAAGAACTGCGAATTTCATTAATAATTGAGGAAAAATATTGCGAATTTTGCCAAAAGATCGCAGAAATAAACAGTGAATTTTGTCAAAAGATTGCGCAATCATACAGCAAATTGTCCAAAGATCACGGAATCACATAATGAATTTTGCCAATCTGTTGGTGAAAAATACTGTGAACCTTGAAGGATTAAATTATAAGTAGTTAAGATTTAAATAAGCAGCAGAGATTAAATTAAGTTAAGCAGTGAATGCATTACTGTAAGTCCCCAAACCTACTACAGTAAAGCACCGTTAATACGTTTCTCATTTATACGTCATTTCATCCCTATGTATTTTAATGCTGTAATATTTTGTTTATATGATGCATAACATCAGTTATACGTTGTTTCTCTGATGCAGCTGTAAGAGATATTCTCAGAATTTTTTCTCCCAGCATCCTTTTTTTTTTTTAAATGCTAGCAATATTTAGGGAAAGATGGCAGACACAAACATGTGTGACTGCTACAAGGGCTATTTCAAGATTGTGAAAGCTGTGAAGAGGGTGAGATGAAATGAATGGGCAGTGGGTAAACTGTATTGACATTGAAACTCTTGGTACCGTTTTTGTTTCTCAAAATGCTAGCGAGAAAAATTTGCATGAATTTAACTCCATAAATAATGTTTTGCTTACGTTCCAAAGTTAATCTTCACGGCAGACGACGATTAATGATTAGTTTAATTAAAACCTGTTTATACATTTGATAATGTAATAAAAAAAGTGTATTTCAAGATATGCAACTGATATAAGATTTGATAATTCTCAATTTTATTTTTCACTTTTGGAAATGTTTATTTAATACGTTTTTTCGACGTTTTAACATTTTTTCAATATATAGTGCATCTTAAACAACCAAAAATGGTAAATTTAAATTTGTATGATTGTAGCATTGTATTTCTAGTCAAGGATTTTGCGCCTTAGGCGACTACAATTTCTACTGTACGGCTTTCTCAGTTATACGTCGTTTTAGAACGGTCCCCTGAAAGACAATCGGTGCTTTACTGTAGTTGAAAAGGCAGTAAAGTTGTGAAAGAAACACAAGTAAGTTTAAAACCAAACTAACGTTTATTTAAAAAAGATAAAACATAAAATAAACTTTAACATATAATAAAACACAATATTTAAATACACTATTTTACAATGTATTCATTAACTTTAAATTAACAATCAAATAAGAAATAAAAGATAACTGACTTCATGGCTATTGTGAAAAGTCATCAATCATCCTTGTGGTTTGAGATAATGATGAAAACCAGTTGAAGAAATTTGAATACGATAAAACACAAACTATTATAAAACCACTTCTTATCGGAGACATCGTTAAAAGCATGAAAATGTAAACACTTTTCTTATCTAACTTCACGACAAGAAACATCTCGACTCTAATACTATGCCTCTTTATGAATGACGATAGCTAAAATGAATCCACTGCTAGGGCATTTATCAATAGCAACTAGCTTTAACAAAGAACATATGAAGCGACGACATATCATATATATTATAAAGCAGTAAGCTCAAAAAGTTCTGCTCGAGTGTTTTCAAAAACTACCCGGTGGATTTTTTTCCAAATTGTATCATTCGATAGGAAATATTCCCGGGGTGGTTTATGAGAAAACATACAGGGATAGCTATGATTTATGATAATAAATTTCGTATTTTACTGCTATTTTGAGCGAAAAGGTTGCCAGTGATTATCTTTTGGCGAAAGGTTTGTTGATTAAAGAATTAAGATGGCTATATCTGTTAGAAAATAATACAAACATCTCGCGAATAAATGAAAAAAAATACTGATATTTAATTTCAAAAACAAAAAAGTTTTAATAAGACATAATATTATAAAACGAAAATATTTAATTTTAACATGAACTAAATATTTGTAATGCTTAAAGTATAAATTATTGTGAAATTTTACAATTAGTACAATATTTGGCGAATTATTGATTTCGATAGGTTAAAAAAATGAATCTGAAAATTTGATTTGACAATTTTGAATGGAATTTATTTTCTTTTTAGCTCTTACATCGTATGCGCCAGGTTAATAAAAACGTGTCTTAAAACTTGATGAAATAAAATCTAGGTTACATTATTAGTCTTTCTTTTCTTTCTTTTTTTTTTTTTTTTTTTTGTCAATTTAATAATTATTTTTATATAATTCTCCCATCATATGATTTGCAGGAAAAACTAGAAGTATTTGTAAAAATGGCTGCATTGAGTTACATGATATTTATTTATTACCTTCGTTGCCAAACAATGCAATTTTAAGCCAAATGTGAAATAAGACGAGAGAAGAGAATTTCGGAGTACATTTTTATATTCAACCGTAAAAAGCAGTTAAAATTATAATTATGTAGTCAATCATTTAAATTTTAGTGTAAATGTCTTCCATATACACACATATTCTAAAATAATTTACTTTCAAAGATTTAAAATATTTTTTACCATACTATGGAATACCATTACTATGGAAACATGCGTTTTGTTTTCCTCAAGCATGTGATTTTTATATCCTCGAACTCAGATCATTACTTATTAATTGAATATTGTGTATTATGTTATTTTTTTAACATGCCGAACATACTGTCGATTTCACTTATAAGAATATTCACTGCTTTAAAAGTTAGGATATAAGAATATTGTTAAGAAGATTTCTGCAATTATACGCTATTACTATAAAAAAAAAATGCAATTTAACAAATTACGACGACCACTAAAATTTAAGACAAAGAGTCGCACGGAGTTGATCATATATTACGTACGCATTTTTCGGTACTGTAAATTTTTAAACTTCTACGGAGCTGGTCATACATTACGTACGCCATGGATTAAAGATTATTTATAAACCAATTTTAAATGAAATTTCATTCTTAAACTTCTAAACATCCCACAATATTACTTTTTACACAGTCGTATAGAGAAAAAAATGTACTTTTAAATGAATTTTTTTTTAAAGCTGTATCTCAATTTGTATCTGAGTTAATTTTTTTTTTGTAGAAGTATCCATCTCTGTTGAAAGTAAAGGGAAAATACAGATTACTGTATAGACCATTCAGAAAACAAATAAAATGCGGGATTCAACTAATAAAACGCTTCAGATATGCTTTTGATTTCCTACCCTGACCGAGGACAATAACCATTTTTCCAAATGTTAATAAATAAATAAATAAAATAAACATTTTGCAATAAATATTGCTTGCTAATATGTCATTTCTTTTTAGCATTTTCTGCATAACTTTCTTTTGCTTAACCATTGTTTAAAAATATTTTATTCAATATATTGGACTAATCTTATGAAATCGTGTCACCTGCCAACGAGCATATTGCATGGCGTATCAAAATTCAAAACATTAGACAGATTTTGAAATTAGCGATTACTAAATTATGGTTTTTCATAATGAAGCAAACAAACAAAAGAATATTTATTATTATTTATTTATTACCTCAAATTATTTTACTCTCATAAAAAAAACAATACTTTCAATGTAGGAGGAAAAACTTCATGGTTCCAATGGTGGCAAATGGAATAATGCCCATGGACTTATCATTTCAGCCTAGATAAGATTAAATTACCTGGAATTTCGATCAGTATAAAGCGAATTGTCCTGACGCACACTCTTGCAGCTAAACACAGCAACAAATTAAGAGTTATTTTCATAATCTGGGTTATTTTCACAACAGATGGAAGATAAATTTACTCTTAAATATAAAGAAAATAGCAGGCCTATTTGGTTGTCCGTGTTATTATGCTCTTTAGAAAAATGCTAAATAAATCTTCGGTTCAGGTATTCACCAAAATGCATATTGCTAAAATTTTTGTATAACTAACTTTATTTATCATTGTCAGTTCTTAACCCTGGTACATGTGCAACAATATTATTGCATCAGTTTTAATGTTTGACGTGAACCCTCACAATAACGTCGATTACGGATGATTATAAAGATTTTATTGGATGCATGCGGTTTATTTTTCTACAAGATTAAGTCATCAAGTTTTTTTCCGGGTTAACAGTTACATGGTTTCAACTGGTCTGCAAAATGAAAAGACAGTGAAAATGACGTCATTTTAGATTTATTCAGGCAATTCATCTTTAAAAACACACATTTTTATGTTTCACTTTTCTTTTAAATATGAAAGTTAAACAATCTTCTTTGTCTGCAAATAATTTATTACTTTTTTGACAGCATTTACCCTGCTAGAATCCAAAGAGGGAAAAGAGTAGTATCACAAGAGGGTATTTATTAAGAAATATGACTAACATCCAGTGAGACTGTATTTCAGCTACCAGAATCACATATTGCGCGAGCTGCGAGGCCAGGAGATCAAGGACAAACAAACGAAAATAAACCACCTGAGCATTATTCAAGTTCAATGGTAAATCTCTGCAATCATTGTAATGCATCTCTAATTTAATATTGTCAGATATGAGAACATTTTAATTCCTATTGACATAACGGCCTCATATCTGTACCAAAAGTGCACTGTGAATAATCAACTAAAAGAGCTGCTTCTTAATAGCTAAATTTTGTCCAACGCATAAGGTAATATAATATTGCAATGACATTCGCATCTTTTCAGCAACGCGGAAGGACATTCAAGCTATAGGTCCATTTAAAAAAATATACAAGTTCGAATTCACCATTTCGCTTAATTCAAGGTTTATTTGAAATTACTGACCAGCGCAGCGGCCATAGCCTGCTAGTTTGAAATAAGACTCTTACTGGTTACGTTGAGGATGAACACTGTTATAGCAGGAGAAACTCGAACATAAGAATCAGTCACAACACATTAAACTTGAAGTGGAAATCATATCTGACGATCATAAGATAAACTTAAAAGAACATATCCTACATAGCAATACAATAACGTAAAAATAGAAAACATCACCAGACAAACAAACAAGGCAAACGACACAAGGACATTTAGGGTACTGAATGAAAGAGACAAAGTGTTTATACTAACCGGTTGAAAAAATACGAGCCTATTATACAAAGCAAGGAGCACACGGACGATGGTTCTCTAATGAGAATCCAGTGCGACAAAACACCGTGATGACGATGTGCAGTAAACCAGAAAGACACCATCTAGTGACAGTCGGTAAAACACCGTCATATGGAAAATGACGTACACAGGATTGCATAAGGAACATTAACAGTAGAAACTTAGAATTAAACATGTGAACTAAAGGTGGTGAATAAACAAGACCGGAAACTTATAAAGACAGAATAACAGAAATAAAACAAGGTAAGTAAAGACAATTATTTCTGTAATACAGAATGGAACCATTTATCCGGAAACCAGTTATCCGGAACGATATTTCTGATAGACTGATTTCAGAATTTTTGCAGAAAAAGGTGTCATACACTGCCAGTTTGATATAAGCTTTGCTTGAAACAATTGTATAATTTG
This sequence comes from Maratus speciosus, assembly GCA_963932465.1. Lineage (NCBI taxonomy): Eukaryota > Metazoa > Arthropoda > Arachnida > Araneae > Salticidae > Maratus > Maratus speciosus. The sequence goes on along the minus strand of OZ010788.1, from coordinate 79,364,171 downwards.
ATGACAACATCTAGTATTTGAAATGAAAACATATTTAGTTGTATTTTAGATGTTTTAATTTTTATGCAGAGGAACCAGAAGAATTTTTGTTCCTAAGGGATTCCCATAAATTACCTTCTTTGAAACTCTGGTTAACTTTTGATCTTTCTTGCATTGATTTTTAATCCAACTAATCTAATAATTTAAAATCAGAAATAATGCCACAACCACACATATTCCACAAAACTTATCAAATGGTTGCTGCTTTAATGCATAACCAGTTATCCGGAATACATCTGACCCCAAGCATTCCGGATAAATGGTTCTGTACTGTATATTAACTTGATAAAGTGTATGTTTAATAAAGATATAAAAATAGGTAGAAGAATTTAATAGCAGGTAAACAAACCTGTGAAACTGAAAGTAAGTATTTCTAATAAAGATATATAATAGATAGTAAGAGTTATAAATAGTAAATGGGTTTATTTAATGAAAGATAGATAAGATTAATAAAAGTAAATAAAAGATAGTAAAATATATAAAAAAGGAGACATTGCCAGAAAGTGATAAGACAAGGTAAGGCGATATCACTAACAAACTTCGACAAATGTTGCTGAAAAATATCATGAACTTCGACAAATGGCCACAGAAAGAAATTGTGAATTTTGTCAACTGATTGCAGGGAGAAACATGAACTTTGTCAAACGATTGTTGAAAAAAATTGCATCGAAAAAAGTATGAAAAAAAAAAAAAAAAAAAAAAAAAAAATTAATAAATGATCGCAAGGGAAAAAAAAAATAATTGAATTTTGCTAATTGGTTGCAACCCCCCCCCTCTTTCAAGCAAATTAAATTATTAGATTTCATACTTATCTTATACTATACTGAATATAGTATTAAAATGTTGAGAAAAAAACAAAATGACCCATAATCCACACAATACTCTATAATCCACAGTATTCTATAATCTGCACAACTTTTGGTCCCAACTTGTGCAGATTAAAGAATTTTCCCTATAATTTAAATGAAATTTATGCATTTTAAATTAAATTAATGTAATACGAGTTTAATTTTAACACAATTATTCTAATTGGTTATCCTCCTCAAATCATTGGTTGGTCCTCCTTCTAATCCTCAAGGTTAGCTGGGTGAAAAAGTTCGACCAGAATCGTTCGGGATAGCTCAGATGCAGGGTTGGCAGGTTTTTGACGGTTTAAACTGCAGTTAAAACTGTCATGCCAAAAACCTCAAATACTACAGTGATCTGTAAAATTTCACATTAAATGTCACACATTAGATGTAATATTTAAAATTCACTATTACTGTAATTGTATAATTAATATATAGTATTAGTAATAATTACAGGGTTGGCAGGTTTTTGACATGTGCCAGTTTATGTTGGGTTTAAACCATAGTTTAAACCGTCATGTCAAAAACCTAAAATACTAAATTGATCTGTAAAAATTCAAATTAAATGTCACACATGACAACATTACATGTAATATTTTACATTCACTCTCACTGTATATCAGTAATTAGTACATAGTAAAGTATTATTGTTAAGTACAACTTTTTAACAGGGTAAAATTTTATTTTGTTTTATATTATTATTATTATTATTATTTTTTTTTTTTTTTTTTTTTTTTTTTTTTTGTAAAATTGTGTTTTTCAAAAAAGTAGACATTAAGCTCACCTGAGCTGTACATTTTTTTCTCTTACTTAAAATCATTTTAATTTCACTTACTTTTGAGAGCTTAAAGCATTAGCTAGCTTTTTTTATGGGAAAAAAAAAAAACTTAGAAAAGTGCAGATTTTTTGGTATATATAACAAGATAATGTGCATCAATGTTATTCTAGTCTAGGCAATAACCATTCCATTCAAAATTGAAATTGGATTATTAATTTTAAACATTTACAAAATAAGAGAAGTAATTAAAAAAAAAAAAGCTTAAAGTCAAAATCTTTTTAAAACATGCTTTCTTTCAATATATAAAAATGTTTTAGATTTTAAAACTGAACAAAATTGGCTCAGTCATTTAAAAGAAAATTTCTTTAAGCCCATATTGAAAAAGTGCATAATAGAAGGGATCAAATCACGAAACCATACCATTGTTTGGCTTATACTTTGCATCCCAACCATGAGGGGCAAGGGTTGATTGCTGTATCAGTTGATTCAGCTTGCGCTTGAGCTATTGAGAGAATTTATGGATGCTTACCCATACTGATTGTGTATGAAGCTAAAGAATCCCCTTTCCCGTCTTCTTATTTCAGTGCTATAGGGAGGACTCCATTGCTTGGTGGAAAGATATCATTAAATGCAACAGCTTTTTGAGCCTGCTTCAAAACTTGCTCATCTAGCAATGCTTTTGCTAACAAGTCCTACTAGCTCAGCATCAATTAAGAGACAGACTATTTTCTAACGCTTCATACACTCTAAACTCAAAAATCTTTTGGGTGTAAATAAATGTGCTAAACACGTGGTGTGCTGCAGCATGCTGCGGTGTAAAATTGATCCGGATTATTTAATTGTACAAAATTATTTTCTTCTGGTTGAAAAGTCCAAAAAAAAAAAAAAAATATTTTATTGCAAATAATATATTTTTTAAATTATTAAATTTCAATAAAAGATCATATAAATCATTGACTTATTTAATATTTACCTATTGGTAAAATGTTTTAGCGTGTTGCATGCATTTGGCAGTTTTCGACGGTTTAAACCAGTTTATGACAGTTTTCGATGGTTTAAACCAGTTTATGACAGTTTAAACCAGTTTTTGACGCTTGTCATGTCAAAAACCCAACCCTGTGGCAGAGCACTGGCGGCTTCAGCAAAGAGGTCCTGGGTTCGAATCCTGGTCTGGACATTTTTCGCCCAGTTGGTAATTTACATCTAATAATGTAATACGAATTACAGCAAAAGGCACAATATTTGAAGAGTTATCACCTGCACCTGGCCTGCCAGCCCTTCGGCATTAGACTGGTGCACCCTTGTCCAAGGAAAACTTTGTGCCCGTAAGTGCCTAAGCCACTCCAATATGTTTTCCCTCGTTGTACACATACAGCATGATTCCTGTACTAAATTTTGAGAATTCATTTAAGGATAATCATCAATTATTAGAACAACAATTAAAGATACATCAAAGCAATTTCAGGAATGGGCGAAAACATGTTCCCCTGGCTCCGATTTTTTTCATCACTTCTTTGAATGATATCTTTTAGATTATAACCAAATATTCTGCATATTTTAACCCCTTTAGCTTTCAGCTTCTTGCCTTTCCCTCCCCCTTTAACCACTTCACTGGCTTCCCCGAGATAACTCGGGGGTAAAAGCATCATTTCCCCATACCATTCGCCGGTGAAGTGGTTAAAGACGACCCTGAATGCACCTATAATTGAAACTGTGCTTTATTTAAAAACAACTTAAAAAAAGAAAGAGATAAATATCAGAAAGCAAAAAACTTTGTATGGATTTTATTGTTGATTAGAAAACATTATCTTTCTTTCGAGGGATACAAACTTGATGACACTTCTTCTTTACAATCCTGCAAACAGTGGTATCCCATGGCCATAATTTTTTCATTCACAAAATCTACCATAATTTTTGTACCTTGGTCTCATTTAATGACAGATTTTCCTTGGGAAAGGAAGCGGAAAAAAGAAACAGGGAAGACCACGGAAGAACTGGATGGATGATATTGCAAAGGCAATGAGGGAGAGAGGTTTGGAGGAGGAATGAACCCCTGACCGAAAAAAATGGAAAAGGGCTGTTGTAGATTCTTCAGATGGTAGCATCTGACACCATAAACCCAGTTTATATATATACATTGCTTGGTTAAATAATTATTAGGAAGTTCTAGTATGTATTTTAAATAAAAAATCTTTTAATTTATTCATGTAAAAATCTATTATTAAATAAAGCAATGATTACTATTCAGAAATTGTGATAGGTGTTATTCGAATAATAATAATAATAATAATAAAAACCCTGGCCACATGATCCTGAAACTTGCATGAATACAATACCTGAATGACTTCTCTCAATTATAGAAACTTAAATATTATTTCCCTTGATATCTATTTATGATAAGACTTTTTGCAAATCATGGGAAGAGTGCATTGAGAAGAGCGAATTTACTCAATTGAGAAGAGCAAATTTACTCAATTATTTTAAAGATTTTAGACCAGCGGTTCCCAAGCCGTGGGCCGTGAGCACTGTAGTACTAGGCCGTAGAATCTTGGGGCCTAATACCGGTTTTTCGGTACGATTCACTACAGAAGCGCTGGCTGTTGATCGCTGGGCTTACATTCGTCAGTCATCAAGGTCAACGCTCTCCTCCCTCTGACATTATTTAACATTCTCCCCACCACGTCTGCATTCCGCACTTTTATTATTGACTCCTTTGTCAGTGGCTGTGGTTTTCTGTTGATGCATATTGTTGTGTGTACTGTGAGCTACTATTACTTCACGTCAATATGGATGCTTGGTTTCGGATGGGGTCTTGTCGTAAGACGAAGTTGGCAAGTGATGAAGGGACTTCTACATCTGTTTCTACAAATAGTGAGTTTGAAATGAAGGCGAAATCCAGTCTAAGTTGTAAAAAAATAGCAAGGAAAACTAAAATATATTTTCGTAAATATAACCCTGATTTTTTAAAATGAGGGTTTGTGTTTTCTGGTTCTGAGGAAGAGCCTATGCCTTAGTGCATGATTTGTTTCGAAATACTATCCAACGAATGTATGAAATTTTCAAAACTTGAAAGACATCTATCAACTAAACATCCTGAATGTGTAGGAAAGCCTTTGGATTTCTTTGAAATCAAGAAAAGAAATTTTTGTATGTCTAAATCTACCATGGAAAAATCTTCAAAACAGAACAAACTAAGCACCAGAGTTTCTTATGAGTTTTCTTTGTTAATCGCAAAGAAGGGTTCAGCTCACATCGTGGGAGAGGAACTTATTATACCCTCAGCAAAAATAATAAGTAATGCTTCGTTTGATAAAAAATGTACAAAAAACGAAATTCCATTATCAAATACAACCGTTAAAAGAAGAATTAACGAAATGTCGGAAAATGTGAAAAAAGCTGTCATTACTTTTTTGAAACAAAGTTAATATTTTTCGCTGCAACTTGATGAGAGTACAGACGTTGCTGGATAAGCTAATTTATAAGTTTTTGGTCGTTTTGAGTTGAATGGCAATATTGAAGAAGAAATGTTGTTTTGTCGATTTTTGCCGACGAAAAAACTGGCGAAGAGATTTTCAAATCTACTGACAATTTTATAAAAGAAAATGAAACAGATTGGACTAGGTGTGTAGGTTTGACAACGGATGGGGCACGTGCTATGTCTGAAATTCATATTGGTTTATTCGCCAAAGTTAAATCAGTTGCTCCCTTGGTTCAATGGACACATTGTAGCATACATAGAGAAGCTCTTGCAGTTAAAGGTTTGGACGAGAGTTTAAGAAAAACTCTTGACGATGCAGTAAAAATAGTTAACTTTATCAAAGCAAGACCAAAAAACTCCAGGCTGTTTGGTGTTTTATGTGATGAAATGGGCAGTGAACACAAACAGCTTCCACTTCACTGCGAAGTTCGGTGACTGTCGAGAGGCAAAGTGTTGTTCGAACTCAGAGATAAATGCACGGTTTTCTTGAGGAAGGGAGATTATGATGGAAAACTTGCAAATTCCTACTTAGACTGTGTGACCAATGAAAACTGGTTGAAACGGTCGGCATATTTGGCAGATATTTTCAGTTCTCTCAATGTTCTTAACTCTGCAGGGCAAGGACGCTCATAAGTTTTTTGTGCACGACAAAATAGAAGCAATGATAAAGAAACTTCAACGATGGGCTCAAAAAGTGGAGCAAGATTCCTTCGACGCATTTCCAGTCCTACATGATTTTCTTGAAACCAACGAAGTCAAAATGAATAAAACAACAGCTACAACAATAAAAGAACACCTAGAATCTTTGGTTTCTAACTTCAAGTAATTTAAAGTTATTTATTTTACTTAATTTTATTCTATTATTTTTTAATAAGCGTAATTAAAAACATTTATTTTCCTAAAACAGTAACTTTTTTAAAATTAGTAAATTTTTCAAATAGTACCTTTTCAAAATTAATAAATTTTAGTTACTTGTCTTATATTTTTATTAACCATTCATATAAATGAGAAATCTACCAACACTAACTGAAGCAGTAATTAAGCCTTCTCATATTTTTCAGGAACTTTTTCCCTAAAATTGGAGATGAAATACAGAAACCCCTTTGAAGAAAATTACTTAAAAAAATTAAAATTATCTTCAAATGAAGAAGACTCGTTAATGGAACTACCATGTGACCAGACTTTAAAATCGATTTTTAAGACAACACCACTGGTCTCAATTTGGTTAAAAGTTCGGCAAGACTAACCAGCTATTGCCAAAATTGCATTGAGACACTTGATGGTCTTTTCTACAACCTATCTATGTGAACCAGCCTTTTCAACTTTAGTTTAAAAAAAAAATAAATATAGAAATAAAGTGAATGAATGCCGAGAGTGATTTGAGACTAAAACTATCCACTTTCAATCCAGATATTGACACTCTCGTCGAGGACAAACAGTGACAAAAATCCCATTAAGGGTTTTTTTTTTTGAGTTTTAATATAATTGTGATAGCTAAGTGAATACAATAAATAAAGTTATTTTCTTTATAAAAAATATTTTCTTCTTCATGTACAGCATCTTTTACTAATTACTGACATAATATATATATATATATATATATATATTCGTCATGTGTATATACTATATTATATAGGTGTCTATTTGTTATATTTTTAACTTGTATATTAAGTAGTTAGTGGTCCTCAAAGTTATTTTTACAAAATTGGTGGTCCGCACAACAAAAAAGGTTGGGAACCGCTATTTTAGACTAATAAAGAGACTTTTTTTGGTATACTTTTCTGTAGAAATAGTGCAATATCAATTATATACTGCGGGAGTGTAGAATTTTTTTTTTTTTTTTTAAATTCAAAATCCGCCCAGTGTAGTAAAGTTATGTGTTGTATTGCTCATTATGTAAAAGAAAATTAAGCCCCCTCAGTTGACAGCATTGCGAAATCCAGGGCTGCAAAGTCACTAAAAAACAAGCCGACTCCAATTCCAGTTTTCTTTTGATAGACAGTTTGAAGTAAAATTAAACCAATCATATGTAATTTTAAATCTACGAGTATAAAAGGAATTATTATTGTTATTTTTGGGTTGTATCAGGCTACCCAAGTTAAATATACCCAATATACTGCCCGGTGCACAGAGTAGATGAAAACTGTTTTTAAATGAAAACTCTAGTAGATAGTTTACATTTAGTATATAAGTACTTTCCGTCAGATTTTTCGGTTTGCGTGTGGAACCCAAGGCACGCAAAATTAAGGCAATTTTTCAAACGTTCCATATCAACATAATAAGGGCAATTTTTATTAATGTGCCGGACCGGACTGATAAAAAATTAAGCTGGCTGACCTGCCCAATATAACAAATTTGAAAGAATCTAACTATGCCGATAAATTAGGAATAATCTTCGACTTGGGTGAGAATAAGTACAAATGTGCTGTATGAGTGAATGCTAGTTGGATAACATCCAAAAACATAATATGGCTCACTTAGAGATTGGCATTGGACAGTTAGATTGTGTCTGAGCCCGAGTTGAATTTTTTCATCAGACTTGAGCCATGCTATCAAGCTTTACACTTTTCCCACATACTTTGGCCGGGTCGAGTCATAACTGGACTTAATTATTCCTAGGACGTGTCGGATTCAATTTGTATCATAAAAATAATAATAGTGATAATGAATTTTAAAAAAAAATTCCTGTTTTCACTAAACGGCTTCAAAATTTGATATTTTAAACATCCTATTTTTTTTAAAAAACTAAATTAAGTTTTTCATTGAATCTTCATTTGAATATAATAGTCCAAGAGAGTAAGTAATCATTAATATTGCTATTCTGCATCCGATTTGTATAGAAAAACTAATTTTTCAGCTTTACCAGAAACTTGCAATTTCTATAAAATGGAGCCATGTGCGACGTTTTTTCCTACTTGCCATCTTTGTGTTACAATTTTGTTTTATTTGTCCTGTACTACACCAAGTATTGCAATCTACAATTCAGTGTGAAATAGTAACTTCAAGCATGCTTGAAAAACAAGTACCTATAACTAAAACCCATTGGTCATGGTTAGTAGTCAGAAGAATGAAATTCTTCGATGTTATGTATTTACACTCTGGAAGACCACTGTTATCCCATCCATGCATGCAAGATTGAAATTTGGCCAAGACTGAAAATATTTTGAACCCTCCCACACTGAATGAGCACATATGCACATGCCGACGCACCACTTAGACAAAACCCATGCTAAATATTATATGCAGTAGAATTCAATTATGTTGAAACCAAATTAAAAAAAGGTGCATATGCATGTAAAACATTCATATTCATGCAAACAGTATTTGAAAAGTTTAATTCATATAGGCTACAGCTACAAACAATGAAGTTGACATGCTATAAGAAATAAAATTGCGAAATACTCAAGAACGTGCATGGGCACACTTATACAAAATGTTTTTGTAATTTAAAAAATATCTTCCCATAAATGACAAACAATTTTTTTTTGTACCTCAAATATCTGCAGATGTATCCTGTTAATGTCTTTTTTTTTTAAATCTTAGATTACAAAACACAGTTTGAAAAATATCTCATTCATATTTACTTTTAGATTACAATCCTTTGAAGGAAGTGGAGTTATTTTAAGCCCTATTCTTAAATATTTTGTGCAAATCTTGTAAATCTAAAAACAGATTATTATTATTTTTTTGGTCCCCTGAGATTTTTTCCATCCTCGGGAATTTTCAAAAGACGGAATTCCGTCTGTGGACAGAAAACTTGCACCCATGATCCCATCCAATAAATTCATTTATCTCTCTGGTGAGTGTCTGCAAAGAAAAGCAAGCAGAGGATTGCTTTTGAAAATGAAAGAACATTCTCCGAGAATATTGAGAACATTAATTAAAAAATATAAAAATGTGTGATTTTAATCATTAAAAAAAATCAAGTGATTAAAATCAAGCTGATTTAAATCAGCATACCCTGCCAGGACTCTTATAAGGTATCTATTGACAAAAAAATAAGAAATCCCTAGCTTTGATATCAATCATCTATGACGAGGTAATCTGTGTTCAACTTGCTGGAGCTTTTAGATATTACTTGACTTGTTTTAGGAAATTGTGTAGTATTGCATAAATTTGATGGAACTGTAAACATGCACAGGGAATATAGAGAAGTCCTATTATAATCTCTATATATGCAATACTCTATATATTTAAACTCCTTCCTTCGCATCAAGGTTAGTGATTTCAGTTTTGATCTTGACTGCCCGCCTACGGCTTGTAGTGCCATCTATTGCTGCTATTTGGAATTGGTAATCACAGTAAAAAAAAACACATCTTACATAACCCTCCTACAAGAATTTTTTAAACAGCTGTCACCATTTCAAAGTTACTGAATTAGGATACACGGTAATACCGGTATATATATATATATATATATACACAGAATAAGTAAAGAATCTTCTAAAATTTTAAATTAATTTTTTTTTAAATGTTTGCTGTTTTCAGGGGTTAAATTGGCAGACATTTCAGAGCGGAGTTCTACAGAGTCTGTCCCACATGTCAATCAAAAAAAAGTAAGAAGCTAAAGAAGAAGCTAAAGTAGAAATTATTAAAAAGGTAGGATGTGGCCGATCTAACAAGGAGAGGGCCAACCTTGTTAATCACAGATTTTGATTATTTTAATATATGTTGTAGGGTAGACACCCCTTAGTGTCTGGTTCAACGGATTTTATCCAATGCCCCTTAGTTCTTGAAAAACCAGGGGGTCTAATATTAGTAGACAACTTAAATACTTACTTCGCAGCAAAAATGACAGGTTAGTCGTAGCTCGTAAAGAGGTTTAAAAAGAAATTGGATCTATTATTGAATGATAAAAATTCCAAAATCGTGACAAATTCTGTTGTGGTGCCATCTAGTTATGATAAAAAAAAAGGAATATTCAAATAAAATAAAAGCAGAAAAAAGATAAAGGGGAAAGCAAAATAATTGAAAGTGCAAGCATACTTATTACAAATTTAAAAATCTTTAATATGCAAAAAATCGGTTGTAATTTAATTCTGATGCTAATTTTTAATATGATTATGCTTGTTACTTTAAAAACAGAATAATAGTATTATCTCATTGACTTCCTTTGTTAAAGCAATGCGTAAATGATGTTTCTTTAAAATCACGAATTGACACAATTGCTCAATATCATTGCATCGATAAAGAATATATGAAATACATTTTAAAAGTGATTTTTTATAAAAAAGTTTTATGGTGTTTTATTACAACTATTCAGTTAAAAGTAAAAAATTAAATAGGTTAAAATTATAATTGATATACAATATTAAAAATTTTAATTGACAGTGAGATTATTAAGTTACACTTACAAGTAAATTTATAAAACAAAAAATGAGAAAAACAAATGTAGCGCACTCAGGTATCGAACCCGGGCCCGCCAATCAGCCGGTTAACACCATACCAACTGAGCTACGGCTGACCTATCATCGATGTAGCAAAGTAAGTATTTAAGTTGTGTACTAATATTAGACCCCCCGGTTTCTCAAGAACTAAGGAGCATTGGATAAAATCCATTGAACCTGACACTAAGGGGCCTCTACCCTACAACATATATTAAAATAATCAAAATCTGTGATTAACAAGGTTGGCCCTCTCCTTGTAAGACAGAAATTGCTGCAGAATATGGAATAAAAATAATACACTCTCTACTTACTTGAAAAATAAAGAATTCTTCCTGAAATCATGGAAAAAGGAAAGATTTGCTAAAGGACGAAAACGTATGAGAATAGCAGCCGATGAGGATTTAGAGGAAGCTTTACTGTTATGGACAAAGGATGCATTGGCAAGAAATGTACCTTTAAGAGGACCTATATTGGCAGCTAAAGCGAAAGAACTTGCACTACTCATGGGTATAAAAAATTTCAATTGCAGCGAAGGATGGCTGACATGTTTTAAGCACCGAAATAACATCTACGCAAAACTGTGTGTAGCGAAACTGGTTCTGTAGACCTCGCTGCTTGCAATGAATTCTGCGAAAAGCTACCCGAACTTATTTCTACTCATGCAATGAAAGACGTGATTAATGCCAATGAAACAGGGTTGTTTTATAGACTTCTTCCTAATAAGACTTTAACATTTAAAGGTGAAACGTGCACAAGTGATAATCTTAGAAAAGACAGGATAACTGTGATGGTAGGTGCCAATATGGATGGAAATGAGAAGTTAGAATTGTTAGTTATTGGTAAATCAACTAATCCACTTGCTTCAAAGGAGTGAAAACACTGCCTGTTGATTATGTGGCAAATGCCAAAGCCTGGATGACGCGTGAAATCTGTACCAGTTGGTTAAAAGAACTTTATAAAAAATTTTCTCGTGAAAACGGAAAAATTCTATTGCTGCTAGATAATGTGCAGAGTCATCGTAAAAGGGTTCTAGACACATTTTATTTTCGGTTGATCTTAAAGAAAGCTACGACATAAAACTACTCACAGCCATCAACAACTTATATGCGGCGTGGGACGCCGTACAACCCGAAACAATAGAAAAATGCTTTCGACATGCAGGATTTATCCATCCATCTAAAAAGAGTGGGTGTAATGCAAATGGTGAAAACGACAGACCTTTCGAAGAAAACTTCTGAAAAGATCCAGTGTGATATTACGTTCGCAGAGTATGTAGCAGCCGATAATAGTTTAGAAGTATCTGGACCCTTAACTGCAGAAGAAATTGTTGAAACAATTCACGAAAAATGCAATGAGGAGACGGAATCAGATTCTGGCGATTCTGCTACTATGTCCCAAGTGCTTTCCTTACCCACAGAAAAGTCAACTGCACAATCAATTGAGTGTTTGCGTACATTTATCCTGATGCAGCCGTCATCGGACAAAGAACTTACCTGTTTGTTACAAATAGAAAAACTGGCAAAAAAGTAAAAAATGAATAGTAGCAAACAACAATTGATATATATTTTTTTTTTCATAGAGATGATAAATAAGTGTAAATAATTTCTTAAATGTTCATCTAATTTCAGGTAAGAAAATTATAGTACAATTAAAATGTAATTTTAAATGCAGTTGTTTTATAGTGTATAATTAATTTTTATGTTTTATTTATATTATTTTAATATTATTAATTATTTATATCTTTTAATTTAAGTCATATTCTAGCGAAAACAGCCGAAATAAATAAAAAAAATACCATAATACTAATTCCTTTGTAATAGTACCCCTTTAAACATGTTTTCCTCTCATACTTTCCGTAATTCGAACTCTGGATAATTCGAACATTTCTTGTGGTCCCGACGAGTTCGAATTAATGAGAGCCAACTGTATATATATATACACAGGATAAGTAAAGAATCTTCTAAAATTTAAATTAATTTTTTTTAAATGTTTGCTGTTTTCAGGGGTTAAATTGGCAGACATTTCAGGGCGGAGTTCTGCAGAGTCTGTCCCACATGTCAATCAAAATAATAAGTATTTTCCCAAATTGACACATTTGCCCTTTACTGGGGAAAATCAGAAGAACATAAATAAAAATTGCTTCCACAAGGAACACATACTTTTTTTTGGTAAAATGTATGCTAATAAAGTAATAATCACAACACTCTCTGGCACATTTTTAGCGAAGTCAGAGAACTATGAAGGGTTCAGATTATACAGACACTCTAAGCAACTGGACGTGACTTAAAAAGGATTATTATGTAACAAAAAAAAAAAAAAGAAAAAAAAAGAAAGTCAAGTCCCAAGAGCCTTGTCTAACTATTGGCTACCAACTAAAACAAATAATCTAAGCTCATATGATGACAACTTCACAGTAATTAGAATAATGATGAAAAGTAACAAGAGCAGGTATGATTGTATTGCATGGCTTTAAACATCCCATCCATGCCACAAAAAAACAGTTTCTGAACTTTTTAAAAGATTTCCTGAACTTGTTTGAATATGAACTATGAAAGAAAAGTTATACAACTGTATAGAGCTCCACAAAAAGTTATGCAAAAAGTAGCCAATCAACAATACGAGGCCTCTGCAATTATTTTCTCATTTTCCCCACATCAAAAGAATGAGTTAAAACAATTAAATGATGAAATTTTTACAAAAAAAAAAAAAAAAAAAAAAAGTATGTAAATAACTATTTTAAAACAGTATTTAAAAATATATATTTATTTAATCCTTAAGGACTTTTCAATATACTTTAAGATAGAAGAAACTATTGTAATCGAAATTTTTTTCAACTTCCGGTTTTTGACGGATTTACACATTTTAGGGGTCAGAGATCCCAAAAAGCATGCTTATAGAAAATGTCTGTCTGTCTGTCTGTTGCCACTGTACCACCAAAAAGTGTATGAAGTTATGCATAGAATTGAACCAAATATTTTTTTTAAAGTTTTTGGCTGTGGTAAGCAGGTCCTCCCTAAATTTGGAAAAAATCCACTAGAAGGGGGCGTTGTAATAGCGATTTTGAATATTGTACCATCAAAAAGTGTATGAAGCTCTATGCATGGAATTGAACCAAATTTTTTAAAAACGTTTTTGGCTATGGCAAGCAGGCCAGTCCTACCTGAATTTGGAAAAAAATCGCCGCAAGAGGGCCAAGTTTTTTGTGTATGTTTTTGGCCAAGGTAAGAAGGTACTCCCAGAATTTGGAAATATTCCGCTGAATGGGTGCACTATAACAGCAATTTGTTTAATTTTCTTGATTTTTTGTACTCTCTTCACTTGTCACTCACTACTTGTATGTAATTCTCTTGTACACCAGCAGCTCGTGAATCGACGAGAACTTCCCATCCTGATAACCCGATGATTTGCAAACAGCTGATATACAACAGAATAACGAAAAACAATTGATTTTAATAAATATCATGATCGAGATTAACTCGTTTTTACTCCGATTAATTAACTGAAGCAGAAATTTAAGATGGAAGTAAAAGTTGATATAGTACTGAACTAATAAAAATGAAATATTGACATTTGTAACAACATTTTGAAATATTAAAATATATGAGATAGAAAGTTTTGGGATTGGCATATCCAACTAGTTTTTGTTTCAAAAGAAAACTAAAGAAATTAAATTTATTTAAATAAAAGTAAAGGTTCAGTATGGTAAAATTTTCATTGAAGTATTTTATATCTAACAAAAACATAGCTGTGAAAAAAGGGAGCCAAGTTCTGTAAAGACAATGGCAAGAAAAGAAGTGATATCCAAGTGGGTGGCAAGTTCAAATAAAATTCACTCAAACTTACCACTGAAGTATTATAACATTTTTTAAATTGTTTAGAAATAAAAATTATTGATAGCATATTAATAATAAATCTAGAACTTGGCAAGTTTTTACCTACGAGACATTTATTTTTAATAATGACATTATTATATTAAAATCTTGTTATTTCATGATTGGAAGCCTTAATTTGAGTGAGCTCCTTCCCCTTGAAGGGCAGTGGGATAAAATATATCCCACCTAATTTAACTGCAAAATGCCACATTGACACCAATATTCAGGACTAAAAAGTTTAATTTTATTAAATACGTGAAAAGAAGCTTTTACCCATTTTGAAATAAATTTGTTTTTAAATTCTGGTGTGATTCAATCATTTCAGCGTGTCACGAATAAAAGCTCTTTGCCCCTGGAGGGTTAAAGGGGTGCAGTCTCTAGAGTGATGACCAAGAACAAGCGTAAGTATATCTGTCTCTTTGTCAGGCATCTTAGTCTGTTTGCATTGAGGTTTCTGGAGGGTGGGTGCTAGAGTGATAACCAAAGACGAGCGGGAGTGTATCTGTGTATTTATTGGTTTATGAAATCTTTAACATGAGTCATTTGTTTATAATAATAACTATATTATTTTTTTTTGTAATGTCATTGAAATTAATATTAACATTACCATTTTATTAAGACATGAAATTGATAGGCATAACATTTATCAAAAACTTGCCAAGTTCTAGATTTATTATTAATATGCTATCAATAATTTTTATTTCTAAACAATTTTAAAAATGCTATAATACTTCAGTAGGTAAGTTTGAGTGAATTTTATTTGAACTTGGCACCCACTTAGATATCACTTCTTTTCTTGCCATTGTCTTTACAGAACTTGGCTCCCTTTTTTCACAGCTATGTTTTTGTTAGATATCAGTACTTTTTGTAAAGTTACAATATATTTAGACACTTTACTTAACGCTTTTTAATGTGCTTACATGTGACTATTTTATTCACCAAGCAACATTAAATTTTAATTTAAATTTTCTACAACAAACTATTTGCCTGTCAATTTGTGGCAGAAATCTATATTTTAATACTGCTACATTGAATGCATGTTTTGAAACGAAATGTATTGATTCGAAATTTTTATTGTTTCTGAAACAACAATTCCTATTAAATTTTCCAATTAAATATCCTATAGCTGAGCCTGCTTTTTTGTACTGAAAGTGAAAAATAAAGTTATGTGCTTATGCCACACTATGTATCATTCATCCATGGGTGCCGGCAAAGAGGCAGTGCAGAGGAACGACATTGCCCCTCCCTGGATTTTCAAATTTAATTTACAAAATATCCTTTTCTCTGATGATTTTGAAAATAACAAGTGGGTAAGTGTGATCACAGATCGCACAGAGGGTTTCGTTTAATATTCCTTTCAAAACACTATCCTTTTGAAAAATCTGTTAGTTCCACATTTCGCAACCAGGGGCGCACTCTATTCTAAACAAACCTCTATCCGAACGAAACTCCATTTTACATACTATCCGTAGATATATTAGTCAAGGGGATTGAGTCCATAGCATCCAAGATAATTAAGCGCCCCTGGCGGTAAAAAGTGGAACTAAAATATGTAAGGCTATGGTGCATAATATGAAAGAATGGTCAAAGGGCTGTCTGGAAAAGTGCTCCCTGGGTGAAAAGGGCGGAGTTTAGAAAGATTGCTTAAAATACACAAGTTAGAGCACGGAACAGTAAATAACATAAGACTTTTTAAAAATTTTATGATTTGTCGTGTGGTCTGAGGTATTCAGCTATACGTATGCAAAATTTCATGTCTCCAACTTAATTAGGGGCTCCCTTAGAAAGAATTGCTTAAAATACATATGTGGTAGCTCAAAGGGTTAAGCGTAAGACTTTTTCAAGATTTTATGATTTGTCGCCTGGCCTCAAGTGTTCTGCTATAAGTATGCAAAATTTCAAATCTGCATTTTAATAAGGGGCTCAGTTAGAAAGAATTACTTAAAATACGCATGTGGAAGCCCAAAGGGTTAAATGTACGACTTTTTCAAAATTTTATGATTTGTCGCATGATGGTGTTCAGCTATAAGTATGCAAAATTTCACGCCTCCAAGATAATTAGGGCTTACTTAGAAAGAATTGTTTAAAATACACATGTGGGAGGGCAAAGGGTTAAATGTACGACTTTTTCAAAATTTTATGATTTATCGTTTGATTTGAGGTGTTCAGCTATAAGTATGCAAAATTTCACGCCTCCAACCTAATTAGGGCTCACTTAGAAAGAATTGTTTAAAATACACATGTGGGAGCCCAAAGGGTTAAATGTACGACTTTTTCAAAATTTTATGGTTTGTCATTTATGTGAGGTGTTCAGCTATCAGTATGCAAAATTTCACTCCTCCAACCAATTTAGGGGCTCACTTAGAAAGAATTGTTTAAAATATCTCAATTATTAAAATATATCAATTTGTTGATTTTCTGTAAGCAAGTAAACCCAGATAAACCCCCAGTAAGCAGATACGTTTACAATGGAAGTCTATGGGAATTTGCCGAAATATTAGAGATATCGCAAAGGTGGCATCACTTTTGGCGACTAATTTTGGATGCCAAATTTGGCGATATATCGCCATATTGGAGAGAAACCTTGCGGTATTTGGCGACAGAACAGCGTCCCCTCTTAAGGCAAATTAAAATTTCGTCTAATAGATGTAATGTTAAAGTAAAAATGGGCACCCCCAGGTGGGTATTTCATCGATTTTCTCAATTTTTTTATTTTTTTCCCTTAGTTTTATAGTGTAAAAGAACTTCGCACAGAATTCGAAGTCTGTAGCTGCAGTAGATATACGAGATCTTTTTGATGAGTGAGTGAGTCAGTCAGTGGTAAAATTATAGATTATCAGACATTTTCAAATGTCATTATCTCAGAAACTAATTATGCGTTATTTATAAAATTTTGGATTTTAGGTAATTAGGGTGGCCTTACTACACGTTTCGTATAACAAGTACGTAGGTCTCATAGATTTTCAGTAGTAGAGCATCGAAATTTGACGAAAACAGCTCGAAATGGTTCGTGTAAATCACACACGGCTATGTCAGGCGAACTTGGCTAACGCGCTGCCGTGTGTCTAGATAATAAGGATTGTATAAAAGAACAAGTATAAACATTGTCAACAAAATCTGAGATTGTGGGTTTCATTTTTGCATTTTGCTGGATGATTTGAAATGGAATAAACCTGGCGGGAGGAGAGGGGAATAAGTGATTGATTACTTACAATATGTATTTTTATTGACTAATTAAAACCAACTTTATACACAGAAAATTAAAAAAAATTAAATAATTAGATTTTTAAAGTTGCGTACTGAGAGAAGTAGGTGAAAGGAGTGTAATGGAAATTTTGAAAGGGTGGGGGGAGGATTTAAATAATTTGTCATTTATTTTTTACTTAGTAACAAACAGAACAAAAGGAAAAAAAATGAATTTTAAAGATTTTAAAGTTTTTGGAGGGATTTGAAAATTTTGAAAAAGCAAAAAATCGATTAAATGCAATATATTTCCACCCGTTATTAAATATTCTGCTCCAAGTATTTTTTTCTCTCTCCACAAAATTATAAATTTGTTTCCCAAATAAATTTTTCAGAAAGAAATATTTCACTTGTCATTTTGCAACAGTTTCATCATGGTGCCTATTTTGCTATAGAACCACCATGAAATTTGGAAATAGCTGATACTGGTAAAACAAATCAAATACAGAAAAATTCAAGATTGTAATTATTTAATAGTCTGTAAAGTTATTGACAATCAACATAAAAAAATAAACCTTTTCTTACCTTTACCGGCCTTTCTAGAGGATCACTAGTGACTAAGAGTATTTCAATTTGTCTTTCTTTTTTTAATGGCAGTGGGAGAGACAAATAACAAAATGGGTCAAATGTTATAGACACTTTAGAACATTCTGGACACACCAGAGTTGACTTCAAAAGACCATGAAATATATCTACAATAATGGAATTATTCCTTTTCAGGTAATTGTCCCATGCTTCTTTGGCTACTAGCTGGAATGAATAAAAAACATTTTATTATATAGTTTCCCCATATGCACATGACTATGCACTTTTTGTGACATAATACAGGCAATGTATAAATATGCATATTATATTAATAAATCTTGAAAATTTTCTACATACACATATAGTAGAAGATCTTTATAATGTCAACCTTTGAAAATGAGAAATCGTAGCACACAAAATTAAAAATAATCTGGATGTTGGTTGGTTGGTTTTTCATGTTTCACAGCCATCTTTTGATATTCGTAGAAGGAATAAAGTTTCGGTCTTTCAACTCAATTTAGTAAATTTTTTCCTTTAAAAATTTTTTATATGATTTTTAGAGTTTCTTCTCGTTTCGCAGCGTTTTTTTTTTTCTTTTACATTTGAAAAAAAAACCCCTGGTTCCAATTTTTTAGCCCAGTGCAGTAAATTTTGACGTAATTCGCGATTTTTCTTCCGCGAACATTTCAGGATATTCACTATTTTTTAACACAATCGTAATTCAAATTTTTCTATCACGATTCTTTGTTGAAATCCGTACTTTTTACCATGAACTTTTGACGAAATTCGCATTTTTTACCGCAATCCTTTGACGAATTTTGCGGTTTTTGCCACAATCCTTTGACGAAATTAGTATTTTCTTTCTGCGATCTTTCTGTGAAATTTGTGTTTTCTTACTGATCTTTTGATGAAATATGAGTTTTCTTACTGATCTTTTTGCGAAATTCGAGTTTTCTTACTGATCTTTTTGCGAAATTCGAGTTTTCTTACTGATCTTTTTGCGAAATTCGAGTTTTCTTACTGATCTTTTTGCGAAATTCGAGTTTTCTTACTGATCTTTTTGCGAAATTCGCGTTTTCTTTCTGTGATATTTTGACAAAATTCACATTTTTACCATGATCCTTTGACGAAAGTTATTATCTTTTGCGACCAATTGACGAAATTTATATTTTACACGGTTATTTGCCGAAATTCTCGATAGTTTATCGCAACCGATCAGCAAAATTTTCGATATCTTTTCGCGACCAATTAACAAAATTCACTACTCGTTTCCACGACCTTTTGAGGAAATTTGCAATATATTTCCCTCGATAGTCTATGAAAATTCATAATTTTTGACGGAATTTGCCATAGTTAGCGATTTTATTAAGCGAACTATTAAAGATAATCACTATTTATTTCTGAGATCTTTAACAAAACACCCGATATTTTTACACGATCGTTTGAAGGAATTATAAATTTTTTCTGCAATTGATTCACAAATTAATTTAGGGAAATTCCATTAAAAAAAAAAAAAAAGAAAAAAAAGAAATTTGCGGGCTTCTAATAAATTTCAAAATATATTCACAAAAGAATCATAGGCTTGTGGGAGAATTTGCAAGCGCAAATACTGCACAGCAGTCTTCATTATGCAGGACCAGGGTTCGTAAATATCATGATATTTTCGAAAATATCAAAAATATCCGATATTTTGATATATATCCGATATTTTCGATATATATCTGATATTTTCGATACATATCCGATATTTTCGAAGCAGCCAACTTACCGCTGATAATAAATGTTTTCGAGCATAATATAGATTAGAAACTAAAATATATTGCACTTAACATGAAAACTTAATCAAACAATATTCTAAAAATGCATTTATTTATTTTTTTTCTTTTTTACTTAGAACAAAATTGAAGATGAACTAATTGAAAACAATAACAATTCGCTTTATACACTTATAAAAAAATTAAGTATATTATTCAGTATCAAGATCAAGTATAAAAAAATCAGATATTTTTAAAACAGATACAAAAAGTTTTTTTAATTGAAAAATTTTAACGTAAATGTAAGTATAAAATGTCTTATTTCGTATTTCCTAATTTGTATTGTAATTTGTAATAATTCTATTGTAGTTTAAACCCAATTGAACCAAAACTTAAGAAAAGATTATTTTCTAATGAAGCTGTATATAACTGCTTATTTAAATTAGTAATTTTATCTTTCAATGGTTGTTCTGAATTAATTACGTCCCACATAACTATTAGTTCAACATTTAAAAATAAAAGCTTCAAAACCAAAGCTTGAAAAATATATTTGTTTTCTTTTTTGGCTAAATAAGTCACATCCAAAAGAGACAAAAGATCTTTATCAGATTCAAACAGTCAATAACAGTTGGAAATTTATTTAATTTAAATTGAAATATTACAAACTACAACTGAAAATATCAAAAATATCTTGCACACATTCATATTTTGAAAATAGATATAAAAAATCTTGATATTTTGAAAATAAATATTGGTTATATATCATAATATATATCCACTGATGTATATCAACGAACCCTGGCTGTATATAAACGATTATTTAAATTACATTTTATCTTTCAATGGCTCTTCTGAATTACTGTCTCACACAATTATTAGTTCTACATTTAAAAATAAAAGTTTCAAACATAAAGTTTGGAAAAGATTTCTTTTCTTTTCCTAAAAAAGTCATTGCCAGAGGCAAAAGTTCATTATCTACACCTACAGAATGACACAGTCAATAACAGGTAGAAATTTCATTTACACTTGCTTTAAATGTAGAAAATGTAAAAAATATCTTGCTCGGTGATATTTTGAAAGTAAATATCAAGAATTTGAAAATATCGAAAATATAAAAAATCTAGATATTTTAAAAATAAAAAAAATAAATATCGGATATATATCAAGATATATATCCATCGATATATATCAACGAACCCTGTGCAGGACTTTCATTTTCTGCATGCAAATCGTGCGATTTTGCTCACTATTTCGAACCCTGCCCTTCAGACACCCCCCCCCCCCCCCCCCCCCCAAATTCTTAAAGTGGCACCCCTGTTTCTAAGGAAGGAAATTCCTGTATAAATATTTACAGAAACATGATTCACTCGTGGTTAATACACATAAAGAGGGTTTGTTTTGCAGCCCAGATACTTTTTCCCATGATCATTTTTTAATGTCCGAATTTTCAGACTAATGACCAATTTTTAAAAATCTGCGGAAATGAATACTTCAGGGCTCCCAACACATTTTAGTCCTTAAAAAGGGGGAAAGGGGACAATTTTTATTTAAAAAAGGGACTTTGGGGGACCATTTTTATTTAAAAAGGGACTTTGGGGGACCATTTTTATTTAAAAAGGGAACTTCGGGGGACCATTTTTATTTAAAAGGGGAACTTCTGGGACCATTTTTATTAAAAAAGGAGACTAAAAAAGCAAGCAATATTATTATTTGTGCATTTTAAATGTGATGTAATTTCTCCTATTTACTGCTTTTAATTAGCACATATTAAAGTTAATTTTTAAAATTTTCTTTCTTTTTTAATATTCTCATGTAAATACAATTTTTGTGACGAAATTTTAAATATTTTTATGCTGTTAAAACGTGATCATTAAATTCTTATTTTAAAGTTTTATTTCTCTTTTTAATAGTCACATGCAAATACATTTTTAATTAAAAGGAAATAGTACTTTTTCTGTTGATTTTACAATTGACAACAATTTAAAATAATAACTTTTTCTAAATGTGAATTAAAATAATTAAAATTTAAATAAAATTTTAAAAAAAATCAGTCAAGAAATAAAATAAAATAAATGCAGTCTGCATACCTCAGTCTTGTAATATACAGAGGTGCCAAGTTTCAATGAAAGTTATCAGTAACCGGAGTTTGGGGGTGATTCTGCATACAAAAATTGGGGCGAAATTTAGCGTTTTTTCTGCGACCCACTGACGAAATTCGCGCTTTTCCCATGATCTTTTGACGAAATTCATGCTTTTTCCGCGATCTTTTGACTAAAATCGCGATTTTTCCGTGAATTTTTTAAAATATAAATCGCATTTTGTCTGCGATCTTTTGACGAAATTCGCGTTTTTTACACGACCCTTTGACGAAATTCGCGCTTTTCCACAATCTTTTGACTAAAGTCGCGCTTTTTTTGCCACCCTTCGACGAAATTTGCGCTTTTTCCGCGATCTTTGGACTAAAGTCGCACTTTTTCTGCGATCTTTTGACTAAAGTCGTGCTTTTTCCGCCACCCTTTGACGAAATTCGCGCTTTTTCCGGAACCCTTTGACGAAATCAGCTTTTTTTAATGCGATCCTTTGACGAAATTAGCTTTTTTGCACGACCCTTTGTCCATGATCTTTTGACGAAATTCACGCTTTTTACGCAACCTTTGATGAAATTAGGGTTTTTTCAGTGATTGTCTGTCGAAATTCGCGTTCTTTCCGCGATACCCTGCTCAAAATTTGTGTTTTTTCAAGTGATCCTATGACGAAATTTGCGGGTTTGTTTCGCCGTAATTTTTAACCGATGTTCGTAACGCCGTAATTTTTGTTGCGGAACCGTAATAATTACAGACAAACCGTAATACTTGGCACCTCTGAATATATATCCTTAGAAAAAAGGATTAAATCCCTATGCATAGCTTTTGTTCAGCTATAAAACTTTTTTAATGGAATGATTTTGACCAACTTTAACACTGAAACCAACTTTAACATTGGATATCTCTTAAAAGGATTCTTCGATTTAAAAACTGTCTGCATCAGCGTGTTTATCAATCATTTCTGCATAATATGAGTACTACCAATGCTCATATAACTGCAGTGGCGGTGACAGAGTTAGTTACTTTTTTTTAAAGAATATAGAAATATATACTGAAGAGAGCCTAAGGGAGAAAAAAAAAGAAGACATTGTAATTAAGAGTTCCTTTAATAGATTGGATATAATATACTTCTCCATCAAAATTGAAAAAAAAACTACATCTATAATAATAAAGGTAAAAGTTTGTGTACTAAAGAGATTGTTGCACGTAGAGCTACAAGATTTGGCAGGAAGATACCACCTGTATATCTAAATTATTTTTTGGATTCTTTTTTATTAAATTTTTTTATGAAATTTTTATTTTTTAGCCTAATGTAATATTTTTTTTTTCTCTTTTCAATAATGTTTATTCGAAATTTGTACAACATTTCAAAAATCTTTCACAAATTTTTAATGCGAATTTCAGCATTTTTTTGCATTCTGTGGCAATATTTTTTGACATTCATAAAAGAAATTCAGTTTTAAACTTTTAGCCTAATGTAATAAATTTTGTCCTAATATGATTGCGTCATCAGTTTTCAATTTTTAACGAATTTTAGCCTTTTCCTTTTTTTTTTTTTTTTTTTGTAAGCATATATGTGTGTTTTGCAGCGATTTTTTTCCACATTAGTAAAAGGAATCTGGTTTCAATGTTTTAGCCCAATGTAGTAAATGTTGTCCTCCTTTTAATGAAGTTTATTCAGAATTTGTACAGCAATTTTCGAATTTTTATGCGATTTTTTCATTTTTAAAACGAATAAGTTTCAATATTTTAGCCCAGTTTAATAAATTTTGTCATATTTTGAATACAATTTATCCAGAATTGGTATAGCATTTTAAAAAAATTTTATGCAGTTTGAGGGTTTTTTTTTTTTTTTTTTTTTTTTTTTTTTTTTTTCCAGTTTGCGATAATTTTTTCACACTCAGTTTTAAAAACTGGTTATGTGAGTAACAAGTCTGGCTAAGACAAGTCTATCCTTGATTAATGGAAAGTTGGTAATTATAGAGAAGTCTCCCCTACCTTTTGTTTTGTGGAGGATAAATAGGAGAATTCTGACAATTTCGAATTGTTTCCAAGAACATAAAAAAGGATTTTGCTTTTTATGAGGTAATAAGCAGTTAGCAGGGCCAGCGCAATGTAGCACAGGGCCCCGGCAAAGGAGTTAATGAGACCTAATGTATACTGCCATATTGATCTAATAAAATTTACTTTTAAATTGTATACATCATAGAATAATATAGGACGACATGAGTTTCAAAACTCGCCTTATCCAGAAAATCAAATATGGGGAAATCGCGAAAAACCTCTAACTGCATCCATTGGTTTTCATAGTAGATCAAGATTTTACAAGGGCTCAAATACAAAATAAAACTATTTTTTTTTTTTTTTGCAGACTTGTGTTTTTTTAATGCAAGAATAAATTTACAGAGAAAACTATTTTTTAAATTTTTGATAAGGCGAGTTTTGAAACTCACGTCCTCATATAATATAAATAATAAATGTACCAAAATACCACTAATTTCACATGTGATATGCATAATAATTTTTGATTTCAAAAAATCTATAATTTACAACATTTTAAATATTTATTTTTTACATTCACAGTTACTTTTACCAAATCTATACATTCCCCTAAAATTATATCAACTTTGCTTGTAAGAAATAAATTTAATACTAACTTTTTTTTTTATCATGAAAAAACACTTTAAAACAAATGTAGATAAAAAAATATACCAAGGAAACATTATTTCAAATTCTATAGACTTAGGGGCATCCCACACTAAGGCAACACATAAGAAATGTCGCTTGAATTCACTGGAAAAACTGGTTTAAAACATATTAGTTCTTTGTTTCGACCGGTTTTTGCGCTACATGTCGCTTGTCGCCTTAGTGTAGGATGCCCCAGTGTCCTGCGCAGTCGCCCCGTTTGACCGATGGTTGCACCGGTCCTGGGTAAAAGTACAGAAAATTTTTAGCTTTCTCTTCGAAGAAAAGAATATCTTTAAACCAAAAAACATGTTATGATAATTTGGATGTTTAAATATGTATTGTAGTATTGTTTTCAGTTATAAATTACACTATTAAACAATTTTAAATGGTATGAAAAATAAATAATGAGAAAGGAAGAAATATTTTAATACTTGATTCAACCATGGGTGCAAGAAGTCCATCTAAGACAAGACTGAAAACTTTTCCGAGTATCATGAAAAGCCAAATGAAAATAGACTAGAGGATTTCTATGTCTTGCATTATGGCTAAAAATTGATTTCTTGCAATAAAAGAAACTGCTTGCAGTAAAATTTCCATAATTTAAGTATATAAAGTAGAATTTACTATCAGTCAAAAATATGTCCAAGACCGAAATCAGTCCTGAGACAGAAGGTCTTGCACCCATGGATTCAACTGAAAGTTTTCTGTAGAGGTATATCGTCTTGTTTGAAAGAAATTGCATTCCAATGATTAAAAATATGCAAAAAGGCATTTTACTCTATCCATTTCCTTTTAAATGATTCAGAGTTGTGAGTTTTAAATTCATTTTTTTTTTTATTTGAATCTTTTGTCTCCTCCTAATTCAATGCTTCTCTCCATTTGACACTTTTTTTTTTTTTTTTTTTTTTAATTCTGGCAGCACGCAAAGGTCTGTCTTTGAAGACTGGTCAAGCAGTAGCTTAACATAGTAACTTTTGTGTTCTGTGACAGTTTAATTTTTAGGATTTTAATGAGATTTCTTAATGAGTTTCTTAAAATTTGTAAAACTCTGTTTTTCATGGTGATTTTTTAACATTCGTGGAAGAATTCCATTTACAACACTTCAGCCCACTGTAACAAATTTTGTCCTGTACGATTTTTAGAATTTTTTTTATTTTGCGGTGATTTTTTCACCGAAAAGGGGACTAGGGGGACCAAAATGTATAAAAGGGACCTTTTTTAAAAAAGAGGAGTTTGGGGGAAAAAGGGGGACCATTTGGGAGCCCTGATACTTTGAAATTTTTGAAAATTCGGAACAGAATCACTTTCGAAAAATATGCTGTGTGGGATAAAAATCGCAACTAGAAACAAAAAATGTGTTCATGTTTTTTGCTAAAAATCGTAGTTTTAGACCGATTTTTGTAGCATCTTAGTTTATAGGTCCCAATCATAGCAACTACGATTTTTTGGTAGCAGTTGGTAGGTCTGATTAACGCACGATCTAAATATGCATGGACAAAATCATTATATTACTGATTTCAGATTTATTTATTTATAACTTGTAGAGGGGCAAAGTACTTCAATTCATAAAATGCTGAAATGAATGAATGACACCAGTATTTGCAAATAAATCTTTTCAGAAATAAGTAAAAGCTTCTTAATAATAGGAAAATTTTCCTTCACAAATTCTGGTGCCAATGTCGCATTTAGGAATTAAAATTAGGTAGTCAAAAATAAGCACCGCCCTTGAAGGGGTTTAACAGAAATATTTTCATTAAAAATCTCTGAATCAAAGAGATAAAGATGAAATAACATTGGAAACTTGGTCCTCTGGGAGGGTAGCAATATTTCTACAATGTGGATTGCAAGTGCTTCTTAACGGCAAAATTCATTGTTTACATCTCAGAAGTTGTGTGTTATATATAGAATTGTATTAAATAGAATTGCATTATAAAGATCTTCTACTGTATAAGGTATACTAACTGCCTCTGGAAATTAGTTAGGTCTCCTTTAAATGTAGGCTAAGAATTGCAGCATGTTATTTTTATATGCATAATTTAAATTACTTTCTTAATCCTTTGCCAAATCAGAATTTGATAGAGAAATCAAGAATTCTTTGCAATCATGGCAGCATTTCGTATACTTTTTTTTGCTGTGATCAGGCATGAGATTACCAAAAGATAAAAAGCATGTGAAACGGGAAAAATGAGAAATTATTTAAAACAGAGGACGTATAAGACAATTAAGATTACTTTATTCACAGTAAAATTGTCAATATTTTCGTTTAAATGCTGATTTATTGGGAGGGGGTGAGAGAAAGAGAGAGAGAGACACACACAATCAAATTAATAATTTATGCAAACTAGGGGGCTCTGCCCCCTACGAGCTACACTCGCCAACCCCCGTTCAGGCACACCGAAATCCAAAAAGCACGCTAATTTGATTGGCTTTAAAAATATTGAATTAAAAAAGTAGCGATCTCACAGCAAACGGGTTTCCATTCATTTTCCTTGGATTGGGGATTTTTAAGGCCAAATTTGCTGCTGTTAAGAGATACAATGGCTGTTTTTGTATTTAATTAAAAAAATTAGTTAAACATTTGAAAATAAGCTAATGTAAAATGAATTAAGTAAACAGTGTCATTGTCTCCCGGTATTTTTTAACAGCACTATAAGATGGTTCTTTTAAATTCATTTTAAATGTATCGTTTCAAATCTGACGTAATTTACACCAAAGTTTTATTTGTCTTATTAATATTCACGTGAAAATACTTTTGTTGTTAGAAGGAAATATTATTTGCGCTGTCTTCGAATTCACGATAATAGTTGAAAATATTATCTCAAAATATCTCGCGCAAATATATTTTTCAATTTAAATTGTTTGGCTATATTTTTTGCCATTTTAAATATGACGTAATTTCCTCAAATTACAAGTTTTAACGCATAATAATGATTTATTTTAAGATTTTGTTTCTCTTTTAAAATTCAAGTTTAAATATGGTTCGGCACAGATGTCATTGGCGCAATTCTTTTCTGACGCCAATTTCATATACGCAACGGGTACTTAACTGGTACTAAAGTGTCGTTATTTTGCTTGATATGGTAACCCGGATGTTGTTGTTTATGCTATTGATGCGTTCCAAATTGGCGTTGGAAAAAAATTGCGCCAATATGGGGGCGTATATGACATCTGTGCCTATGGTTCTTATGACGTAATTTTCCTGCTTTTAACATGTAATCATTTAATTCTAATTTTTAAAGTTTTTTTTTCTGTTTGTAATAGTCACGTGTAAATAAATTTTTAATTTGAAGTAAGCATTATTGTTTGCGCTGTTTATACAACTGGCAACAGTTTAAATTAATAACATTTTCTAAAATTTGTAAAAAATATCTCTCGAAATGCTGACAATTTGAATTTAAAATTGAGATAAAACCTCAAAAAATGAGTCAAATAAGAAAAATAAATCTAATCTGCACACCGGGAACTTATAATGTATAAAATGATCGAAAAATGATTAAATTCTCATGTATAGTTTTTGCTCCAATAAAACTTTTTTAATGAAATGATTTTGTCCAACTTTAGCATTAAATATCTCTTAAAATAATTTTTCGATTTGAAAACTGTCTGCATCAGCGTGTTTATCAAATATTTCTCTATAATACCACCGATTTTCATATTTTTGTATGCAACAGTTTTTTTTAATATTAATGATTGAAGGCCATGCTTAAGCATTCAAATTGGATGCCGATCTACCCGGAATATCTATGCAGATTTTCATTGGTCCATTTCCAAATCAAAACTTTTTTTTTATATATATAGAAGAATACTATAAGTAATTCTGAAAAGTAAGATTCTATTTTAAGTTCATAATGTTGATGCAATATTTTACACAGCAATCTTAGCTAGTTGTCCAATTTAAATTTTAACATGGAGGAATTTAAGATTTTAACTTTTATCAAGTAGTTTTCAATTATCATTCTTATCATTTTTTTCAAAAAGCATATATTTAGTGATTTTTTTCTTCTTAATAACACTACACAGAAAGTATTTCAATGGAAATTTCTTCAAACTATCTCTTCAATAATAACTTAGCAATACATTACATGCACAGAATCATACAAAAACCTACCTCATCAGGTCGTCCATTTGCGTCTGATAACTCTATGTAAGGCTTTTTTTTCACTCTATTTAAATCTTCATGCAAACCATCTAAAAGAAAAGCCATAAGTTCTTGACAATCTTGCTGCTGATACCCAGAAAATTGAGGAGCAAATCGACCAACAATCATCTAGATCAATAAAAGATTATCTTTACTTTCATAAAACTTTGAACAAAGTTAGATTTAAATGTAAATATCAAATCATACTGAAATCTAGTATATACACTAATTTTCTTACAAAAAAGAAAAATAAGTTGTTTCATGAATTATATGACACAAGCAATTCTTACAGTTTACGATTATAAGGAAATAAACAATAACCATAACACTTATTTACACACTCATAAAACCAAGTTACATTACTACGTTAAAATTTAAATCAATATCTATTCTATCACTTCTGGTAAATGTTTGTTGTGTGTCTGTCTGTTGTTTTATAAACTTCTCTCACAAAGCACACAAAGAGGCTAGGGTGGTGTCAAAATATGTGGAAAAAGTTCGTCAAATTCTTTGATGTCCAGGAGAAGATCCTACCAATTAGTGCAAGATATTAATTAAAAACTCACAAAAAATCCCAATTAAAGAAAGAAGCATGTTTTTTTCAGAAACACAAAAGATTGCATGCCTGGTTTCACTTTCACAGCCGAGATAACACATGCTTCCAATCAAAATGGCAGGTGGCAGAATTTTCGAATTTCCAATAATCATCGAATATAAAAAAAAAAAAAAAAAAACCAATGGGAGATATCAATTTAAAATTTGTCACACATACATAGAAAAATTTTCTGCATCCAAAAATTCAATTTTTTAGAAAAAAGACCAGTAACTTTTCTTAATTTTTGCAAAAAACTGAGCAGATAGTATGAAATTTTATAGAACAAGACAGACAGGGATCGGCTTGAAATTTCATTAAAATATATAACAAAGGGCTGTCTATCCACCTACTTCTTGACAAGAAGAAAATTGAAAAATAGTGCATTATTCATATCGGTATCAGTAAAGTTACCTTTAGTTTGCTAACGGCTTCTCATTAATTACACCAATTAACTTTGGTTCGACTTTCACTTAATATACAGTTTTGTTCAAGCTTCCTTTTGCTGCCCTTACTTTTCAATAATTAATTCATTTTCATAGCTTATTTTTAAATCTACTTGAAAAAAAATTATCTTTCAGATTAGCTTTCATTTTAATTTCTCACTCAATTAGTATTTAATTACAAACAGATTTTACAAGATGTAAATATTTACTTTTTAAAAAACAAGTACTTTTTATGATGTAAATATAATTTCTTTTAGCATGTGCTTTTAAACCAACTTTATAAAATTTCGGGAAAGGGGGAATATTAAAGGTAGCTTAAAATTCTTAAAGCGAATATATATATATATATTTATATAAAATCCAAGTCTCTGTGTGTTCGTCATAATTCCGGTAGGACCACTTCATTGTAATGAGTAATTGCTGAAAATTACTAATACAAGGTTACCACACACAGTACTGCCAAATGTTGACCAACTTAGCAAAATATCAACAAATTTGGTGACAAAAAAAAGTTGTCATATATGAAGCCAACTTGGCGATAGCTAGGTAATTTGACGAAATTCCCATTTAAAACCATTAATATTTCTTAATCGAGGTCACCACAATTTAATTTAAACTCCACACTTTTAAGGGTTTTTTTCAAAATCTATGGGTGAGAATTTAAAGTAATATATGAAAACGTATGTCTTTACATCTTCATCCCGATGCTACTAATAACATAACAGCCAATATATGGCGCTGTACTGCCTGAGCTCCTAACTGCCGATTTTATTGTGCTTTAGGTACTTTTCTAGTACAGGGACCTTGGTAAGATAGAGAAAATGAAATTTGCTAAAATATTTACTGTTTCATACCACAAGTAATTTTTCAATATTTATACAATTTATTTAATATAAAGAAGCCATTTAACTATTTTTGTATACAAACTGAAGTAAATTATATATAAAAAAACAACAATACAGATATAAATAAAATGTTTATAGATTATATAAATAAACTTAAAAGTTCATTAATTTTGTTTTCATAGCTGTTTATATCATTTGGCAAAAAATCTCACTTCTGAAGCGCAAATTATGACAAACTTTTAAGAAGTATGCCAAGCCCCCTATACTGGTAAAGTACCGCGTTTTATATAGTCGGATACAAAAGTTAAATTCTCGGTACTTTTCCACATTAGGGGACTTGGCAAAGAAGGAAAATTGGCAACATATTTTCTAGCAACCTATTCACTGTTTCATTTCATATACAAACGCATTTTTTCAATATTTATACAATTTATTTAGTATAAAGAAGCCATAAATCTAATTTTATAATATAGACATGACCTGTAATCTGCAAAAAGCCTCAAATCCGCATAACACTTGGAACCAAGCTGTGCAGTTTAGTGGTTTTCTACTATATTACAGTTTTTTCACAAATGGGTTTAGTTTTTAAAATCTGTTATTTTCATCTATCACTGCGGAACAAACGAGAAAAACTCATTCTTTCACATGTGTTGTATATATCTTTATAACTCATATTCCGTCATTTTTGGCAGGCTATCTTTAGTTATAGAGCTACAGGAGAAAGTTAAAAAATTAAGTGAACCTGATTATTAAATTTCAGCCTTTTTTTTTTAAATTCTACTGAACAGATATTGAGGCAAGTGTCAGTGTTACATAATTTTCAGGAATGGTTTAAGTATATAACATTTCATTATATGTTGCTTCGTTATAGAGCAATTGAAAAGTAATAGAGACAGGCGAGCGCAATTATGAAAGATACATCTACTATAATTATTTAAAATGTACATTTGTATTTCCTTCGGAAGTTTATAATTTGAGTTCAAGTGGATGTATTTTAATGAAACTTACACTGTTAGTTCGATAATTTTTTGTGGATGGTTGGTGCTTCTTGCATGTATAGTACTTCTCTGTAGCGAAGTTTTCTTCTGGGTTGCCTTTTCTGAAGCAAAATCTTGACAACAAATCAGATTACAGAAAATCGTATCATTATGTATTATAAATATAAAACGCAAATTCGCATTTCATTCCGTTTGATTCTAACTCAGTTTCTAATTAACATATTTTTGTAGAATTTACTGTATTAGTTATTAATTTGTTTTAGCATTGTTTCAATGTAGAACATATGCTTTTACGTTGAGTGGCTATAGAGTTACAAGAGAAAGTTCCAAAATTAGGTGAACCCGATTATGAAAGATTACCTTTTATTTAAAGTTATGCTGAACGTATTTTTATTGGGATTGCAAAGTTAGATAATATTTCAGGAATTGTTTCAACATTTAACATATCATTCTATATTTTTAGTTATAGAGAGAGCTATGGGGGAAGTCCTCAGTGGTGTAATCCTAAAAAATCAGAGGATAAATGCTATAGGCAGATGGTATATGCTAGAGGGTATACATGTTACAGCTATGGAGGGTGTGCAGAGTTTCTAAAAAAATTCAGAAGATATACGACGTATAGCCTACACTATATCACTGAAAGTTCTATAATCCTGTTAATGCGATTATAAAAAAATATACTTAATTATCTACAACATATATAAAAAATACGGAAAGGTATTTCGGCAAGACCACTTATAACTTGAGAAAAATTGCAAAGTTAGATAAATTTTCAAAAAAGGTTTTAGTATATAAAACATATCATTCTACGTTGCTTAGTTATAAAATTACTAGCAGATCTACCCGGCTTCGCTCGTGTCAATAATAAGGTTCCTCCCGAATAAAATACATTAAAATGAAATAATACGGCAATAAGGATAACAGAGATTAGTGCATTCCCTTCCACAAATCGTTAAAAAGATCAATAAGAAATATAAGTAAAATAGTTTTAATTGCGTCTATTATTAACTATACCATAATAATATATATTCCAAACAAATGTCATAACATATATGAAAGTACAATTATTTGCTTGAAAAGCGTCATTTCAATAAAAAACAGGGCTTGAAATTCAATTTTTCCTAGGAGGGGAGTTGAGCTATTTGGGAGGGAGAAAAAAATCTTTAAAACCTACTGTTGTTTTACGTGCTATTTAAAGAATTACATTAATACAGACATGACAAAATACCATTGAAGCAATTTAAATCAACAACTCAGAATAATTACGTAAAATGTTTTTTATTTAAAAAAGGAAGAAGGTCAAGCTTTTATACAGTCTATTTTTCAACTTTCAACCAAAAGTTATGAGTCTTTAATAATGGGGTTTTTTAATGAAATTCTGAATTTAGATTTTAATTCGATTTTGGGCCCTGAATCCGCTTTCACAAGGTAAAACTTGGGGCAGACAGCACAAGCACAACATTTATAACTTTGAAAATTATTGAATGAAAAATATATGTTCTCTTAATAAAATATCAGAAAACTTTGAAAATGTGCCTTCATTTTTAACTACTTGCATGAACAATGCATATTCAGTGATGGCATCATAAATATCCGTTTCTGAAAGAAATTGTTTTATTTTATCCTTAATGGAATTATAGTCAAAACTCGACTCCCTGGTATTTTCTTTGAACAAGCTTCTATGACTTCAAATTTTAAACAAAGTCCAAAGTTTTAAATGGAAATTGTTGATCCATTTCTTCTATTACACGAGAAATATAAATTAACTTTAAATTGTCAAATCCTGATTTCAGTGAATTGCAAGGATCAATTAGTTTGGTGTTTCTAAATATGTTTTATTGGAGCTCAGGATTTTTATTTCATGTGCACCACGAGATCTTTGCAGACCTTCTAATCTTACTTTTGCTTAGTACTGAATCTAGACCAATTTGGCAGAGCACAGCACACGGTAACACTTACTATTCTTTTTTGGCACACCCTTTTGGATATTTTCCTTTTTCTGTCATGGAAAAAAATATCGTGAAATATGTCAATCAGGCGTAGGGAAAAAACCGTACATTTTCTCAATCGGTCGAGGGAAGAATATCGTGAAATTCGTCGATTGATTGCAGGATAAAATTGCAAAATCTGTCGATCTGCCACGGGATAACACTGTCATTTTTGTCAGTCTGTCGCAAAGAGTAACCATGAAATTCTCGTCTGATTCTGAGCAAAAAAAAAAAAAAAAAAATCTGAAATTCACAGCAGATTTTCTAAACGGTTACAGCAGGGGATGGAAAGGGATTGGGAAATCCCCTCCCGGTACTTTTTTTTTTTTTTTTTTTTTTTTTTTTTTTTTTGCAAGTCGATTAAACTTTTTTTTTTAGTTTGGTTTGATTTCAGGCTGAGTGTAGATTCTTACAAGGTGGGTTCCGGTTAAACCCGCTTTTTCAAAAGTTAGTTCCGTATATTATTTCAGATTAAAAACTATACCTATAATAATAAGCATAAATATTTATGTGCTGTTTTTGTAGAGACTGTTGCGTTTTTTTCCGCGATCTTTTGACGAAATTCGCGTTTTTCCGTGATCCTTTAACGAAATTAGTGTTTTTTCCGCGATCCTTTGACGAAATTTTCGTTTTTTGCACGATCCTTTGAGGAAATTCGCGTTTTTTCATGATCCTTTGACGAAATTCGCATTTTTCCCGCGATCCTTCGACGAAATTCACGTTTTTTCCACGATCCTTCGATAAAATTTGCGTTTTGCACAATCCTTTGACAAAATTTGTGTTTTTTGGGCAATCCTTTGATGAAATTCGCATTTTTTGTGCGATCCTTTAACGAAATTCGCGTTTTTTCGTGACCTTTAGACGAAATTTGTTTTTTGCATGATCCTTTGATGAAATTCCCGTTTTTTTTTCGCGATCCTTCGATAAAATTTGCTATCCTTCGATGAAATTTGCATTTTTTCGTGATAATTTGACGAAATTTGCGTTTTTTCTGCGATCCTTTGACGAAATTAGCGTTTTTCCGCGATCCTTTGCCGAAACACTCGTTTTTCCCCGCAATCCTTTACCGAAATCTGCGTTTTTATGCGATCCTTTGATGAATTTCGCGTTTTTTCCTTGATCCTTCGATAAAATTTGCGTTTTGCACAATCCTTTGACAAAATTCGTGTTTTTTGGGCAATCCTTTGATGAAATTCGCATTTTTTTTCGCGATCTTTTGCCGAAATTTGCGTTTGATTCGCGATCATTTACGAAATTGACGTTTTTCGGGATCCTTTGTGACGAAATTGGCGATTTTATTTTTTCGGCGATCATTTGTTGAAATTTGCGATGTTTTTCTGTTATATTTTTTCTATTTCCGAATTGATGACCGATTTTTCGTAATTTTTGGAACTGAATACCTTAAATTTTCGGAAAATTCGCAACAAAATCACCTCTGAAATCACCAATCGCTCACGGAAAATAACGCGAAACTTGTCGATCTATCTCGAGGGGGGGGGGGGGGAAAGTGAAATTTGTCTAGCGATCGCAGAAACAAATCGTGATTTTCAATGATCTTTCGTGGTAAAAAACTCTCAAAATGTGTCAATTGGTCGCGCGAAAGTATCACAAAATTCGCAAGGTGTTCGCGGGAGTTGATCGTAGTTTCAAAACGAAAAATTTTCCAGAAAAGGATGAATTTTTTTGGACGGGATTTGAAAATTTTGGGCACGAATCCCGCCCTGAAAACATTAAAAAAATATAAAAATTACATGTTTCGGCTCTTTCATTGAGTCATCTTCAGAACATACAAAAAAACTACAAACACAATGCTAATTGTAACCTTATACGGTTGATGGCAACGACCAAACCTATAAATTTTGCCTTTACTGAAATTTTTCTTAACATATGAATATCATACAATTTCGTTTTTCACACTGTCGAATAGAAAAAAGTTCAATCAAATGAAATTTATTTGAAAATTGTAACTGTATTTTTTCATGTGAATGGATTTTAAAGTAATTTTCAATCATGGATATTTTTTAATTTGCATGCAGCCAGGGATGAGATTTCCGCGTTTCTGCACACCAGTATTTTGTTAGAGAAAATGATATTTCATTTAATCGGAACACTGTTACGATTTAACAGAACAACTTTTTCTCTACGAATATACCGGTGTGCAAAAACGCAGAAATCTCATCCCTACATGCGGCCCAATTACGAAAGATATACCTGTTTTCTCTTAATGCAATATTATAAAGTAAAGACATTGCTATGAGTAACTCTAGCATCATATTGTTGGTGGCAGCAACCTAACCCAACCATAAATTTAACTTTTACTGCAAGTTGACCTTTAAACATCGCTTATTTGGTTATTCAACATCTAATAGAATACAAAAAGTACTTTCAGTAATATTTGTTTGAAAAGCTTATCCCAATTTACAGATTGTTGATCCATTTTAAATTAAATTTCAATCAGGCAGATATTTTTAAATATACCTGCAACCCAATTAAGAAAGATATATCCGTTTGCTATTAATGCAATATTATGAAGAAAAGACATTCTATGAGTAACACCTAGCATCATGTTGTTGGTGGCAACAACCTAACCGTACTATAAATTACGCTTTTACTGCAATTTGATCTCTAAACATCATGCATCCCATTATTTCAACGTCTAACAGAAAACAAAAAACACTTTCCATAATTTGTTTGAAAAGTTTATGTTAATTTATAGATTTTTTATGTTTTTTAAAGTAATTTTTAACCTTGAATTTTTTTAAATATGTCTGCAACCCAGTTACAAAAGATTAACTTAATTGCTCAAAAACATTGTAAATAATTCAGTACTTGTTTGTTTTCGTGTACTTTTACATAACTAAATTGGCAAATTTCAGTATTTGTTTGTTTTCGTGTGGGAATCTCATTCCTGCTGCTTATAACTTGGATTCTTCGGAAATAATTTTAATTCAACTTGCACTATTAGTTTTTAAGTTAAGGTTTTGGTGTGTAACATTGTTATATGCTGATTAGTCATAGAATTATAGGGGAAAATTCCATAATCATGTAGAACCCGATTATGAAAGATTAGTCTTTTTAAAAATTCTGAATGGATTTCATTGGAACTTGTATTGTTTATTAGATTAATTTTATACGAATGTTTTAAAATATTGCATATAGTTTTACATCACTTTATTAGAAGAAAGTTATTATAGAAGAAAGTTCAACAGTCAGGTGAGTCCGATTATAAAAGATTAGCCTTTTTTAAAAGTTCTAACTGGACAGATTTTGATGAAATTTGCACACAACTTTCTGGAATAGTTTTAGTACATAACATTTTGTTGTACATGCTTCGTTATACAATTAACTGAAATGTTCTATAATAAGGCGAAACCAATTCTGAATGATTCGCCTTTTAAAAAGTTAGATATTTTTTGTGAAATAATTTTAGTATATTGCATATCCGTCTATCATTCTTAGACCAAATTCTACTGTAAATGATCAACTAAAAAATTAGGCCCAAAACAGCGGAAATTTTGTCTTACACATTAGAAAATATAACAGCGTCAGGGCTTAATTTGCGCCGGAGCCCACCGGAGCTCGGCTCCGGTACTTCTCTGTTTTAAGTAAATATTTAAATATTGTTCGGAATTCACCGGAGCTCATAAATACTAGGGCTCCGGAGCCCAGTGCAATAGCGATTCCGAAAATCCGAGGCCTAAATTACTCTTTCCTTTCCCTCCGATCTTCAAGTTTCTGCATTCTTTTCTATCAAAACGCTTACGTAGTGTATCGCTCACGTAGGGGATGGACAGGAAACGGCACATAAGATTTTCTGAACATATTTCTTATAAATGTTTTTACTTGTCGTTCATTCATTATCTACATATATGCATAGCTGCGAACAATTTTCTTTTTGTGTATTTGTGTCTGTTAACACTATTTCTGAATCATATTCCTTACCTTATTAAATTGCAGGATTCTGCGATTAATTAACATTAAAATTAGGCAAAGGTTTCTATTCGAAGGAGTGATGAGCTAAAAAGTGGGATAGTTGACAGTTAAGTATATGTAGGCATGATGGCGGGAGGGGGGCAGAAGGTTTTAGTACTGCAGAATATTAGGGCTCCGGTACTTCTTTTCTTAGAAATTAAGCCCTGAATAGCGCAGTGATGATCGTATTGTTTTTAGCTATACGGAAGGACATTTGAGATAAAGATACATATTGCTTTAAAATGGAAGATAAAATTCACCCATATATTTCCTTTAATTAAAGATTTGTTTGTAGAATTTGCCCACAGCGGGAGAAATGTGCTGCTCAGATAACTAAGTGATCGCTAAAACAAAAATATTTTTCCCTTCAGTTGTTGAGAAATATAACAAATATACTAAGGGTTAAAAATATATTCGTGTTTCAAATTAAAAACGATTTTTATTTATGTACTATTAACAGGCAGTATATCAGGCCTCTTTAACACATGTATATAAAGATTGATTGCCGATAATTTTTAAATGGAAACTCATACTTCCATTCATAAAATCCAAATCCACAGCCGTGTTCAATCGTAATGGTCAGTGATGAAATTTTGTTTAAAAAAGAAAAAAATTACCCTAAAAAAATAGTAGCTATAATTTCTATTTAATATAAATCGTAGAAAAATCGTATTTTATATAACCGTATTCGATATAAATCGTAGAATATTATCACTGCATTTCAGGTATTAAAACAATTATCAAAATGATATAATTAAAGATAATTTAGAAGCTGGTTTTTAGAACAAGTTTGAAATTATATTGACGAAATTGACGTCATATCTAGCAAACGATTTTTTTATTATTATCTTTTTCCTTAATTGATTTCTTGATATTGAAACGACTTCATTAAAATAGATTTTTTAATTTCAGAAAAATTCCACTAAGGTACTACACATCATTTAAAACATGCTTAGTTAAAGTTTTTTACATAAATATATGAAAAATGTGCATTTTCTTCTTTGAGTGACGTCAATTTCAAAAACAGCAAAAATATAGTGAGACAATCCGAATTTTTATTGGCTTATAAAACAATGTACTCGAGTTATCAATTTTTTTAAAATTATTGAGCAGTTTTTTAGATGTGTGCAACAGGAAAGAAACTATTGAATTTGAAAATTTAAAAACAGATATTTCTATAATGTTAAATTATGAAAGGTGGTAGAAAAAAGGGATAAATATTGGTCTGATGATTTTTTGAAGTAGATAGTGATCTTTTCCACGGTCTAAAACGTATGTAAAGATGAAAATAAGGAATTTTGCTTAGTAGCCACTGGCCGGTAGGTTGATTTTATTTAGTAGCCAGTTACTGGAGAGTGAGAATAATTTCTTTAGTAAACATATATAAGATACACAAATTTCTTTAGTAGCCAGTAAGTACATTTATGTCACTGAATATTTAATTTATGGGTATATTTTAGTAAAGATGAAAATAAGGAATTTTGCTTTGTGGCCACTGGCCGGTAAGTTGATTTTTTTTTAGTAGCCAGTTACTGGCTAGTGAGACTAATTTCTTTAGTCGCCAGTAAGCACATTTATGTCACTGAATATTTAATTTAAAAATATGTAAGTTTTAAATAAGTAATTTATGTAATAAATAAAAATATTTTAATTCATATTGTTTTGAATAAACTTGAGATACTAATTTCCAATCTATTTTAAATTAAGTTAACAGCAAAGTTATATGTAACATGCTTATATAGCTAACTACATAAGTCCACTTTACTTAGGTACTTTTCAAAATTTAAAAAAAAAAAAAAAAAATGAAAAAATTTCTGAAATGTAAGGGGGGGGGGGGGTCTCTCTTGGACTAATTATGCATTTTTTACATTATACTTTAACAAAATTTGCGTTTTTTTTTTTCGCGATCTTTTGACAAAATTCGCCCTTTTTTCGTAATTTTTTGATGAAATTCGCGTTCGTTTTTGCGATTCTTTGACAAAATTTGGATTTTTTCTGCGATCTATTGACGAAATTCGCGTTTTTTCGCGATCCATTGACGATATATTTTGCGTTTCTTCCACGATCCATTGACTATATTTTGCGTTTCTTCTGCAATCCATTGACGGTATTTTGCGTTTTTCCGCGATTTATTGACGATATTCTACGTTTTTTTTTTTTCGTGATTCTTTGACGAAATTCGGGGTTTTTTTTTAGAAATCCTTTGACAAAATACAGGTTTTTCTACTATCCTTTGACGAAATGTGCGGTTTTTTCGCAATCTTTTAACAAAATTCTCGTTTTTTTTTGCGATTCCTTGACGAAATTCGCGTTTTTTTCGCGATCTATTGACAGTATTTGCGTTTTTTTCGCGATCTATTGACGATATTTGCGTTTTTTTCGCGATCTACTGACGATATTTGCGTTTTTTTCGCGATCTACTGACGATATTTGCGTTTTTTTCGCGATCTACTGACGATATTTGCGTTTTTTTCGCGATCTACTGACGATATTTGCGTTTTTTTCACGATCTACTGACGATATTTGCGTTTTTTTCGCGATCTTTGCATTTTTTCGCAATCTATTGACGATATTTGCATTTTTTCGCAATCTATTGACGATATTTGCATTTTTCCCGCGATTTATTCACGATATTTGCGTCTTTTCGCGATCCTTCGACGAAATTTACTTTTTTTCCCGTAATCTTTTGACGAAATGTGCATTTTTACGCGATCTTTTGACGAAATTCTCGTTTTTTTTTTTCGCGATTCTTTGACGAAATTTGCGTGTTTTCCGCGATCTATTGACGATGTTTGCGTTTTTTCCTCGATCACTTGACGAAATTTTTGTTCTGAGAGATTCTTTGACGAAATTCACTTTTTTTCGCGATCTATTGGCGATATTTGGGTATTTTTGCGATCATTTGACAAAATTCGCGGGTTTTTTTTCCACGATTCTTTGACGAAATCCCTTTGGAAAATCCTGCATTTGGCCAGTACTTTCCATATTTTTAGTCGCCAGTTTTTCACGTTTAGTCGCCGAGTGGCGACTGGCGAGTGCTTATTTTCATCTTTATATTTTAGGTATGTTTATGCACTGAGTAGCAGGTATGATTCAAAATTGAAAAAAAAAAAAATAGGTTAAAAATATCTGAAATTTGCAGCAAATTTTCTGAAATGTAAAGCGTGGGTTGGGAGGGGATTCCTCCTGGTACTAATTATGCGTTTTTTCTGATGTCATTAAATTAATGACAAGGATTAAATTAGCAGAGTTTAATTAAAAGCACGATGAAAGCTAACGCTAATAGTCCCGATAAAGTATTAAATAGTTATGAAAAGAAAAGAAACGTATGGTGGCGAAATAAAAACAAAGTAAGTTTAAAAACAAACTAACGTTTATTAACTAAAATATAAAATAAGTTTAAATATAATTCAAACAATAAACCAAATCTTTAAATTCGATAAACACATTTAAGTTGTCAAATTAAATATAAATACATATCCAGAAAACCAATTGACCAATAAAAATGTAACCAATAAAAATGTCCGGACCAGGATCCTGGTCCGGACATTTTTCGCCCAGTTGGAAATTTACATCTAATATGATTTGTTTACCAATTGGAATAATTGTGTTAATATTAATCTAGTGTAATTTCGTATCCAGCGATTTCTGGAGTTCCATTACCTGAGATTTATTCTGTTGAGCTGAACCAGGTTTCAGACCAGATGCTGTAATCATCAAGGTTAGCTGGGTGAAAAAGTTCGACCAGAATCGTCCGAGATAGCTCAGATGGCAGAGCACTGGCGGCTTCAGCCAGGGGGTCCCGGGTTCGAATCCTGGTCCGGACATTTTTTGCCCAGTTGGAAATTTACATCTAATAT
This sequence comes from Maratus speciosus, assembly GCA_963932465.1. Lineage (NCBI taxonomy): Eukaryota > Metazoa > Arthropoda > Arachnida > Araneae > Salticidae > Maratus > Maratus speciosus. The sequence goes on along the minus strand of OZ010788.1, from coordinate 79,322,636 downwards.
GATTTGTTTACCAATTGGAATAATTGTGTTAATATTAATCTAGTGAAATATGCAATGTTAAATAAATATAGAGGAATGCAGGAGATATATATCTGGACAGTGTCAAGACAGGAAATAAGGCATTTACTCTTATCATTTTCTACAATACTTTAATGAAATTAGCGTTTTTTCGCGATGTTTGCGTTTCTTTGGCAAAACGTGCGTTTATTTCACGATCTTTTGACAAAATTCACATTCGTTTTCGCAATTCTTTGACGAAATTCTCGGGGGTTTTTTTTTTCCCCGCGATTCTTTAACAAAATTTGTGTTTTTTGACGATCTATTGACAAATTTCGCGATTTTGCCACGATCCATTGACGATATTTGTGTTCTTTCCACGATCCATTGACGATATTTGCGTTTTTTTCTCAGCTCTATTGATGATATTTGCATTTTTTCGCGATTCTTTGACGAAATTTTGGATTTTCAGCAATCGTTTGATGAAATGTGTAGTTTTTTCGCGATTCTTTGACGAAATTAGCATTTTTTTTTCTGCGATCTATTGACGATATTTGTGTTTTTTTCCGTGATCCACTGACCATATTTGCGTTTATTCCACGATCCTTTGACGAAATTTCGTATTCTTCACGATCTGAAATTTCGTCAATCCCATCTTTGATGAAATTCGGGTTTTTCCGCGATCCTTTGACGAAATTGATATACAAAATCCTCTTTTCTCATCACTGTCCACTTATTTCCCTACTTTCACTTTCATTTTATTTCTTTATTTACGTTAGTAAAGTACTTTATTTAGTTAAATATCTACTTACCTTTTTACTTTATTCAGTTTCTTTTACTTTACTTAAATCCATGTTTATTTATTTTAATATGTTGAAATATGTTTGTTTTCTGTTTTTAAGATATCTTTTTATGTTTCTATCTTCTTAAATCCCTATTCATTTCTTTATTAAAGTTTCGTTCAATGTCTCTTAAATTCGGCTTCCGACATCGTTTGTTTCACTTTCCATCTCGGCAGAAACAGCTTCGAGTGTCTCACTGTTTTGCCGTTGTTTTCTACTAGATGGCGTTGTGTGTCCGGAGTGTTAGCGATCGTCGTCATAGTTACCGACTTCACGTGGTTCTTCTTAGAAGCCGGTTGGAGGTTAGTGGTTGCCGTATTTCGGTATACCCTTTTGGAATAAATCGCGATGCTTTCGTGCCATCTTTGCCAGTTGTAGTTGTTCTCTGTACCGGGAAGGTGAATAGATGGTTTTGTTAGTTCTTCATTATGGATTCACTCGTTGTTAATAATTGTTCATATGTTTCTGAATTAATGCAGTTTTATTATCGTGATAATTTATGACAGATGGCCGTTTAAATAGTTATGAATGCTTACCCGTGAGACTTTTACTATCTTTTAAAGTTATGATTGTTTCTGATGAGACTTCATATCCATGTGGCTGTGTTTCCGGAAGTGAGCCTTCTATTCTATCGTGCTACCATCTTGCGGAAAGTTATTTTCCATTTGTCGTATCAGCCGGTAGTAATGCTTGGGTATACAAGTGAAGTATTATCAACATCTTCAAAGACGAACTTGATATTTTTGGTGGTTTCTTCTTTGGTGAATTGAGACATTTTCCTATCAAGTGTAATTGACTTTGTTATATCTTTGAGAGTTTAAGACTTGCTTTCGCTTCGAGCCCTACAGCACTACTGGAGTTGTTCATGGATGTAATAACTGAAATGACTTCATTACTTTGTCATATTTGAAGGTAATCGGTTTTTCACTTGCTGTCATGATGATATAAAGCTGTTATAAAGATACTGAGATATCAGATAAGTTGTTTTACTATTATACATTTGTTATTTGAATACAGGCTGATAGTTGAGAGATATTGTATTTTACTTTTATGTTTTTATGTGTCATTTAAGTATAATAAATTTAATTACGTTTTTAATATAGTTGTCTTTATTTTTTCCACCACTTATTAAAGTTAGTTTATTTTTCAGATGTTTAGAGATTATGAAGTTTGGTTTTAATATCATAATTAATTGATCATTTTTCTTTCGGGGTTTTAACTCAGCTTTATACGTTTCTACTGCTCACTAATGCACTCTGCTACCCAATTTAACCCCTAAGCACTATATATATATATTTTTATAGTGCTTAACAAAAAGGTTATGGGCACTTGTTTTAGTTTTAATATAGTAAAGAAATATAAATTTTTATCTTGTCTAAAATTTTAACTTTTGCAGAGTTGGCAGAGAACGTGCTGAGATGGTTCAAAATTTAATTCAGAGTTATAAGTTTTATAGTTTAAAGTTATAATAAGTAAATTTAATGTAATATAAATTAGAAATTTTAAAGATAAAATATTTTCTTGTGGTGGAAAATTTTTTGTGGTTCTTCCCGATGTTTTCGTCGGTGGGGGGGGGATGTTTTGATAATGCTTATTTAGTTTGAAAATATTATATTATGTCTTATCTGTAATGGTTTAAGTTTTTAATCATGATTAACGATGTAAATTGAACTATAATGAATTGTTTAAGCTCAATATTTATGGCCTTTGAGTAATTTTTCAATGCATTTTTGGAACTTTAAAATTTTTTTTAATCTGAAGCTTTCTTAGTTGAATGTTTGAAGAAGTTCTTTTTGAAGTAAAGTCAGTTAAATATGTAAATTTGTGATGTATGATGAAGTTTAATGATATCATAGTCAGCAATTTACTGCAAAGTCGTTGGAAAGTTATGAATGGCATAAGTTATATGCAGTATAAGCCTGTGTACCCATGTTTTTGGAGTTGTTGTGGGAGCAGTGCTGGTGCCCTCCTTTTTGCGGTGAGGGAAATTTAATTTACTATAGACTTTCTGAGTTTTTATTGACTTTTGAGTATAGAATGCTGACTTGTACAAATTTTTAAGGATGAAACTATCTTTAGTCTGAGGATGCTTTCCCGGACATTTTTTTTTACAAAGTTATCGTCCAGTTATCGTTTTTTTTAGTTGTGCTACTATATGTATTTTTAAGATTTTTGATCATTGCCCATCTTTGGATAATTCCTGTATATTTCCTATATCTGTTATATTAACATATGTTTAATAATTGAAATTTTCATGTGATATTTTGAATATGTTTAATGTGCTTAAATGTTTTAATAAATGAAGGGCTGTGGAGTATTTATCTGAGGACCTGTTTCGGGCTTATATGACTGGATTCAGAGGAATGTGTTTACTCAGTTTAAACTATTTAAATAGGTTAAAATGATTTGAATTTTATTAAATTACTGAGTTTAAATTTTTTTTTGGTAATGTTAAAAATATTAATGAATTTTCCAGGTTTTTTTTTTTATCAAAAATTTTTTTTAAAGAAAAACCTTAATATTTTTGAGTTGGAGCTGGGGGATTCATTTTTGAAATGGTAATCTTATTTAGAGCTTTAAATGAAAATGTTTTTTAAGTGTAAATTTTAACTGGTTTTTATGATGTAACTTAAAGTTTAAATGGCTAGGTCTTAAGGAAATTGGTATGTAAATTTTTATTGATATTTTTCTTTACCACTATATTTCGGGGGTTTGAGAAAAAGAATTTCTTTTTGGGACTGGCTCAATTTCCCGAAATATTGTTGGTTTAATTTTTTTTTAAGGTAAATTAAATGATTTCTGCTCTGAATTTAATCATTTTACAGCTGTTAACTTATTTCGGATGTACGGGGGTTTCTGGTGCTTTCTACCTCAGTTTACCTGGAATTGTTAATAGCTTTTAATATTTTTTTTAATTTAGTTAATTACCTTTTGCTTCTTGGTATCTACAATATCACCCTTTCTCTGTGTGGATGTTCTGCAAGGTGTGTGTGTGATCCTTTTATTCATCCTAGTGGTGAATACGTTTCGAATGACTTTGTCTATAAGGGCCGTTGTGTTGTCATTTGATTCTAGATGCCGGGAATTAAAATTCTTTCTAGTTACAGGAAGCTAGTAGTTTTGAAAAGTTAAAATTTTCTTTTGACCAGTAAATTATAAATTTTAATATCTGGTTTGCCTTTATAAAAATTAATTATTTAATAGTTTTATGTCTTTTAACTGGTTCATTCATTTAAGTAATTGATTTTGACATAATTGTGTTCGATCATTGTCTAATTTGTAAGAGGTATCTGTGAACAGTATCCAGATACTATATTAGTGGGTTGTTTTAAACGACCAGGTGGTCGAATTCATTGTGTAATTTCAAGTCTGTTAGAATTTAGCACAGTTTATCTAATGAATCTCACCAATTGCTTCAGCATGCATATTTGTGTTAATTTATACAAATGAATCTGTTTTTAAATATGCTTAGATTATTTTCTAGTTATTGATATGGCCAAACAGTTTCCTTTTTGCAAGTTATATATCATTATTTTAAAACTACCTGTTTTTAAAGTAAATTTTTTTTGTTTATTCTGAGGAGTTCAATTTTTGGATAATTGTTTTAATGCTTTTCGGATCAGTAATAGCGTCAATTTTTAATGAATTTAAGATGCGTTACTTGCCTGGCTGCAATTGCTTTTCCTTTTTGATGGACTCTGAGGATTTAAATATTTATATTTATGATTTATTTGAAAAATAAAATAAAAAAGGGTTTATCTGGATTGCTCATCATGCTTTAATGCTTTTCAATGAGGTTTAAGCCAGCTTAAGTGTTCATGGGTTTTTCTCATGTTTAAAAGTTTCTCTCATAATTAGCTATGCATTTGTATAGTTGTTAACTTTAAGTGTTTTGAGGAGAGGAAACTTGATCTGGCAACCCATTTTTGAAATGTTTTACAGTTTTATGATCTTAAGTGAGAGTTTTGATCTTTATTACTGTTGGTTAACTAAAGTTTATGTAAAAATCCTTTATTTCCATCTATTTGAGCATTATCTTATGATATACTATATAAAAGGTTACATTTTTGTTTTTGCATTTATTATGTATTTAAATATTGTATAATTTTATATGTTTAATATGTAAAAGTTTGGTCATTGATGATACATGAAGTTTGGACAGGTGTTTTTGTATATTTTCTCCACAGTTTTTAAAGTTGAGTTTTTAAGGAAGGAATCTTAAAGTTGTTGAATTAAGATGTCTGGCACATCTGCTTTTAAAATTAATTTAAAGTTTTAATGATGTTTTTCTAGTTAAGAGGTTGAGGTATTGAGATGGAACAGCATTGTTTAACTAAAGGTTTGAATGGCTGTTGGGTTAATGGTTGGTTAAATTTTAGAAAAATTGTTGGAAGATTTGGAGTCATACTTGACCAGAATTTTTAATGGTTAAGTTAAAGTTGACTACTTGTTAAAATCCAGCATGGGATCTTTGCTTAGTAAAAGATGTCCGACCTTTTTGAATCGTATGGCCTTCGAAGTTTAAATATACCTTGGTGGAAATGCATAGAAAATCTATTTGTATATTGCTTTTTCCTGAAATGGGGTATATGAACTGAAGATGGAGATTCATAGAGGTGTCGATTTCTTGTAAGCTGTTTCTTTCTCATATTGAATTTATCTCCCTGGATTAGTGTATCTGATTATATGGTTTGGTGAATGTTTGGCAAACATTGATGGTTTCTACTGAAGGAATATGAAAAAGAAAGGAGTTTGTGTATATATCCAGTTTTAAATTTTTGGATATAAAATCTTTAAGAAATCAGGTTTCAAGAAGGATAAGAGCCCGTCCGTTATTGAAACTTGTCTGATACCCTCTGAACCTAGATGATTGTCTTCATGTCTATTTATAGGTATTAAAATGTTTTTGACTTTTAGTGGCAATTTCCTTTGGCTGGTGTAGAGAATTGTGTTTTTGTTCCCTAGTTGATTATGGAGTGGTTCAAGAATCATTTATGTTTGCTGCCTACATCTATGTATATGTTTATTGTGAGAAAATGGTGTGAAAGACTTTAGTATGTTTTAATGCTAAGTGGAATGCCGGTATCCCTGGATTGACAGTTTGCATGGCGGAAGTTGCTCTTGATCCTGGGATTTCAGTATTTGTATGAGTGTGATGTTCCAATAATACACCCTCTTTTTATTTGCTTTTCCTCAAGTGTTGGGAAATTATACTTATTTTGGTGTTGTCCCGCTTGTCAGGATTCTTAGATGTTGTCGCAGCAGGGATAAAATTTGATAAAGGGAAAGTTTTTCTTTTCCATTAATGTAACCTTTATCCGGGGGACTAGGCACGTATTCTCTTGGTCATTCATGGATTACTTAAATGGTGTAAAGTTATGCTGTTTTTACTTGGTTTGAAGAGGGGGGGAACTTTAATTATGGAATACCATCAATTGTAACTGTCATGTTTTTGAATTCACTTGATCAGATATTATTACTGAATTTGACTGTAATATGTAGATTGAGTTATCGAATTAAAATCTTTTAATTTTTAATGTTGTACCTCTATTGCTGTAATATGATAATGTAAGATCTGGTAATTTGAAATAGATCTAATGTTCTTAAGTTATCAACTTAATATTTTTTTTTATGGTTTGAATTATTATGTCTATTTTTATATTTAATGCTTAATCATATTTCGTTATGGTATTTACCAATTAAACTACACTTAATTTGAATTTTGTATATTTAATAGTGAATTTATAACTGGAAAAGTAATCTCTTAAGATGGGTGAATTTTTATGATTAAATCTGAATTTGCATCTGCATTTGCATTTGCCTTTGAATCAATATCTGTATCTGACATTAAATTTGAGTCTTTATAAGAATTTGGATTTTTTAAAGATGAGAGTACTTGTTTTTTTTTTAGTAGCGCAACATGTTATGCATAATCTTTTAAGAGTATCAAATGGATACTTGTGAATTTGTAGGAATTCAATGTAGTACAAGACGAATTGGATGATATACTTGTGTGTTGTATATTTATTACTATGATATGTTTTTAAATTTTAATTTTTGTTTAATCCTTTAGTGTTTTGGGGCTCATTACATCTGTTTCGTTTCTTTAATCTTTTAGTTACTTTTACTTTTTAATTTCCTGTGATTGTGGGTAGGTAGTTTTTGTATTTTAGGAATTTGATTCGAGATCTTATGGAGGTGTTTTGTTGGTCCTTGGAAATTAGACTTTCAGTGTCTATGTGCGGCCTTTTTGGAGCTGCTGATTATTTTCTTTGGGCATCACCCTTCTTGTACAGTTGATGAGAGGGGGGGCATTTGATATACAAAATCCTCTTTTCTCATCACTGTCCACTTATTTCCCTACTTTCACTTTCATTTTATTTCTTTATTTACGTTAGTAAAGTACTTTATTTAGTTAAATATCTACTTACCTTTTTACTTTATTCAGTTTCTTTTACTTTACTTAAATCCATCTTTATTTATTTTAATATGTTGAAATATGTTTGTTTTCTGTTTTTAAGATATCTTTTTATGTTTCTATCTTCTTAAATCCCTATTCATTTCTTTATTAAAGTTTCGTTCAATGTCTCTTAAATTCGGCTTCCGACATCGTTTGTTTCACTTTCCATCTCGGCAGAAACAGCTTCGAGTGTCTCGCTGTTTTGCCGCTGTTTTCTACTAGATGGCGTTGTGTGTCCGGAGTGTTAGCGATCGTCGTCATAGTTACCGACTTCACGTGGTTGCCGTATTTCGGTATACCCTTTTGGAATAAATCGCGATACTTTCGTGCCATCTTTGCCAGTTGTAGTTGTTCTCTGTACCGGGAAGGTGAATAGATGGTTTTGTTAGTTCTTCATTATGGATTCACTCGTTGTTAATAATTGTTCATATGTTTCTGAATTAATGCAGTTTTATTATCGTGATAATTTATGACAGATGGCCGTTTAAATAGTTATGAATGCTTACCCGTGAGACTTTTACTATCTTTTAAAGTTATGATTGTTTCTGATGAGACTTCATATCCATGTGGCTGTGTTTCCGGAAGTGAGCCTTCTATTCTATCGTGCTACCATCTTGCGGAAAGTTATTTTCCATTTGTCGTATCAGCCGGTAGTAATGCTTGGGTATACAAGTGAAGTATTGTCAACATCTTCAAAGACGAACTTGATATTTTTGGTGGTTTCTTCTTTGGTGAATTGAGACATTTTCCTATCAAGTGTAATTGACTTTGTTATATCTTTGAGAGTTTAAGACTTGCTTTCGCTTCGAGCCCTACAGCACTACTGGAGTTGTTCATGGATGTAATAACTGAAATGACTTCATTACTTTGTCATATTTGAAGGTAATCGGTTTTTCACTTGCTGTCATGATGATATAAAGCTGTTATAAAGATACTGAGATATCAGATAAGTTGTTTTACTATTATACATTTGTTATTTGAATACAGGCTGATAGTTGAGAGATATTGTATTTTACTTTTATGTTTTTATGTGTCATTTAAGTATAAATAAATTTAATTACGTTTTTAATATAGTTGACTTTATTTTTCCACCACTTATTAAAGTTAGTTTATTTTTCAGATGTTTAGAGATTATGAAGTTTGGTTTTAATATCATAATTAATTGATCATTTTTCTTTCGGGGTTGTAACTCAGCTTTATACGTTTCTACTGCTCACTAATGCACTCTGCTACCCAATTTAACCCCTAAGCACTATATATATATTTTTATAGTGCTTAACAGAAATGTGCTGTTTTTATCGCGATTTTTTTGACAAAGTTCTCGCTTTTTCGCGATTCTTTGACAAAATTCGCTTTTTTGGCGATCCTTCAATGAAATTTACGTTTTTTTCTTTTCCGTAATTCTTTGAAGAAATGTGCGTTTTTTCGCGATCTTTTGACAAAATACACGTTTTTCTCTTCCGCGATTCTTTGACAAAATGCCTTTTGGAAAATCTTGCATTCGGCCGGTACTTTCCATATTTTTAATCGTCAGTTTTTCACGTTTACTCGCCGAGTGCTTATTTTCATCTTTAAACGTATGTACATGAAGTTTTGTGAAAATCAGTCAAAAATTGAAGATTTGTATAAAGGACATATATACAGAAAATGGCTTTTATATATATAGATGTGCGAAAGTGCTTTAATCAGCGATTAAAATTATGAAAGATTAGCATTTTTAAAAGGTTCTACTGAGTTGATTTCGTCTGAATTAGCACTGTTTGTTAGATATATTTCAGAAGAGATTTTAGTATATAACATATATCATTCTACATTGTGCATAATTAGGTGAACCAGAGTATGAAAGATTAGCTTTATTAAAAGATTCTATAGGGCGGATTTTGATGCAATTTGCATTTTTATATTTTCAAATACATTTTTAATATTCAACATATTGTTCTACAGTTCTCTTTCATATTCTATTGTAAATGATCAACTAAAAGATTTGCTCCTTAAGAGTCCAAATTTTGTCTGACACATTAGACAATATAAAATCGTAGTGCCGTTTATATTGTTTTCAGCAATAAGGAAGAACATTGGGGGTAAATATGCATATTGCTATAAAACACAAGATCAAATACACGGATATATTCAGTTTGATTAAAGGTTCGTTTGGAGAAACTGACCAGCAGAGCATGCAAAGGCTGCTAGTATATATATGATCCCTTTAATTTAAATAATAAACAAATTTAAATTGCAAAGCTATGAATTGTATGTCATTTAATAATAAAATATAAACATAACTTGAAATTATTCCTATTCAAAAACTTCCATTTTGTCTTAGCCTAAAAGACATTTCTTTTTAAATTAAAACAGTAGCTGTGCACAACTACCCTTAATAGGACATTCTCATTTTAACTTTAAAATGAAAGAAAAATCATGCGTTAAGCATAGATTATGAAACACTTTCCAACACTTCCTGAAGGCTTTAACAAAACTTCGTTATTTAGGGAAATAAGGTATATAAGATAATAGTGGTGCAACGAATAATGGTTTGGCCGAATAACCCAATACTAATTATTCGGCCTAGTTATGGCCAATTATTTGTCATATTCAGCTGCCGAATAATGAACTCATTTTTGTCCAAAATTAAAAAATAGTATGCACTATAAGCACAATTCTTATATATGTCACAATTAAAACGTATTATTTTCTTTAAAAAAAATTATTTATATGCAAATTTAATTTTTTAAAGCATTTTATTCTGAAAAAAATATTCGGCTATGTTAGGCATAAAAATTGCCTTAATAATATAATTTACACACACCCCACCCCCCCAAAGAAAAAATCTTAGCAAAAGTTCCTCCTCAGGTATTGTACAGTTTCATTTTAGTAGATATTATGTATGTTGTTACATTTTAAAATAATGACAAAATTTTAAAGTATTAGAAAATATAAATTTCATCTTTCACATAAAAGAAAATAAAAGATAAAGCTTAATATCTTAAGAAAAATAACCGATAGAGGAATATCCTCTAAAATGGTGGAAATAAATCACTGTGAACTTTATAAAGCTTGGAATTAACAAAAAAGCCATTTATTTTATTTTATTTTTTTGCTTGCTATGTCACTATTAAGAAGTGTATAATGAATGTTTTGAGATTTAGATGAAGGAAATATCTGTAAGAAAAATAAATTTCAAAATATTGACTATGTAGTATCTTAGGTACTGTATTGTTACAATTTAATAGATATTATGTATATTGTTGAAGTCTAATTAAAAATACATTGAAAGAAAGATTTTTTAATGTAACAAGGGATAAATATTAAACTTCCCATTATGCTTTAGAAAAAATAGAATTGTACTACTTGTATTAAGAAAATTTTGAATAGATTAATTTTAAATTTAACAGATTACGTTTAGTTTATTACAGATACTTTTTGTACTTATAAATACAGCATAAAAATTTTAACATGATTCCAAAATGACTCTTTTATATAAAAATGGGTAGACAAAACCCATTCAGGGTATGAAAATTGTCCATAGCCAAATATGTATTCCAATTCTTCTGAACAGTCCTGTATTTGATCTGTAGGTTGATATATATATATACTAGATAATGGGGAAATTCAGTTTAGCAAAAAAACGCATAACAGGTTGAAATTTCTCTTTCAGCAATTTATACTTATAGATGGAAATATACTTGAATACTTTTGTACAACGCTGTAGTTAACCAAATACCTTTATTACATGCCACTATTTAGATAAAATTTAATTAAGCTAAAACACTCTTAAAACTACAGAAATTATCATTTATAGACGGTCATGTATCCAATTCTTTACGTGACCCTGTATATCATTTTATCTATATTCTACAAACATTTCTTAGTAAACTAAATGCAATTCAGCGTAAAAATGCATAACTCATTTAAAAACCACTTTCAAGTAATTTGCACTCATACCCAGTAATCATTACGAATTCTTTTGTGTAGCCCTGTGTATAAATTATAGCATTTATACACACCATATAGTATGTATAAATAGAGTGAAACATAAAAGCGCATATCATAATTAAAAATGCATTTCCAGCAATCATCGCTAATGTTCAGAACTTCGGATAAAATATACTTGTCTGAAATCTTTTGTGTGTCCCTTTAAATGCTATGCACTTCGTATTACACATGAAATAAGTTATAGTAAACCTCAGCGACGTATATCAGTTTCTTTATAGATGAAATAATTTAACATAATTAAAATATGCCACATACAATTCCCTCCGCCCCTCATTATGTAATGGAATTCTTTTGTATGGCCCTGTAAATTAATAATAACTATTCTTTACACCGCATATTCTGCAGAATACATATTTTAGTGCACTTCAGTAATGCATATCAATTTTTTTATGTTTGAAAGCATGTAACGCCATTAAAAATCAATTTAAATGATTTTTTCCCATAGGCCGTAATGAAACTGAAAACTTTTGACTGCCCCTGTAAATAAACTAAACATGTTACAAACTTCATCTGAAATAGGGAACGTGCTATGGTAAACATCAATAGCATCCAAAAATTTCATGGCAATCCGAGTATATTTACGGGAGTTAGAGAACGGACAGACAAACCAAAGTCATAAACACTTTTCAACTTTGTTGGAAAGTGCTAAAAAAGATTAGTATCATCCATTATAAATAATTATAAATATGATATATATGTATATAATATACCAGGTGTCCTAAAAAGGACTGACTGATTTTAAGATTCAATAACTTGCAAACAGTGACAGATAATTAAAAAACTCTTGCAGGAGGGTGATGTATAAAGTCAAAAGATTTTTTACTGTGATTCAGGATTTCAGTTCAAATCTCAAATAATAGATGGTGCTGAGAGCGGTAGGCACTCATTCAAGGCCGAAGCTGACATCACACAGCATTAATGCAAAAGAAGGAGATTAAGGCCGTGGAGTGGGTCTCGTTTGACAATGCTATCTTGCTCGATTCTGAACCCAGTCGATATGATTTCGATTTTGTTGGCGTCAGCAGAATGATAGAGGAAAATAGTGTTTCCATGGAAACAACTTCTTGGAAATTGAAATGCGCAACAACTTTCAAAATACTGTTTTTTATAATTTTTACATTCCAAGAATGTTAGGATTTTTTAAAACTGAGTATCTTTTTTATCAATCAAATAATTTTTTCCCTTTTAAGACTTTCCAACATAGTTGAAAAGTGTTTATGCTCCCAGTTTGTCTGGTCGTCTGTCTTTCTTCCTTTTTTCTATAATAGATCATATACACTATATGGCCAAAGGTGACTGGCCACTTGCGATTTTTGACGTTTTCTTAAATATCTAGAAAATACATGAGGAATTATCCTGAAACTTCAGGTGTGTAAACAGAATAGTACAGATCATATATTTCCATGAAGATTTTTTCCCGAAACCCCATAGGGGATTGCTAAGAGTATCATTTGGTGAAATATAGAACTTCTGGAAGCTGCTTATGATAATCACATCCTATTTAAACTATATTTATTGTCAGTATCACCAACTTTTGACCCTTGGAATACAAAATTCATAGACTTTTGTCCAAATGCCAATCTTTGTCTGATTTTGTTTGTCTTTGCTTTCCTTTCTTGATACAGCTCAGGAATTTTCATAACTGTGTAACTCACTGACTTCGGCATTTATGCTTAATGTCTACCGACTTAAGATCCATGCCAGGTAAAAACTATCTGTACACTTTAATTTTAAAAAAGTTTATAACAGCATTTACTTAATTTTATTTTTAATAAATTTCCCAATTTTTAATTTTGTATCACTTATACTAAAAATTGAATTACAGTTAAATCAGACTATTATAAAAAATTCAAACCTTGAAATTTCGAGGCACAGTGTAAGTATATCGACCAGACCACATATTTTTCACAAGTTCTCCAAAGGATTTTGCAATTTCACCATGCATACCAAGTGGATTATCTTTATTTAACTCATCCCAGTAATGATCCTTCAAAAAATAATCAACAAGAGGTGGAGTGTTGCTCATACACTAAAAAAAAAAAAGTAAAAGAAAATAACATTTCATACATAGATGGAAAAAAAAAAAAAAGAAAAATTATTAAATTCTTATTTTTATAAACAAACGAAAGGAAAATAATTTCAAATAGAATGGCACTTATAATAAAACAATGTCCAAAAAAAAAAGGGGGGGGGGGGGTCAGAAACAAAAGGCAAATTTTCTGTTGTAAAAAGGCTTAGCTAATATAGGAACTGGTTGACAAGAAGAAAAGATTGTGGGAAAAAAATAATTTGAATCAATCTCATGTAAACCAGAAGAATGATATTGCAGTGAAATTTGAAAAGCGGACATCTGATTTTTATGTTGTATCGCTTCAAATTGCCATGTTTCATACTTGAAAATTTCCCTGAAAAGGCCCTCAAATGGTCAAAAACCTGTGTGTTGGATTCTCCATTCACACTGTTTCACTGTAAGACTGAAAAAAAAAAGAAAACCTCCTATTTTCCAAATAATCTAAGGCCAATGAACTATAATCTTTGCTAACTTCACATCCTGACATTACCTAATAGAGCAGAATAAAATTTTCATGTAAGTTTGAATTGTTCGCAATTTTTCCAATGAAATTTTTTGCATTTCGCAGTGATTTTTTGATATTCAAAAATGGAATTTGGTTTCAGTTTTTTTAGGTCCAGTTTAACAAATTTTGTCCTAGTCCAGGAGAAATATACATTTTACCTTGCAAAAGGTCGAGTAGAAGATTTTTTTTTTCTAAATTGTTTATAATTATGCCAACATGGAAAAACCAAGTTTTCTAACAAAATTTCTTAAGGCGAAATTTTCTGTGGCCAAAAAAGAAAAAAATTTTGGGACATTTTTTGATTTTTTGGAAATATATCGAGACTCGTTGCCGTAGCATATTATTTGTCAATTACAATATTAAAAGAGAATAAAATTCTCTACAACTTTCATATTTACAACTTTTTTATACACTCAATAGCAAGCGCAGTACGCCATTTCAAAAATAAGACAATTTTTTCAATTTTCTTAAAAACCGTGAAAAACGTAGTTTTGCAGCGATTATTCAAATGTTCCCCTCAGATTTAATTGTTTATGTCGACTTCTAAAAATTGGTAGCAGTAAATTACCTATTATTTGCACACTCATCAGGGTTCGTAAATATCATGATATTTTCGAAAATAACAAAAATATCCGATATTTTGATATATATCCGATATTTTCGATATATATCCGATATTTTCAAAGCAGCCAACTTACCGCTAATAATAAATGTTTTTGAGCATAATATAGATTAGAAACTAATACATATTGCACTTAACATGAAAACTTAAACAATATTCTAAAAATACATTTTTTTTTTCTCTTAGAACAAAATTGAATATGAAAAAATCGAAAACAGTAACAATTTGCTCTATACACTTATAAAAAAAAAACTAACATAAACTAACATAACTGAAAGCTAGCATTCAGTATCAAGATCAAGTATGAAAAAAATGAGACATTTTTAAAACAAAATTGAAAATACAAAAAAGTTTTTTAATTGAAAATTTTTAACATAAATGTAAGTATAAAATGTCTTATTTTGTATTTCCTAACATGTTGTATAGTTTAAACTCAACTGAACCAAAGCTTGAGAAAAAAATTCTTTTCTAATGAAGCTGTATATAACTGCTTATTTAAATTTGTCAGTTTATCTTTCAATGGTTGTTCTGAATAAATTATGCCCCACATAATTATTAGTTCAACATTTAAAAATAAAAGTTTCAAATCTAAAGCTTTAAAAATATACTTGTTTTCTTTTTTGGCTAAATAAGTCACATCTAGAAGAGACAAAAGTTCTTTATAGTCAATAAGAGTTGAAAATTTATTTCATTTACACTGAAATATCAAAAATATCTTGCACACATTCATATTTTTAAATTAAAAATAAATGCAGAAACTATGAAACATCTTGATGCATTAAAAATAAATATCAACTATATAAAAACATCAAAAATATCAAAAATCTTGATATTTTGAAAATAAATACCGGATATATATCAACGAACCCGGGCTGTATATAAATGATTATCTAAATTACATTTTATCTTTCAATGTCTGTTCTGAATTAACTGTCTCAGATAATTATTAGTTCTATATTTAAAAATAAAAGTTTCTAACATAAAGCTTGAAAAAGATTTGTTTTCTTCTTTTTCCTAAAAAAATCACTGCCAGAGGCAAAAGTTCATTATCTACAGAATGACACAGTCAATAACAGGTGGAAATTTCATTTACACTTGCTTTGACTGTAGAAAATATCAAAATTAACTTTGACGATGATATTTTGAAAATAAATATCAAATATACAAAATATCAAACATCTTGGATATTTTGAAAATAAATATCAAGAATTTGAAAATATCGAAAATATCAAAAATCTTGATATTTTAAAAATAAATATCAGATATATATCAAGATATATATCATGATATATATCCATTGATATATATCAACGAACCCTGACACTCATGTCTTTATTTTCATCTCAACAGACATTTTATATGCAATAAATTTATACAATTTTACAAGTAGGGCAGAGTGTAGAAGAATGAGACAATTTTCATTACAATGTTAACTTCAAAGCATTGTTTAAAAGAATTTTTCAATATATAGTAACTTATTGGCAGGATAGTTTCAATAAAAAAAGATTTCTCACTTAATTTTAATAAATTTTACAATTTTAATAATTTTTATAATGCATAGGTGGGTCTTTTACAAAATCTGTCCATGTTTTGGAATAACAAAATCAAATTTTCAGAAATAATCAGAAAGTTTTAATTGTTTGTAAATAATTATCTTACCTTATAAAGATTAATATACAAGCATCAGCAGAGACCAAATTACTAATTTAACATTTTAAAACTAATTTTTAAATTTTAATGCACTTGGTATAATGACATAAGCGAGCACAGTAATGATCATATCTTCTGGCCCATACAATGATTTTCTATTTCTCATATAATAAAAGCAGATTAAGAAATAAAAGTTCATTTAATTATCAATTAGAATTGGGTATGATAATGACTTAGAAAAGAATACTCACCAAAACATTCAAAGTCTTTGCTTGTTTTATTGAAACTATAAAACTATTTACTCTATTCACCTAAACCTGATAACAAGTTGACCTTTAAGGAGTACTTTTGCCTTGATAAAAAGGCATGCGCTGTCCTCTAAAAAAAATCCGGAGGAACTTTTTGTCAGAAGCATGGCAATGACACTCTTTCTTGGGACACGGATTAAAAAAATTATTAAGAATTGTAGATAAATTTAAATAATGAAAATAAATATTTTTTTTAATTAGTAGCATCTTAATGAATAAAAATTTATAAAAAATTTATAACCATCTGTTTAGAACTTTGTCAAATCTTTCCCTAATAAATTGCTTGTTAGGACAACCTACGGTAATGACATTTTGACTACAAAAGAATATATTTCTTATTTTTAAATTTTTTATAAATAATAACATATCTGTAAATTATCATTAAAAAACATGTTAGTTAAAATGCAATAATTAAAATTATGATATTTAACTATTCTTCTGTGCAAATGTGAAAGGACAGTAAAAAATGAGACTTTTGAAAATCACCCAGGTATGAAATTTTGCGAAAAACATTCTATTCCCCACTACAATGGTATATTTTATTTACCAATTATTGATAACATATATTTTAATGTTTTACTGTTTTAAAGATAGCAAACATTGAATTGTAGTTCCATATAAAAGAGGGAACTCAAAAGATAAATATATTTTATGAAAGGAATACTTTTACCTTATATAATAGCTACAATAAAAATGACACCAGATTATTTCACAAACTAATGTTATGCATCTATATCTTGTAAAAATTATAAATTCTGTTAATAGAATATTTGAGATCGCCAGTTTTATAAAAAATATTTAAAGATTAGTTTTAAAACATATGGTCAATTTTTTTCCACTTATATCAATAAATATAACAAGAGATTATATCATTTTAGCATGCAAACATATGTAAAACTTTAAGATTACCTATTAATTGCTTTAAAGCTCAAACAGGATACTTGAAATTTCAGAACGGGTTCCAAACAGTTTTCCAAAAATTAAAGTGTCTAAATATATAATTAAAAAAAAAAAAAAAAAAGCAACCAAACCCGAAAAAGTACAAAAGCACAATATTAGGTATTGATCTCAGATATCCCATGAAAAAAAAATTATTTAAAAGTAACAAAAGGCAAGCGAGATATTTGTCAAGAACGCTCCCATAGGTTTAATATTACCTTGCAAATGTCTTCGTGAGACTAATTTAGTCCCATAATTCATATAACTGTGACTTTAAACGCTTCAATAGGACAACTACCGTAAAATGTTTGAAAATGAAATCTGTATATACGGAATTTGGCCTTTAAAGAAAAAGTATATATTTTTTCAAGAGAAAGAATATGAACAATTATACCTGCTAAGATGGAAACCTGTTTTGGTTCCTTTTGGTACAGTTTTCAAGGTTTTAATGAATATTTGATGGAGCTGATTACGTATTTAATGCTTACACACTTAAAAATTTCAAAATCCGGCTATTAGAGATTTATTAAAATTCTCGTGGAAAATTTTCTTTTTAAAAGAAGGGGGCGGGGGGACACAAAATCCATGTTTGCCACAGGTACAAAAAAGGCTAGTTTTAGCCCTGAAACACATAAAAAATCCATGTTTGCCACGGGTACAAAAAAGGCTAGTTTTAGCCCTGAAACACATAATTTACTTCTACTAATATATAGAAGTTGACATACACAATTAAATTCGTGAGAAACATTTGAATAATCGGGACAAATCTGCGTTTTTCACGGTTTCTAAGAAAATTGAAAAAATTGTCCTATTTTTGAAATGGCGTACTGCGCTTGATATTGAGTGTATAAAAAAGTTGTAAATATGAAAGTTGTAGAGAATTTTATCCTCTTTAATATTGTAATTGACAAATAATACGCTACAGCAACAGGTCTCGAGATAATAAAAAAAAGGTCCCAAAATTTTCTTATTTTTTGGCCACAGAAAATTTATCCTTAAGAAATTTTGTTAGAAAACTTGGTTTTTCCATGTTGGCATCATTATAAACAATTCAGAAAAAATCTTCTACCCTACCTTTTGCAAGGCAACCACCTTTTTTTTGGTACATTTCCCCTGGACTATCCTGTTTCAATAAAATTTATTTGGAATTCTAGCAATTTTTGAAATTTTTACTAATTTTTTTCTGCAATTTTTGAATCTTTTGTGGGGTTTTTTGACATTCGGTTTCAAACTTCTACTGCACGGTTAAGCTTTAAAGATTGGTCATGTGAATAACAAGACTGGCTAAGACTAGTGCATTCTTGATAACAGGTAAGTGGGTAATGAACGGGAAGTCTCCCCTTACATTTTGTTTTGTGGGTGATCAATTGAATTCTGACAGCTTCTTGTTTGTCTCCAAGATTATAAAAAAAGATTTTACTTCTTATGTACCACATAAAATTATTTTATCATTCCTACATTATTCATTCTACTATTACTTCATACTACATATATACTACTAGTACTTCATTATTCTACATTCCTACATTTCCACATTATTATCATTCCTACCACTCAATTTAATAACTGTACTTCTTCAGTCCTATTTTTTTGAGGGGGGTAGGGAGTGGGTTACTCTGGGATCCTTTAATTAGCATATAAAATAATTTATAATTATTATGTTTATATTATTAATAATATTATTTACTCTGTGTGATGATTTTGAACTGTCAGAATTCGCTTTTAACTGTAACCCATTAACATGGCGGGGTTTTGCTATAATTGTGGAAAAGAATGATTACGATTCAAATATGGTATTTTAAAAAATTGTATGATTCTATTGCTGAGTAAGTTTTTAACTTACATGTTTCATTTTTATTTCTATTGTGCATGACTTTGTTCTGTCCATGTCTTGCATATTGATTAATTATGCAGGCATGAGATTACAAACAGATGAAAAAAGAGGAAAAGCGCGTGAAACGGGAAAAAGAAATTTAAAGTAACGCACGTATCAGACAATCAAAGGTTATTTTATTCGCAATAAAATTGTCAATATTTTTATTTAAATCCTACTTTATTTGGGGAGGTTGGGAGGAAATCAAATTAATAATAATATTTAAATACTGTAAGTAATTCTGAAATTTTAAGTTTATTCTGATGCAACATTTTACACAGCAATCCTAAGATTTCAATTGGACAACTAGCTAACATGCTTTCACTCAAAATACAAGTTAATAAACATGGCAGCTCATGTTTAACCTACCACTCAGCTGCAAGAAAAATCTGGTGAAAACATTAATGTTGCACCACATTTTTCAGGACTCTTTGTTGAAATTCGTGTTTTTTAAACACCCCTTTAACACTATTTGCATTTCCCCCGCGATCTTTCGACGAAATGTGCGTTTTTTCAGCGATCTTTTGACGAAATTCGCTTTTTTTTCCCACGATCTTTTGATGAAATTTCCGCTTTTTTAGTGATTTTTTGACAAAATTTGCATTTCTTCTGCGATTTTATGACGAAATTCCCGATTTTCGGCGACCTTTTGACGAAATTCGCGTTTCTTCCGCGATCTTTTGACGAAATTCCCGCCTTTTCCCGCGATCATTTGACGAAATTCCCCATATTTCGGCGACCTTTTGACGAAATTCCCGATTTTTCGGCGATCTTCTGACGAACCTCCCGATTTTTCGGCGATATTTTTACGAACTTCCCGATTTTCGGCGATCTTTTGATGAATTTCCCGATTTTTAGGCGATCTTTTTGACGGAATTCCCGATTTTCAGGCGATCTTTGATGCAATTTGGGTTTTTTCTGCGATCTTATGACGAAATTCTAGTTTCTTACGCGTTCTTTTTTGAGAATAAGCGTTTATTTCGAAATCTTTTGACAAAATTTGCGTTTTGTACGCGATCTTTTGGCAGAATTCGCGTTTTTTCCCGATTTTTTGCAAAAATTAGTTTTTTTCCCACGATCCTTTGACAGAATTCGGGCTTTCTTGATTCTTTGACTAAATTCAGGATCTTTTGGAAAAATTAATGAGTTTTTTTGCAATCCTTAAACAAAATCCGCGGTTTTTCGCGATCTTCTGATAAAATTCGCATTTTCCTCCGTGAATCTTTGACGAAATTCGTATTTTTTCCGTAATTCTTTGACGAAAGTGCCGATTTTCCCGCAACCCTTTGATGAAATCAGCATTTTTTTTGGCGATTCTATGACGAAATCTGCGGCGGTTTTCCACGATCCTTTGACGAAATTGCATTTTTCCCGCAATCTTTTGCGAAATTGGCTATTTTCTTCTGCGAACGATTGACGGAGTTTTTTCGGCGATCACTTGTCTAAATTTCAGATATTTTTTATGTTCGAATTTTCGGACTGACGACCGATTTTTTAAAAATTTCGGAACAAATCATCAATGCAAGAAACAGCAAAAAATTGGAAAAAGAGGAAAATGACAAAAACGCGGAAAATCACGGATCCGCGGAAAAATCTCATGCCTGATTATATATTTCTTTCATTTTTTTATGGTTGTGGTTAATTGGACAATGGAGGAAATATGCATTTAAGCTGTAGCTTATTATTTCTTCCTCAGAAATTAACTGCTTTTTACTAATGATTTCGTAATATTGCCCTTGGAAAAGAGTTGCAAATCATTAGTTCCTATTTTATTCATAATTGTTCTCTCATTTTAAGTTCATTTTATAATTTTTCTTTTTGAATTGATAAATTTTCAATTTTGAGATCATACATTTCATGGAAAGGATTTGTTGATGCGGACAATGATTCATTATTTCAGGTCTATACCAAATAGTTTTAGAAAATATTTCAAATATTTATGATTTCCTACATATACTTCTTTATTTACTTGTTGTTCTTTTTATGAATTCACCTTCCAGTTGCTTTTCATTTTGCCAATTTTGAATGAATTTAATTTTTAATACTTCGTATATTGGTGATTAGATTATACGTTTATTAAAAAAAATTCATTAATGATTAGTTATATTAATAACTAGCTGCCCCGCACGGCGTTGTCCGGGCCCGTAATAATAATCTTAAATGAACCTGAATATTTTATCGCAGGCCCGTCCAGAAGGGGGGAGGGGTAGAGACTGTGCAAATTACGAGGGCCAAACTCTGGTTCAGTTGGAAAGCTGTTTAAAGTCACAGCTTAAGGTTTTGAATTATTTGTGTCACACTTTAAACTCTTTTATTCAAAAATAATTGTTGAATTCAATTAAAATGTAATTATGTTTCCAATATTTTAAATTTTTATTTAAAACCTTTAGATGAAAAAGTAATTACAAATATATCATAAACTGCAACACTGAAAAAGAAATAATAAAATTGCAAGCAAATACTGCTGTATAGATTTTTAAAAAAGGTGGGTCATTCCACACGAATTCAACCAATGGGTGTTGCAGCATAGTCGCGGATTTTTTTTAAATTTTTTTTGTAGACAGACATAGTAGTGAAACCCTCAAATCTGAAATTTAAAACTAATTTGCACAATATTCACTGAGATATACCCTTTTAAAAAATGGTCATTTTTACCAAATGGCGGCCATCTTGGATGCTATCCCAATGACTATAAATGTCCATAACTTGACAACTAATGATTCAAATTTTATATTTCTGGTACCAATTTAAAGCTATTTATATAAAGAATGCATATATGATATTAAAACAATGGTAATTTTTTATTTTAATACTGTTTATTACATTTAAAGTAAAAAATATCACCCTCAAAAATTGGCTTACTGTAATGGGCCATAAAAAAAATGGCCCATCATAATTTTTTTTCAAACTTGCTAAAAACATTGCTCCATATGTATACTTTAAACAGAAAAAAAATTGGATAGGTAAAATTTTTCATTAAAGAAAAATAGCTTTTTACACATAGGATGTCATTTACCTAACAGCGACTATCTTAAAACACGTAAGTATCTTTGGTTTAACAAATAATGGTTAAAAATATTTTTTTCTGGCATATGAATTAATGTATGAGCATCAATATATAAATAATTCAATTTAGAAATACCAATCAGCAGTTAATTATACTAAAAAACACATACATATTAAAATAACAGTAAATTTTCATTTCAATACTTTTTATTTCATATAAAATGATAATATGTATAATTCTAAAAAAAAATATACATAATGGAAAATATTTAGAAGGAAAAAGAGCCATAAAACGTATTTTTTTGAAATATGGCAGAAATACTAGCTGTAAATCAGTTGAATTCAAATAAAAGATTAAAAATTAATATTAATGAGTTGATTGAGTTGACATTAGTTATTCAGTTCACTGCCAATTTCAATTTAAATGAACAAATCTTGACAAAATGAGTACACAAATCTTGTGTGATACAAATGTACAACAAAAACATCAAATATGTATAAAAGTAAGACTTAGATAAAACTTATATGAAACATATTTACATAAAATAAGAACAGGATACTTACATGGATATAACTTTATAATATATTGTTGAAAGGAACTTGATAATATGTTGTTGAAAATTACCAAGGATTTAATCTGTCTTGAAGTTTAAGAATAAGAGTTGAATTGCTGTATGCTCCTCTGGAGTAACAGTATATGTTCTTCCTGTAGCAGTCACTGAGGTAGACACTACTTTCATTATATGCTCATATGGAATCCAACAAACATCGGAAGATTTTGGCCAGTAATATGATGAACTAGGACCATGAGGATTAGGGTGGAGCGAAAAAAATTATTTTTTAAAAATCAAAAACGGGTAGGTGCCAAAAGTTGCCTTTATACTAGTACATCAACTGCGTGAAATTTTACTGCTGAAAAAAAATGGCTTGAGTCTGAGCTTTTGGTCCAAAAGTCGAAATTTTGGGTAAAATTTGACATTTTTTCAAAAAAATAAAAAAATTCCTATAGAAAAGGTTATTATTTAAATGTGTTATTTAAACCTTTATTATTAATGACTTAACATATTTAAACGATAAAACGGTATCTTTATTCTGTATAACTGGAGCAAAACTGACAACTTTTGGTAAAAAAAGGCATTGCCACACTGTTGTGTCATACAACTAATTGTTCTTTAGAATACAGCTATTACCTTGTTGCTTTCAAAACTACCCAGGAGCTATCACGTGGAGGTGGCAGCATTTCATAACTCGATCACCCTACCATCTGAGCACAATGTTTTATTTATACATTGAATTGTGGTTTTTTATCAAAGACTGTCGTACGTTTTCTAATTATTAACCTAGTACATCTATCTTTGTATCCACAGAACGTTGGATGCTGCTGCTGTAAGACTCCTTCACGTATATTTATCAATGCAAAAACCCTTGACGGGTTAAAAGTTTCTGACGCAGCACTTTATCTTATGCTCTAAGAATTTTAAATATGGAACTTAAAAATACTGATATCAAATTTTGAGTGACGTTATGCTATTTCTTAAAAAATATATTTGTATTTATTTCATCATTTTATTTTTGTTTTATTTATAATCGCATGTGCAAAAGTTACGTTCAATATGAAAAGCTGCATAAAATTTTATTCGCTGTTGCTTTATCATTTACATCTCTCATAAATTCAAAATATGAGTTTTAAAAGATATGATATAACATTTAAGTGGCGCCTTGATGTGACTTTAAAAAGGTTTGTTTTAAAATTCAATTTAAATTATTTTTGACTTGGTTAAAATATTTTTTTACATCTACACAATACTTTTAATTTTCCAATTCACTGTTAAATATATCACTTTCATTGAATCTATACTATGCATTGAAATGTATTTATTTCAATAAATTGATTTATCTTTTGTGTCACGCTATTCAAAATTGTGAGTAAGATTTATGTAAATGGTTTCTTTGCGTCATTGTGTCCAAACTACATGAAATGTATGAAAAAGGATAGTTTGACGCAAATAAACCAATTACATAAATCTTACTCACAATTTTGAATAGCGTGACACAAAAGATAAATCAATTTATTGAAATAAATATATTTCAATGCATAGTATAGGTTCAGTGAAAGTGATATATTTCACAGTGAATTGGAAAATTAAAAGTATTGTGTAGATGTAAAAAAATATTTTAACCAAGTCAAAAATAATTTAAATTGAATTTTAAAACAAACCTTTTAAAGTCACATCAAGGCGCCACTTAAATGTTATATCATATCTTTTAAAACTCATATTTTGAATTTATGAGAGATGTAAATGATAAAGCAACAGCGAATAAAATTTTATGCAGCTTTTCATGTTGAACATAACTTTTGCACATGCGATTATAAATAAAACAAAAATAAAATGATGAAATAAATACAAATATATTTTTTAAGAAATAGCATAACGTCACTCAAAATTTGATATCAGTATTTTTAAGTTCCATATTTAAAATTCTTAGAGCATAAGATAAAGTGCTGCGTCAGAAACTTTTAACCCGTCAAGGGTTTTTGCATTGATATCATTACTTTTTTGAGGTTAGTGATAAAATGATTAAAAAAAAGATACTTATGGAATTTAATGCAGATTTAATTTTTACTATTTTATTACAATTTTCCTTATAGCAGTTTGTATATAAAAACAACTGGGTAAGTATAATCGCAGATCGCACAGAGAGTTTCATTTGATATTCCTTTAAAAACACTTTATCCTTAAATTAATAAATCCAAAATGTTAATTTATAATTATTAAATCCTTACATAGATGTAGCACCAATAGTTCCAATTTTCATGGGGCAGGGAACGCACTCTTTTAAACAAACCACCTTCCAATTGAAGTCATCAAAAACCAAGTTGAATAAGCCAGAGCCCGTTGTGTTGTTTGATAAACAGCAGTCTCATGTCCCCTCCTTCCCCCCTTTTTCAAAATTTTTCAGACCAGTACCTAAGAATGGAACCGAAATAATTTTTTCTCTTCAGAAATTACGATAAAAAAATAGTATGCAGTACTCATAAATTTACTTTAATGCTATATAGGGTGATTATTAAGTTAATTATAACGTTTGGAATCTGTTGCATTGATGTCCGAAAGGTAGTTTCTGAGTTATGGAAGCTGGACCCATAAGGCGCCATAGAGGGACGAAGCCCGCTAGTGTATCATAATTATATCTGCCATGTAGACTAACTGCGATATTTAATCAAAATAGGCCCCCCCCCCCCTCCTCATCCCCGGAAATATAAGGGTCATTCCATGTCAATTCAACCAAGCCCTGACACCCACCGACAGGGATTTTGATGAAACTTGGCGAGTTTAGTCTTTTTATATAGATAAGTATCCACATCATTTTTTTCTTATCAATCTGGTATAGTTTTCATTTTACAGCCAATCGAAATTTTGAATGTTTGGTATTTTCCAAATTTTGATGATTCTGCTCTTTGATTGAAAATAATTTTTATTTCATTTATTTTTCAGTCAATTTTTATGAAAATTTACAATAATATTAATGAAAGCATGAGGAGTCCAGAAAAAAATATGAAAAAATTCCAAGTAATGTTTAAAAAATAGAAAAAAAATAATTTTCATGAATTTTTTTCTGAAAGTGTGTAATATGTTAAAGTCAATATCAACCAAAGGGAATATAATAACCAAAAAAATTCTTTTTTCCTAATGATACTAGAAGTGTGTTCTGTCATTAAAAAAAATAAAATTAATGGCTTTTTCGTTTCTTTATATTTTTAGCTTAAAAATATATCTGCTTCATTTTTTTTTAAATTTTATATATATATATTTTTGTTTATTAATTTTCCCACACTATTACCAAATAAATGAATACATTTAAAAATATAAATATCCTCAAAACTTGCTCCTATAATGCTTTTAATTTTTATTTTAATTACAAAAATGCTGCTTCTTACAGAACCCATTACATAGCAGCCTATTCAAAAGTGTTCTCTAGTAATCTTTCTTCCAGCTTATAAAATGTTCTCCTATTTCAGAAGTGAGACAAATCCCCCTTTTTCTACACCAATCATAATTCAGTAAAAAGGGGCAAAGGAAAAGGGGGCTTCCCTTTTCCTTTCTACTCTTATTGGTTGAAAGCATTGCATTGTTCAGTGGTCAGTCAATCTGATAATATCAGTGCTGTCTTATGCTTTTTTAGTGTGCATCCAGTTATTCTGTGTGTTTAGAACTGCTTATTTTTATGAGTTTTGGTGAAAAAAAATGGAGGATAAGTGTAGTGTGGGAGAGTTAACATTAACTGATTGTCACCAATTTAGTTATGGAGCACAAAAAGCTATAGAAAATGTTAATGATTTAGCTGAAGATGAACAAATTCTTCTAAAGCTAAGAACTGAATCTGAACAAGAATTGCATACTATTTGTCTGCATCACAAAAGTATATTTCTAAAAAAGTTTGAATTTCTACAAAAACTATGTTGTGATCCTATCAAAAGACATAAAAAACCCATTAAAAAAGCATTACGTGTAATAAATGTTCAACAGAGTGAAATCATAATGTCAAAAGGATACAAAATCAAACCAGGACAGAAACTCTGCTCATCCTGTAGAAATCTTTTATTGAAAAGTGAAGAAAGTAAAGCTGCAAGTAGTGATGAAAAGGAATGTTTAAGCCAAGATGATAGTGATGAAAAGGAGGCTTTAAGTCATGATACTGATGATATAGGATTACCACTCGAAGAATTTTCTGAATTAGAAAAGAAAGAAACATTAAATATGTTAAATGCATCTTTTACAGAAGCTGGTTCTTCTCCTCTAAAATTACATGCTCTTGGTGAACACAGTAAAAAACATTATGGAAAAAGAAAATTGGAACAATTGCAAGAAAATGTGAAACAGAAAATTGAAAAAGTACTTGAAGTAGAACTGCCAATGACAGAAAGTGAATCAGAAGCAACTATACAGCAAAAAGCAGCTGATATGGATAAACTTACCGAAATTATGAAAAAACAATTACAAATAACATCGACGAAAAAAAAAATTCAAATATTAACAATTCCTGCTTCTCTTATGTGGACAAGAAAGAAAATGAAAGAAACATTCAATGTATCTGATTATTCAATTCGACAAGCTAAAAAACTTGTAAAAGAAAAAGGTTTTCTGGCAGAACCAAGTCCTAAATGTGGTAAAAAATTAAATCCAGAAACTGTTACTTTAGTTAGAAATTTTTATGAAAGCGATGACCATTCAAGAGTTTTGCCTGGAATGAAAGACATCGTGAGTATAGGAAGAAAGCAATATGAGAGAAAACGTTTGGTTCTGACTAACTTGAAAGAGCTTTACTCAAATTTTAAGTGTGCTTATCCTGATGTTCAAGTGGGATTTTCAAAATTTTGTTCTTTACGACCAAAATGGTGTGTTTTGGCAGGTGCTAGTGGTACCCATTCGGTCTGTGTATGCACAATACATCAAAACGTAATACTGCTTATTCATGCTGCAGAGATTAAAGAACAATATAAAGATTTAATAAAATTATTATTATGTGAAGAACCTAAAAGGGAATGTTACCTGAGGCATTGCAATGAATGCCCATCAAATCAAAACCTTATAAGTTTTTTAGAAGAAAAATTTGGAGATTATGATGAAAATGACACTATTGAGTATAAACAATGGATTTCTACTGATAGGACGGAAATGATAAGTTGCTCATCCAAAATTTATGCCTTTATTGAAGATCTGACAACCAAATTAGAAAAACTAATTCCTCACTCGTTCATTGCCAAGTCCCAATCTTCATATTTTAAAAGCCTTAAAGAAAGTTCTTCTACAGATATTGCCACGGTCTCATTGGACTTCAGTGAAAATTACTCCTTTACAATACAGGATGAAGCTCAGGGGTACCATTGGACATCTGCTACGTGTACTGTCCATCCTGTAATAATACACTGCAGAAACGCTGATGGAGAAAAAGTTGTGTCATCGCACTGTGTGATATCGGATGATTTAAAACATGATGTTTCCATGGTGTATGGAATTCAAAAAACTATTGTTGAATTCATAAAAAAAAACTACCCACTTATCAAAGAAATTCACTATTTCAGTGACGGTTGTGCAGGACAGTACAAAAACAAATTCAATTTTATGAACCTTTGTCTACATGAAAAAGACTTTAACATAAAAGGCCAATGGTCCTTTTTCGCCACTAGTCATGGCAAAACTGAATGTGATGGGATTGGGGGAACAGTGAAAAGATTAGCTAGAAAAGAAAGTCTCCAAAGACCTTTAGAAAAACAAATAACAACACCAAGTGATTTTTTTAATTTTTGTAAGGATAATATTGCAAATATAAATTTTCATTTTATTTCTAAAGACTCTGTAGACTTAATTCGATCTGATCTTGAAAATCGTTTTAAAGATGTCGCAACAATTCCAGGGACAAGAAGTTTCCACAATTTTAAACCACTAGACAGTACAGGAACTGTGGAGGCTAGAAGAATCAGCAGTGACGGCAAAAGCAGTTTAACTTATAAATTGAAAGACAAATGTACAACATATGTGACAGTAAATGAGCTATACATCGCTTGCTATGTTGCTTGTATATATGATCATTTTTGGTATTTTGGGATTGTTACAGATATTAATGAAGAAGAAGGGGATGCTACAATTAAGTTTTTGCATCCCCAAGGACCCTCACCATCATTTTATTGGCCAAAGCAAGAAGATATCTGCCCCGTGCCATTTCCACATCTGCTTGCTGTAATAGACCCCCCAGCAACATCAACTGGAAGAGTTTATCAATTTCCTACAGACTGTATGAAGATGATCCAAGAAAGGATGAGTCAGATTTAAAGAACTTAAATAGTACTATATCGTCAGTACCATGTCAAACTATCCAATGTGAAAAAAACAGTGGGCTACTTTTTTTAAATTCAGTTTTCTTGATTGGCACCACTTTTTTGAAATAGTAAAATTCGACTTATTTAATGACATGTTAATTAAGGCAACAAGGGATAATTAACAAAGGGAATTTTACCATTTGAGAAAAGTGCTGCCAATCAAGAAATCTGAATTAAAAAAAAAAAGTAGCTCACTGTTTTCACATTGGATAGTTTGACATGGTACCGACAATATAGGAAAACAACCAATGGAAATTAACAGCCAAAAATTTCTGTTATGGTAAGATTATAGTTAAATTGTTCTGAAATATTATGTATTGTATATATAAGCATTTTCTAATTGTCAAATCTACTTAAACTGGAATCTATAAAGGTTAATAAAATATTAATCATCATATTACATAAATGAAGTTGAAAAAAAAATAAGTTGAATCAATATTTCAGAGAAAAAAAAAGTAAATAAAAAAATATTTTGTAAATAATAGAAATAACAAACCGATAAGATAGATGCTCAATGTTTAATAAAATACATTAAAAATTGTTTTTGCAACTCTTTTTTTCCAGCAACTAATATATAGCTATGTAAACAAATTGGATAATGAAAAATTTTTTTTAATTATATTTAATTTTAAAAATATATATAAAGAAATGAAAAAGCCATTAATTTTATATTTTTTAATGACAGAACACACTTCTAGTATCATTAGGAAAAAAGAATTTTTTTGGTTATTATATTCCCTTTGGTTGATATTGACTTTAACGTATTACACACTTTCAGAAAAAAATTCATGAAAATTATTTTTTTTCTATTTTTTAAATATTACTTGGAATTTTTTTATATTTTTTTCTGGAATCCTCATGCTTTCATTAATATTATTGTAAATTTTCATAAAAATTGACTGAAAAATAAATGAAATAAAAATTATTTTCGATCGAAGAGCAGAATCATCAAAATTTGGAAAATACCAAACATTCAAAATTTCGATTGGCTGTAAAATGAAAACTATACCAGATTGATAAGAAAAAAATGATGTGGATACTTTTCTATATAAAAGGACTAAACTCACCAAGTTTCATCAAAATCCGTGACGGTGGGTGTCAAAATGTCATTTTTTTGGTTGAATTGACATGGAATGACCCATAACAAATACAAAATGTGTCTTTATAAACCTATCGTCAAATAGGTTTTTATTTCTTTTTCCCTAAAAAAAACATGATTTTTATATCCGTAACATAAATAGCAGACGAAGCCCGCTAGTTCCTATCATAATATATATTTTTAATAATTTTATATAGTCTATAATAAAAATCAGACTTAAAATAGTCTAGTTCCATGAGTAGTTGTAGTGTCAGTTACATGCTACGATTTTTGAATACCAGTATTTTAGAACGGGAAAATGTGACTTATTTTATCGGAGATATCTCATTAATTAAATAAGGTGAAGCAAACTTTTTGAAAAAAAGGTGGCCAACAAGCATGGCAGTTATCAGCTATGTGACTTTGTGCTAAAGTCCATTAATTTGATCTGCTTTAAAAAGATTATGGAAGATTGAATTATAGTAGAACCTGGATTAACCGAGCTTCAATTAATCGAGGTTTCTGTTAACCGAGCCGATAACAAAGTCTGATTTTTTTTTTTCCTTTTGAATGAGCCTTAAAAATAACCACACTCTTTAGCTTATTGTCCGTGCTATACAGGCCCCTCTGCCCCCAAAAGCCCTCAACTCCAAAGAAACATTGGACCCTGAGAAGTCAATAGGGAACAATGCTTTGTTTCCAGTGGCTGTGTGAACTTTCGTAAATTTTTCAATTTGCATTTTAAAATTTACTACTGGTAGTTGATTTTCTTTTTAAATTTGTTAAGCTGTGAAACAGAACTTTACATATATTTACTTTTATTATTTAAAAAACGTTCTATATATTTTTTTAAAAGAGATGTTAAATTCGCAAGCACGGCGAGTTTTTACACACAGTTTCTATTAACCGAGATTTCCGATTCCGATTTACTAACAGTCCCAATTAGCTCGGATAATCGAGGCTGCTCTGTATAATTAAAAAATCATTGGCGATCTTACTGTAAACGGGTTTCCCTTTTACTGAGGGATTTTAAAACCGAATCAGCTGATGTTAGTTGCTGTTTCCCTGCTTGATTAAATAAGATTAGTTAAACATTTGAAAATTACCAAATATAAAAGGAACTAAGTCAACAGAGTCTTTGCTTTATGGTATTTTTTAACAACGCTATAAGAAAATGATTTTAAATAAGAGATTTTAAATGTAACGTTTTAAATCTGACATAATTTTCACCAAACTTTCCTTTCTCTTTGTAACATTCAACTGAAAATATTTTTATTATTAGAAAGATAATATTATTATTTGCGCTACCTTAAAATTAGCAACTATAGTTAAAAATATCATCTCGAAATTTGAAATAAATCTCTCATATAAATATATTTTTTAATTTACACTGTTTTGCAATATGTTATGCAATGTGTTTTGTAAACTGTTTTGGCCACTTTGGCCAATATGACGTAATTTCCTCCATTTATGACTTTTAACACATATCAATGAATTTATTATTTAAAAATTTTCTTTTTCTTTTAATATTCACGTGTAAATATAATTTTTATGACGTAATTTTAAATGTTTTCCTTCTTTTAATGAGTAATCATTTAATTCTAATTTGAAAATAATTGATTATTTTATAATTTTCTTTCATTTTAAGTAAGCATGTGTAAAAACAATTTTTATGACGTAATGTTTAATATTTTCCTGCTTTTAGCACGTTATCATTTAATTCTAATTTAAAAGGATTTTTTTCTGTTTATAATAGTCACGTGTTAATAAATTTTTAATTTAAAGGATATATTATTCTTTGCGCTGTTTTAACATTTGGCAACAATTTAAAATAACCTTTTCTAAAATATGTAAAAAATATCTCTGGAAATTCTGAAAATTTTAATTTAAAATTGAAATAAACCGTCAAAAAATTAGGCAAGTTAAGAATAATAAATGCACTCTGCAAACTTCGAGTTTCTATTGAATGATTAAATTAAATGAAAATGATTAAATTCCCATGTATATTTTTTTTTCCTATGAGACTTTTTTAATGAGACAATTTTATCCAGATTTAACATTAAATATCTCTTAAAATAATTCTTCGATTTAAAAACTGTCTACTTCAGCGTTTTTATCAAACATTTCTCTATAATACTACGCAATTGCGTCAAAAGATGGCGACACCAGAATTCTGATATGCTTATTATGTAAACTGTAAATATTGCAAAGTTAAATAAAAAGAATTGTCTCGGGGTTATCAAACTTCATTGATATTTATAAATAAAACATTTCAACTAAATTATTTATTATAAAAGAATTATTAAATCACAATAGCTTTTATGCAAGGAAAATAATAATTATAATAATAATAATATTATGGATGTCAGTGATTATGTATTGATTGACCGTCATAATAATAAAAAATGATATTATAAAAAGAAGAGCTGAAATGAATTATTTTTTTACGTTTCTGATCGTGTGATTTATATTCAAATAATAATTATTAATGTATATTTTTTGTAAAGTGATTGAAATTAAATATATTTATAAAATTTATGGTAATATTTTTATTGTTGAAAAATTGCCAAGAAATAATCATCATCAAATTGGCGTCATTATAATTGTAATTTTATTTAACTTAATAGCAATTAAAAAAATTACAAAGGAACTGAGAATAATGGTCAACTAGCAGACTTAAAAAAAAAAAAACCTTCACATGTAAAAACACGCACCACAGAGTATCGAACTGCCTATCTTAAGGTCAGTAAACGATGGCCCTTAGCCACTCAGCCGCGGGAAGACAAAATTTTTCTCCCCAAAAGTGGTTAAAAAGAAAGCATGTGTATGAATACAGTGTCATGCATTTTCGGTGAAATTTCCATAGAATGGCGAAGAAATATAGTCCGATTTTTCATGCGCATTATAAAACGAACAAGAGTCTTGCTGGAAACAAGTAAATTGTTATTTGGTTCATCTGAAACATATGTATTTGATTTTTAAAAAATCGCCCGTGTCATTTTCGAGAGAAAAAAAAAATCGAATTATTTAACGAACGAGAGTTTTCCCAGAAAAAAGAAAAGTGTTATTCACCTCGCCTTAATCACATTTATATTATGTATCAATTTAAAAATAATCGTTAGAACCGTTTTCGAGATTTTCAAATTAGGAACTTCCTCGATATTATACCAACGTTTTCACTTTAAAAATGGCTATTTAGATCTCAAAATATACTGCACGTAGAAATGCAAAAATTTCAGTATACGATTAGACTGCAGATATAAGACTGTTCTAGAAAATTCAGAACAATAAGACATATATCTGCTGAGTTATTAAAAGGCGGCTTTTCGCGTTTTCTTTGATGTCGAGTTAGCTGTATATATGAGTTCCGCCATCTACGAATTCTATGATACGATACGATACGATTTTAACGATACGATACAATACGATTTTAGGCTTAAGGCTGCGTCACTCGAATACTACCGTCTTCCATGATTTATACTGCTTGTATATGATAAGGCAAGCAGAGTAATGCAGTGAAATTAATGAAATCTATTCAGTCCTCTATTATCTTCACCAAAATTGCATCCAGTTAATGTATAGTGTCTGGGAGTTCTGTTACTACAATATTTAGATATTTCATTTTTGGGTATGCCATCATTTACTCCATTTACTGCATTTTTTATATGCTGCGAAGCTTGCTGTTTACTGTGATGGTGATCATCAGAGAGCATTGCAATAACAATTTGCTCTCGATGGACAAAGCAACCATTGTTCTAAATAATTTTTTTTCGCATTCGTTTTATGCCGTTTTCAGTGATGTTTAGTAGCCGAGTAATTTCCCATAAGTTTTTAGATCCATTTTTTAGATGTGGATTACATTTGGTGTAAACCATCCTGCAGCATAAACTTGGATTACATACTTTATGAATGAACCTAGAGACTCTGATGGTCAAACAGTTCTTATATAAAGGCGAAAAATTTTATTTGCCTATGTGAGCCATCTTGCGTAGGACATGTTTCTTGGGTTCCTATTCGCTAGTTCTTCTGAGCAATATATTGAATGAAATAACTTTGCAAATGTCTAGCAGGTATTTCTGGTTTGTGCTGAGTACCCTTTTCTCGATTTCAGGAAATAATGTTTCAAAAGTTCTCTATGGCTTCAAAAATTGAAATAAGAAGGGAATGGCAGGTGGACAAAGATTTTCCTATTGGTCCGGCGAATCCCTGTGGATTAGAATCTAATTTTTGCCAATGATCTTGTCTAATAAATGATGCAAAGGAAATTCACTGGACTCTGAGGTGGCATGTGATCCATTGTAATGATTCATTCTAAACATGTCCCACACAGAATGGATAGCAACAATGAACAGAATTCTCTGTCTTTAAATGAGCACTCACTTCCCATCAGAGTCTCCATGTTCACTCAAAAAGTACTATGCAATCCAAGTTTGGCCCCAGGATCTTTAACCATCAAATGTAATCCACATCGAAAGAAGGAATCTAAAAGCTCATGGTAAATTATTCGGCTATTAAACAACACAGAAAACGGAATAAAACAAATACTAAAAAAAAGTTATTTAGAACAATGGTTGCTTTGCATACGCAGAGGAAATTCTAATTTCAATACTTTCTGACGATCGCCATCGCATTAAACAGCTAGCTGCCCATCACATAATAGTTGAAATATGAGAGTAAATGATGGCGTACGCAAATCTGAAATATCGACAATCAACTTTGAAGAGAATAATTATATAAATCAAATTGATTGGAAAATTGTTGTGGTAACAGAACCCCTAATCAATATGCATTTATCGGGTGAAATTTTGGTAACGATAATAGACGGCTGAATAGATTACATAGTAGAAAAATACGTGAAGTAGATCACAGCAGCAGCATCCAAAGTCTGTGGATACAAAAAAGAGATGGACTAGGTTGATGCATTTAAAACTTATGCCATTATTTGGTAAAAAATCACAATTCAAAGTTTAAATAAAACATTGTGTTCAGATGGTAGCGTGGTCGAGATAGATGTCCTGGGAAGTTTTGTAAGCAACTAGGTAAGAGCTGTATTCTAAACAACAATTCATTGAATGACACAACAAAGTTTCAACATCACTTTTTACAGAAAGTTGTCAATTTTGCTCCAGTTATACAGAATAAAGATATCGTTTTATCGTTTAAATATGTTAAGTCGTTCATAACAAATGTTTAAATAACACTTTTAAATAATAACCATATCTATAGAATTTTTTTTAATTTTTTTGAAAAAATGTCAAATTTTACCCAAAATTTCGACTTTTGGACCAAAAGCGCAGACTCAAGCCATTTTTTTTCAGCGGTAAAATTTCACACACTTGATGTACTAGTATAAAGGACACTTTTGGCACCTACCCGTTTTTGATTTTTAAAAAATAATTTTTTTCGCTCCACCCTAATGAGGATGCATGAACATAATTTTATAGTCATTGAATTCCTCGCAGTAATCTAAAATCTTACCAATCCACCAATTAACACCATATACACATGCAACATATTGTTCACTTTTAAATGTTTGTGGTTTGTCGGTTTCACTAAATCTCACAGTAGCAATAAAATTTGTTGAGGAGCCTGATACCATGGAAACCAGTATTTGGCCTTTATTTATTGGCACAAAGCTGTGATTAACCCTTGTTCCTATGATTGTATCTGCCTTTGCATGCCTATCTGCTAACTGATTATTGGCAATTTCAATTTCAGATTTTGTTATAAAAAAACTTTCAATTCCTTTAACATATTCTTTTGCAAATGTATACAGATCAAATGCATTTAAGATACCATCTTTGAATGGACGCTGAAGACTTGCTTTGGTGGCCATGCGTTTTATGGTGCCGCCTATTCCATCACAAGCTCCTTTTCCGTGGCAAGACGCAAAAAAAATGCCATCCAGCTTTCACACCATGGTCTTCTTCATGATGGCAGAGATTAATAAAAATTTTATAATTTTTGTATTGGGCTGATGATCCATCACTAAAATATTATGTATTTAATCTGTGGAATTTGTGAAATTAAATAATTGACAATTACTTTTTGAAAAGCCCAAAATGTAGTAGTGCCATGAACTAAATGCTCGCTTATTGCACACATAGGAATAAATTTCACAGTATCAGTGATACTGTCCCTTATATAAGCAAGAAAGGGGTGAACTGTAACCTGTTCTTTTTGCCAATGGATATTTTGAATAGCATCTTGCACAATGCAAGTATAGTTTTCAGAAAAATCAGCTGAAATAATAGCAGTTTCTGTATTCAATTCATCCTTTGTTTTCTTGAAAGATAAACTTTGCGATTTTGCAAAAAAGTGGTGTGAACATAAAGCAAGGAGTTTTGTAATTAAATCATCAACAAATTCATTAACAGGCATAATCACTTTTTTTAATTCTGCTCCATCAGTCTTTACCCACTGTTTATAAATAATATCATTACTCATTTCCAATTCATCTAAACCCATTAAATCTTTCTTTAAAATTTCAGGAGATGGACATTTATCACACCTGTGCAACATGCATTCTTCAGATTCAATGCAACAAACAAGTTTTTTTAGCAGTGATATGTAGTCATTGATATGAATAGCATGAAGCATAAGTTTAATATTTTGATGGTACACACACACAGAGACAGAATGAATACCTTTGCTTCCAGCAGTAACACATTCTCTTGGACGTAGTGAGCAAAACTTAGACAATCCAATTTTTAAGTCATGTTGTTCTTTAAATGCAATATATAAATCCTTTAAATTGTGCAAAATCAATCTCTTTTGTTTTAATATTCTGCCGTTTTCAGTTGGAACAGATATGAAATCTTTTTTTCCAGGACACATGCGGCTGTTATTATCATCATAATAAAAATTAATAACTTTTTCTATAACGTCTGGACTCAGTTTAACACTTTTTCTTCCACTAGGCATCGATAACATCCCTTCTGTTGTTTTAAACTTCCTTGCCTTTTTTACAAGATACTGTGTAGTATTAAAATAAGTCATTGTTTGCTGTATTGTCCATGAATCTGGAACTAGTGTTAGAATTTGAACTTTTTCTTTAAAACATGCGTTTGTAAACTTCTCCAATAATTTATCCATCATAGATGTGCAGTCAGGACAAGTTGTGTCTTTACTATTTTGAGGCTTATTTATGGTTTCAATACCTAATACTGTAGCTGCTTTAGTTGCAACACACTTAGTTATTTTTGAAACTTTCTTTTGCATGTAATTAAGTTTTCTCTTTGAGGTACGCCTACTTACCTTTATTGGCGATAACTCTAACAATTCACAACTTTTGCTTAATTGTTCTATTACTACTGTGGGTTCATTAAAATCTGAACAGAGGGGCTTTCTGTTCCTGAGGTGGTTATCCTGTCAACAATAGACATTTTTTTCATACTTACTGATGAATAACAGGAAACACACAATTTTTTTCCTGGAATGAGGATATCTGGATTTGTTTTAGACATATCTAATGATATTGTTTTTAGTGATTTTGCTATGATGCTATTTGGATGTTTATTAAATGGATCACAACACTG
This sequence comes from Maratus speciosus, assembly GCA_963932465.1. Taxonomy (NCBI): domain Eukaryota; kingdom Metazoa; phylum Arthropoda; class Arachnida; order Araneae; family Salticidae; genus Maratus; species Maratus speciosus. Next base: position 79,284,874 of record OZ010788.1, on the reverse strand, counting down.
TCTCTATCTTAAAATATACCATTTTAGATATTTATCCTCGTGAACCTTGCATATACTATTTCCATGGACAAAGCATTTTTCATCTGGGATTACATAATGCAATCTTTTTTTAATAACTGCAAATCACGTGAAGACAATTGAAGAACAGGAATCAGATCAGTACTCAATGAAGCACCAAGTTTCTTGCATACAAAACACTCCATGCCCACTGTAGAATCTTAAGCACAAAATAACTATTCTATGCCAGTGCATACTACATTGAAAACATCAACAGAAATGATGTTTAAAAGGGATAGTCAAATTTTTTTGTACATTATGATGTAATATTTCATCATACTTTAATTACAACCAATTAGAAAACAGATGATGATACAGCAGCAATCTTTTCCCAAAATTGCATCAGCATACAACATGATGCAATAATTCATAAATTATGTCAAATATTTTTTTTATTTAAAATTTTATATATAATGCAGTTTATAATAAGCTTACCCACAAAAGGTTTCAAAAATTTTCAACAAAAGATTTGTTGGATACATTATGATAAAATTGCATAAACATATAACATGATGCAATCTTACATCAGGATAGAAGATGATGCATTATTACATCATGTTTTGAATTCAAATAAGGAAAATAGATTATGCAAGATTAGCATTCATTTCATGAATTCTGTCATTCTTAGTATGTAAATTTATTGAAATAGAAAATACATAAACAGACATATTTATATCTGAATATTTAATGCAACTTGAATGATGTAAATACATGCATACAGCAGAATTTTTCTATAAAGTCACATACAAATGTAAAACTTTTTAAGTGAGCAATTTTTAAAGTAAGAAATAGAAATTTAGGTATAAAAATTGAATTTCTTCCATGGAAAACGTTTTGAATAGATTCCACATATACACATGCAGTAAAATCTCATTTATATATATTGCATTTAAAGGTTTTTCACAATTATAGATTATATTCTTTATTTATTTTCTTATTTTCTTCAGTGTTAAATTTTTTCAATTATACATTTTTAGCAATGACTTCTTCTTTTCTCTTAAATCAGGGATATTTACATGTTTTAAGATAGTCACTGCTTAGTAAGTGACATCATATGTGTAAAAAGCTATTTTTTTTTTAAACGAAAAATTTTACCTCTCCAATTTTTTTTCTATTTAAAGTACACATATGGAGCAATGTTTTTAGCAAGTTTGAAAAAAAATTATGATGGGTCATTTTTTTTATGGCCCATTACAGTAAGTCATTTTTTGAGGGTGATATTTTCAGTTTGAATGTAATAAACAGTATTAAAATAAAAAATTACTATTGTTTTAATATCATATATGCATTCTTTATACAAATAGCTTTAAATTGGTACCAGAAATATAAAATTTGAGTCATTAGTTGTCAAGTTATGGACATTTATAGACATAGGGATAGCATCCAAGATGGCCACCATTTGGTAAAAATGATCAATTTTCAAAAGGCTATATCTCAGTCAATATTGCACAAATTATCTTAAAATTTTAGATTTGATGGTTTCACTACTACATCTGTCTGTAATAAAAATTTTTAAAAAATCTGTGACTATGGTGCAACAACTTTTCTTTAAATTGGTTGATTTCACATGGAATGACCCAGGTACTATACAGCAAATTTATTTTCTAATAAAGTAATGCCTGTTTAAAACAGAATCGCACACTAAATTGAAAAAACTGATTTCATCTCCCCCCCCTCCCCCCCCAATAAAAAATTGCAATTATGCTTTGTCAATTTAAAGAGCCTGCATAAAACGGAATTTATCAATGGTCGTTTTCGTTTCCCTCTAAGCAGGTTTTCTTGTATCTTACTTCTGGGGGCCCTGTATTGGAATCATTACCGTAAAGTGCAGATTGTTTGTATGGCCGAATTTTTTCATTTTATATCTTTAGATAGTTATCTTTTGGCAACATCTAGCGAGGGTTTTTATGTGAAAAAATTGTTTTTATTGATATAGGTCAGCCATAATCTAACTTTTTTTTTGTGGGTCACAATAATATGTTTGAGACGTTAGGCGGGCCGCACAGAGCAATACAACAAAGTTAATACTGTCAGTGGATTAAATGTTTGTTGCAAAAAAAGAAAAAAGTTACCAAAAAATTTTAATAGCAGTATTTATGAACAATAAACTTTGTGGTAGATCTTTATCTCAAATGCTGTAAAAACAGGCCGCAAAGTTTGTTTTTTGGAAATAGTAGTGTAAAAATATTTTGGTGGCAATTTTTTTCTCGATAAAAGTTCAAATCAAAAAATCAATAACTCTATAATACGCATAAAACATTATAATGTAACAATGTAGAATATCAAAGTTCTAAAGGAAAAAAAAAAAAATCAGATTTTCTCTAATAAATAAATCTTTTGCCCAATGCAAAAGTTTCATTTTATTTTAATTGTAGAAATGTACAGTGCGAATCTAATTAATTTGGAATAAAGTTTGTTCAGTGTTGAAGATTAAGAAATACATGCATCATTGTAGCACAAACGGGAGTACATATAACAAAGAACTTTTGAATAAGAACATAGTTTTAAATAAATTAAAAATATTAGGACAAATTTAGTCTTTGAAAATATATAAAACGATAGTGAAGGTCTTAAGTAGTATTTTTGTGCACAACTTAATTTTATAAATATGAATTAATGATTATGTGTCTTGGGCCACAACACAGGTTGAGTATGGCAGTGTAGATTAAAAAATACCACTAAAATTGCAAACAAATATCAAACATGTTTTAAACTAATCGACTGGATTATGTAAAATGTAGTTTTTAAGGATAATTAGAAACCCTTAAAATAAAAAAAAATATATACAAAATTTATTTTGATTAAACCCTAAAAGAAGAATGAAATTATTAAAAAATTCAATTCAGCCCTGGCGAGTTTAGAACCCAAGACCATAGTAAACCAAAGCATTAGACGATTACGCTAAAAGACATCACGGCCAAATGCATAAATTAAGTTCTGTTCCCTACCGAAGAGTAAATGTTTTTCTTTTCCTTTTTTGCCATCGGTTGTTTCATTAGCATAACAACATGAGCTATTGCTGTCCGAATTCTCTGAAAATTTAATTCGTAAATATAAATAAAACCAAGCCTTTTTTAAAATTTCATAAAAAAATATGCATATTTAAAAGAGAAAACTGTTAACTGAAATAATCGAATTTGTCAATGTTTTAACACATTTTGTAAAAAATGTTTTTACCCGTCCACACGTTTTGAAATTTTTGTAGGGGATATAAATCTGATCTATTGAGTTGCTCAAAAAAGATTCTGTTAAAATACTTTTGTAATAATTCTGTTAAGTTACCTTTAGCATAGAAAAAATATCCTCTGCATGAGACGCGAAGTGACCTGCATTTGACTGTAAATTTGAATGGGTTAAAATTCATATTTTTAAAAATCAATTACACCATCGATTTGAAGGAGGTTTCAGTTTTATAAGCATACTTTTGGTTCGTCAGTACCTTTAAAATTACATCCTAGAGAGGGATTGCAATAAGGGGGAAAAACTGTATTTGAAAAAAAGTACCCTTTTTGAAAATTTTTTTTCAAAGGGTTAACTGCGACATTTTTAAAAATTTATTACACCAATAGAGACATAATAGTCCTATATTTCGGAATGTGCCTTGCAATTTTAACTTTACCGAACAGCTTGTTCGATTTGGACAAAAAAAGACAATAAAAAAACTGAAATACAGCCGAAAATGTTTCTTCGCTAGTTTCCGATGCGTTAAAGAGTTTGTACGCATACGCCGACCGGGGAGCAAATAAATGGCCTTTTTGATGAAAGTGAGTTGCATTTGTAAATTAATTACTAAGCTAATAATTAGAATTTTAAAATTCTGAGGATCAGGTGCATTAGGAAAGGCCTTGGACCCTCTTCACAAAAATGTTGAACCTCGTACATGCTGTAGAATTTGCTAGCCACCGCCGACACACACACACACACACACACACACACACACAGTAGTGACGGGCGACTCTGGAAAATTTGAGAATCGATTAAAATCGACATCGTATAAAACAGAATCGATCGCAACAAGAATCAATTCCCATATCCTAGAATCGATACTTGAATCGATATTTCGAAGTTCATAGATTCACACAGATAAGCTGAAAAATAGTAATTCCAAAATGTAGGGAATCAACAGGGCCGTAACGACTATCTCTCACCTCCATTTATGGGGGCCCTAGACAATGTTAGTGGCCCAGAAGTAAGCTACTACAGACTTTTGAGTCAAATAATAAGGTTTTTTAACTTTTAAAATTATTATTTTTAAGATGTAATTTTGATAATAATTTATATTATATTTAAATTTATCTTTAAAAAAGATCTCAAACATATAAAAAAGATTTTTTTTTTTTTTTCATCTGGAAAAGATGTACTTTCTACTCTTATTTCCTTCAACCAAACCGATGGGGACTTACTTCCTATAAACTCCCTAAAACGTGTATAAACTACTTAAAAATGCACAGATGAGCGAAATTTTGAAGGCTCTAAATTTATTTAAAAAGTTAAATGGTTTTTCAGTCTTTTTAGGGTCTCCTATAAGCGTGGGGGAAATGCAAATATTGCAAATCTTTTAAAATAGCTGTGATGAATGTAATTAACCAATCATCACATACTAATTATCCCCCAATTAATAATCAAAATTCTCCTTTTAATAATATATGTAACTAAAATTTCTTCCCCTTTTTTAAATATATACCTCCTTATCTCATTTACAGTTTATAAATATGTTTCTTTTTAATATTTACCAAATTTTCAGCTGTTAAGAAAAAAAAAAATGTTCTCATCCTAGAGCCATTAACAATGAAATAACATACTTTTCTCTGGTTAACAAATAAATAAAAGTATATTCCATGTTATTATTTTGTTTTTTCCTGTGTTTATTACATGTTTTTTTTTTCCCCAGCAGTAATCTAAAAACTATAAACAGTTATTGACTCATTCGCTGACATGCAGAGTGCACTCACTCAAATAATAATAAATAAAAAAGAAAAGTATCGAATTAAACTGATGGCATTGAGCTCACAGTCTATTCATACTAAATGTATTTTATACTGTTACTTCAAAGAATGCCTTTCGAAAAATAAATTAAGGGGGAATCACCCCCCTCCCATCACATCTCTATACTTAAACAATAAGCCTCCAAATCTCATCAGGGAAGCGCTTTATCAGAATAAACTGGTTACCAAATTTGAAGCAAATCAGACAGAAAAATCCATCTATCTAAATTAAAGGGGGTTAGCCCCTGTTGCTCCCTTTATACTTAAACAATGAACCTCCAAATTCAATCAGGGAAGCGTCTTATCAGAATTCACCGGTATACCAAAATTGAAGCAAATCTGATAATTCTGCATGAAGAACCCATTTATCTAAGTGGGGGTGGGGGGTGGGGGATAGCTCCCGTACCCCCATCCTTTATGCTTAACCAATGAACCTCCAAAACTATTCAGGTAAGCGCCTTATGAGAATGAACCTAGAAGAAAAAATTTGAAGCAATTCGGATATTTCTATCAAGAGTTATCGCGTTACGTTTGTACATACATACAGAAACTGCGGGCACATTAGCTCTCAGGCTTTCATAGCCTGTGAGCTAAAAAGAAAAGTGCCCAGTTAAACTGATGGCATTGAGCTCACAGGCTATTCACACTAACTGTATATTATGCTCTTATTTCAAAGGATAATGCCCCTCGAAAAATAAACTAAGGAGGGGGGGGGGGGGAAGAAATTGCCCCTCCCCGTTTCCTCTCTTTATACTTAACCAATGACCCTCCAAATGTCATCAGGGAAGCGCTTTATCGAAATAAATCGGTATACCAAATTTGAAGCAAATTGGATAGCAAATCCCATTTATCTAAATTAAGGGGTATTAGCCTCCTGTTCCCCCCTTCATATTTAACCAATGAACTTCCAAATCTAATTAGGGAAGCGCCTTATCGGAATAAACTGGTATACCAAATTTGAAGTAAATCAGATAGCAAAACCCATCTATCTAAATTAGAGAGGATATTATTCTTTCGTCTCCCCTCCCCCCTTTAGACTATAACAATGAACCTTCAAACATAATCAGAGAAACTTGTTATCAAAATTAACCGGTATAACAAAATTTGAAGAAAATCTGATAATTCCGCATAAAAAACCCATTTATCTAAGCTAAGGGAGGGGGAATTAGCCCCCGTTTCCCCTTTATACTTAACCAATGAGCCCCCAAAACTAATCAGGGAAGCACCTTAGCAGAATGAACATAGAAAAAAAATCGAAGCAAATCAGATATTTCTATCAAGAAATATCGCGTTACGTACATACATACATACATACAAAACCGACGGGCATATTAGATCTCAGGCTTTGAAAACCTATGAGCTAAAAAGTGCCAAGAGTGTGTAACTAGGGAGGGGGGAGGAAGGACAGAAAATAAAAGAGGAAATTAAAAGCTTTCCAACAATATGTTACACGAGATGGTTTGGAATAAACAATAAATATGCCCCCCGGGGTACAGGTAAGTCTCAAACGGTGGGAGGGGTGACCTCAAATGTATCTTTGGTCAAGGTTTCAAAATGTGGATTTATAATAAAATAGAACGAGAATTGGGCATTTTTAAAATAGAATGCATATTTTGAATGGCCCTGTAAATTAAGATTGGGAAGGAGGGGGGAGGGGGGGGGGAGGATTAGAAGGGACGAACTTGAAAAATACAACATAATAAACTAGTAACCCAAATAACTAAGCTTCTAAACAAAAGTATAACAATTTTACCTAGTATTGAATTCAGGGGGCGACCCAGGGGAACATTGGAATGTCCCTCCCGAAAGTTTTGAGATTTTATGCTTTTTAATGGACAAATGTGCATCTCCCCTTACGGAACTCTAAAATCTCTCCCTCCCCCCCCCCGCCCATCCCGACCGGAGCAGTCTAGAAATCAACCCGCCATTCTACACTGAACCTAGAAAGAAAAAAAAAAAGGCTCTTATACAAAATTTTACAGCAATTCTGCCACTAAAATTTGAGGAATCTATTTAACCCGAATCGTGGATCATGCGCGATGCAATTTGAATTGAAGTAAATCAAAAAATAACAATTTCACCCTCATCTAAAAATCGGCATCGAATCTGAACTGAATCGATTCGCCTGAATCTAAAGAATTGAAGTAAATCAAAAAATAGCGATTCTGCCCGCATCTAAAGATCGACATCGGCAACGAATCGAAACTGAATCGATTTACCATTTCTGATCTTAATGTACGGGCAGAATCGATGCATTAATTTTTTTCTTGCTTTCTTTTGTCTTTAGAAAAAGAAAGCGTTGGATACGTGAAAAATTTCGACTTCGGTTTTCGAAGGATTTATAGTTTTAGAAGATCTTGTCTGGAATACGATTTGACTATTTTTATACATTGTCTGTCTGTCAGTTTGTCTATTTGTTTGTCTCTGACAAAAAAATTGTAGGCGGTCTATTTCAAGAACTAATGCATGGAATCTGTTGGAACTTTAGATTCAATTAGATTTTCATATAAATTAGTGCTGATTACTTTTTGATGTAAATCTACTGGCAGGTGGTGCTGCTATGCTGCATTTTCCCCGATTTTCGCAATAGCTCTATCTCAAGAACTAATGCACGGATTTTCATCTAACTTCGCATTCAGTTAGACGTTGGGTCCACCCGTATCAGCCCCTGAATTTAACACTGTTTTTCAGAATTTACACGATATTAGCGATAATATCTCAAGAAGTAATGACTGGAATTTCATCAAACTTAATATTATGTGTCATTGACATAAGTTGTTCCTGAGTTTTTCCTGTTAATCATGTAACAGGCTATACTGTTTTTTTTTTTTTTTTTTGCATGATATTCTTGATAGCCATATCTCAAAACTAATGCACGGAATTTAATCAAACTTCATATTCTGTTAGACTTCATATTCTGTTCTTTAAGATAAATAGATCCTTATTAGGCTTGGGTGTATACTGCCCAACAGCTGCCGCTTTTATGCTCTTTGAATTGGGATTTTCCGTTGCGGACATCTAGGCTAATATCAGATGAACGTCTTTTTGCACGCTTTTTTTTTTCGCTCTTACACCGTCCCTACACATGATAGTGAAGGTGTAGGGATGGCGTAAGTGCGAAAAAAGCGTGCAAAAAGACATTTGTCTGACATTAGCCTAAGAGTGTGGGCCGAAATTCAATGATTTGTTAGGAAAATGCAATGCTTATATTTTCTTTTAAAATGCACATATTTCAACGAACCTATTCTTTTTAAATCCTCATGATGCGTATAGGTTATCATTTAAATTTGACACTGTGATAGCGAATTTTGAAGTTTTAACATTTATGAGGCAGATGAAAGTTTTGGCATTGGCACATCCAACTACTTTATCTTCGATTTTTGAAGGAAAATGAAAATGATATTACCTTATTTTGTCTTAGAGACATTGATTAAAAAATTCATAGTATCGATAAAATCGAGTTGGCCATAGTATCGATTAAATCGATTAAAAAAATCGAAGCCGCCCATCACTAACACACACACACAGAGCGATCTGTTCTTTTATTAGTATAGATAATTGATCCAGATTTATATTAATAATAGTTGACCGAGATTTATTATGTATAATTTCAGTGTAATGTATTGATACTCAATTTATATATATATAATTTTTTTTTTTTTTTTTTTTTTTTGTAGAAGGCTAAGAAGGTCAGTCTTAGAAGACTGAACTGGTCAAGTTGTAGCTAACCATAATCAATTTTTTCCTCTGTGATTTTTAATTTTTTTGTGATTTTTAATACCATTTTCAATGCTTTTTTTTAAAACATTTTTCAGTATTCCATAAAGATTGTTTTTTTTTTTTTTTTTTTTTAATTTGCAAAAAACGTTCAGTTACAATGATTTAGTTAACTACAGTAAGTTTTGCCCTCTACGATTTTTAGGTAGATTTCGTAAGAAATAATACCTATTGCAGTCGTTACCATTATGCAACTTTTGAAAAATTCCTTCATAACTTTCTATTATATGACCCCAGCAACCAAAAACAACACCCACCTAAAAAGTTTATATATATATATATATATATATCAGGGTTGGTAAAAAACCAGTTTTTTTTTTTTTTTCAAAAAACATGTTTTTTTTTTTTTGTTTAAACCGAGTTCTGTATCTCAAAGACTAATGCATGAATTTTCATCAAACTTCAGATTCAGTTAAAATTTCAGATTCCGAAAGTCCTTGATATAATTTGGTGGATTACTTTTTGGTGTAAATCGCCCAACAGGTGGTGCTGCTATAGGACATCATTCATCAGGGTTCGTACACATTTCTTTAAATAAAAATCAAGTACTTTTAAGGACTTTCAAGGACCAAAACCAAAAAAATTTAAGGGCCTTCAAATTAAATAAACTAATAAATTATAACATGCATTTTTTAATAAAGGGTTTCTTTCATTTTTGTAAAAGTTTTAAATATTCAAACGGACGGGAAGGGGGGGGGGGATTTCACCATGTGGCAGTAGAAATTTAGAAAATTTTAAAATAACATACAGCAGAAGAAAAAACTAGTCAGATGTGCAAATCCCAAAACTTTCTTCTATCTCATACATGTTAATACTACAAAATTCATTATCAGAGTGCCAAAATTAAATGGTCTATGCCCTTCATGAGGATTCTAAAGATATAAAATTCTGTGCATTAGTTCTTGAGATACGACTTGAAAACCGTGCAAATCCTGCAAAATATAGCATAGCAGAACCACCTGTAGGGTGATTTACACCAAAACCTAATCAGCAACAACTTATGTAAACATCTAACTGAATCTGAAGTTTGATGAAAATCCGTGCATTAGTTCTTGCGATATAACTATTGCAGAAATCGTGAAAAATGCAGCATAGCAGCGCCATCTGTTGCGAGATTAACACCAAACCATAATCAGCACTTATAATTATCAAGGTATACCAGAATCTGAAGTTTGATGAAAATTTGTGCTTTAGTTCTTGAGATATAGCTATGGCGTAAATCATGAAAAATGCAGCATAGCAGCATCACCTGGAGGGCGATTTACATCAAAAACTAATCAACACTAATTTATATCGAGGATTAACTGAATATAAATTTTTATTAAATTTTGTGCATTAGTTCTTGAGATACACCACCCACAAAATTTGTGTCACATACAGACAAACAGAGTCAGACTCATTTTGTAGAAACATGTTTTTCAGGATATCTGACCCCTAAAACGTGTAAATCGGTCGAAAATTTTCCTGAATCCAATACTTTCTTATTGTAAACAAAGAGGAGAAACATAATTTTTTCTTATTATTGAGGGGGGGGGGGGGGGATAGTTTAACAGATTTATAATTAACTTACAGTTTAAAAGACTCTAAATTTTGTATGCTTGGAAAGTAAGGGGGAGGACGGGGAAACGTCAATTTTGGTGGAGGGTGGGAGTAAAACTGTAAGATCGATTAGTTATTGTTACAATAAATTAACTAATGGAGCAGAAAAAGTTTTTAAAAAAGCAATGATTTTTAAGATTTTAAACTTTATAAGTTGAGGGGGCAAAGGGACAAGCATATTTTTTAAAATTTTTTTAGGGAGGGAGGGAGTTTATTAGATGACTTATTTATTTACCTTACATGATAATACAAGATTTTTAATTTCCAGAAAAAAAAACTGAGAGGAGTTTTAAAGACTATAAATTCCATGTGTTCTTTTAAGTGTGTGTGTGTGGGGGGGGGGGGGGGGGGGCAAAAGAAAATTCCAAATTCGGTGGAAAGAGAAATCTTGCTTGATTATTTATTGTGGCAATAAAAATGACAAAGCAAAAAAAAGAAAAAATTAAACAGTTTCGAAGAGTTTTAACTTTGAGTACTGTGGGGGAGCAAAGAAAAACGGAGAAAGATAAATTTTGAGGGTGAAATTCAGGTGAAATTTTAATGAAATGTGATGGAATGAATTGTTACAGAAATTTAGGACAGATTATTTATCCAAATATAAAGTAAGAAATAGAGTACAGGTATGAAAGTGCACTAAAGCCATTTTGTAGCAGTTTTGTAGCAGCAAAAAGCGAATTTTGGAGCAGTAAAATCTATTTTTGTAGCAGCAAAAATCTGATTTTGTAGCAGTAAAATCCATTTTTGTAGCAGCAAAAATTAATTTTGTAGCCATAAAACTGTTTTTGGAGCAAATTGAAATTCTAATGCTAATAAAAAACAAATTTGCGTATTTTCGCGATCTTTTGATGAAATTTGCATATTTCTTGCGATCTTTTGGCGAAATTTGCGTATTTCTCGCCATCTTTTGGCGAAATTTGCGTATTTTTCGACAAAAGTCGCGTATTTTATGCTATCCTTTGTTGAAATCAGTCTGCTGTTCGCTATTTTTTGACGAAATTAGCGTGTTTTTTTTTAATCTTTTGACAAAATTTGCGGTTTTTTGTGACCTTTAGATGAAATTTGTGGTTTTTTTCGAGATCTTTTAACGAAATTTGCGTTTTTTCACAACCTTTTGACCCCATTTTGTTCGTTTTTAGAAGTAATTGGTAATCCTTTGACAAAATTAACGGGGTCTTTTTTTCGCTATGACAAAATTCGCATGTTTTTCACAATCCTTTGACGAAATTTGCGTATTTTTGGCAATCTTTTGACGAAATTTGCGTATTTTCGGCAATCTTTTGACAAAATTAGCGTATTTTTCACGATCTTTTAACGAAATTCGCGTTTTTCACAATCTTTTGACCGTGTTTTGTTCGTTTTTTGATGAAGTCAGCTATCTTTTGACAAAATGCACATTTTTTTTCGCGATATTTTGACGAAATTCGTGTGTTTTTTGCAACTTTTTGATTAAATTTGCGGGGTCTTTTCGCCATCTTTTAATAAAAATAGCGTTTTTACGATCTTTTGATCGTGTTTTGACGAAATTAGCGATCCTTTGGCAAAATTCGTGATCTTTTGACAAAATTTGCGCGTTTTTCGCGATCTTTTGACAAAATCGTGCGTTTTCCGTGATCTTACGACAAAATTTGCCTGTTTTTCGCGATCTTTTGACGAAAATTGCATGTTTTTTGCGATCTTTTGACGAAACTTATGGTTTTTTTGCGACCTTTTGATGAAATTTGCGGAGTTTTTCGCCATCTTTTAACAAAATTATCGTTTTTACGACTTTTTGACCGCGTTTTGTTCGTTTTTGACGAAATTAGCAATCCTTTGACAAACATCGCGTATTTTTCGCGATCTTTTGACCGCGGTTTTTTGCTTTTTTGACGCAATTAGCGGCCTAGAAAAAGGTTAAAAATGGATTTTTTTTTGTTTCTCGGATCGACGAAATCGTACAAAATTTCATCTTGGCACTAAGTACTAGGGTGGGCCGAAAAAAACTTTTTTTTGATTTTCGATGATGGGTAGTGCGGAAAAGTGGCCACTAGTGGCACCACGTTCACACAAAAAATTTGAGATTTTTAGGACAATTCCTATATTTGCCGCTTTTGGCTTGAAGTTTTGCTAAAATGCTGATTTTTGAACTTAGCAAAAATTTTAAAAATGTTAAATTAAACTTATTTTAATCGTATTTACTTGAAAAGGCATATTTAATGTTCCAAATGTATAATGTATTATTTAATTGCTATGTGTATTTTAAATTAGACGATTTTTATAGCCTTTTCGTGTTTAAGTGAGCAAAAGTTGCATGTATTGTTTGAATATTTCAACAGTTTCTCTCCTTTGTCTTGTTTATGTCCCTTGGTCTTCTTTATTTTTTTCGATGCTTTAAGGGTCATATATTTGCGTGACGGACAGCAGAATTCCTCAGAAACAGATCTGGATGGAGAGAAGGGGGTGAGGCGAGAACTTAAGCGAACGCATTAACTCATCGCGATGTTGGGGGAGTGAAGGAGGAAATACAAGAGGGGAGAAAGTGCGATAAGGGATGCTTATTATTTTTCAGTGCTCGGTTTCCCTGTGACATTTGTTCAGTGTAAAAGTAAAACCTTTTTCTCGTGCAATACATTGCTGTTTGGATCGTTTAACATGCCTTTACTGTGTTTTGTGCGTTTTATTACGACGAGTTTAGAAATGGCTAGTGCGAAAGTTCATGATCATGTAAAGGCATGTGATAGCGTGAAAAGTAGCCATTTTGGGGCACCGTGCAAATTGAAAGACATGCAATTTCCAACTATTGCTGACATCATGATTGATGATTGGTTGACTATTGGTTGCGATACGATATAGAAGAAAATCGAGATATTTATCTTCAACCAGTGGATGATATTATTAAAATGGTAGGTGAAAAAGTTTCCGAAATCTGGATAAAATCTTCCATACCAGTGGTTTCCCAACGAACAATTAACGGAAAGATTAAAAACTATTACAATGAACATAGATCATTGGAGAAATCTTGTAATCATACCGGCGTTAAAGGCAAGGCGATCTGCGAAGATTTCGTACGAAATGCGGAAATCTCTCTCTTTGACATTGAAGCTTGTAAGTGTAGAGGCTTGAACAATTGTAGCTGCGACATCAGACGTAAAGTTCCACATCGGGAGGTGAACTTCTTGAAGGATCAAAGAACTGTTCGAAAAATGTTTATCGGAAATATTGATTTAAAAACAAGCAAAACTCTTGCAAAGAAAATATCGCGGAAAATTAAGAGGAATACAAATTCAACGATTAATAGTGGTTCTGCGACAAAGCCCTCAACGATTGGAGTTAGATCCAGATGGAAGACAGTTATATTGTTGGAAGATTCAAGTAGTGGGAGCTTTCAAACAAGCAGTTCGACTGAATCTGAATTTGAACCAGGCCCTTCAAAGCCAAACACTCCTAAACGCATATTCCTGTCTCACACAGCGTCCGCCATGTCTCAGGGAAACGGAGCACTGAAAATAATAAGCATACCTTATCGCACTTTCTCCTCTCTTGCATTTCCTCCTTCACTCCCCAACATCGCAATGAGTCACTGCGTTCGCTTAAGTTCTCGCCTCACCCCCTTCTCTCCTTCCAGATCTGTTTCTGAGGGATTTTGCGGTCCGTCACCCAAATATATGACCCTTAAAGCATCGAAAAAAAATAAGGAAGACCAAGAGACATAAACAAGACAAAAGAGAGAAACCGTTGAAAGATTCAAGCAATACATGCAACTTTTGCTCACTTAAACGGAAAAGGCTATAAAAATCATCTAATTTAAAATACACATAGCAATTAAATAATACATTATCGGAGCTTATTTATACATTTGGAACATAAAAATGCCTTTTCAAGTAAATACGATTAAAATAAGTTTAATTTAACATTTTTAAAATTTTTGCTAAAAAAGTTCAAAAATCAGCCGTTTAGCAAAACTTCAAGCCAAAAGCGGCAGATATAGGGATTGTCCCAAAAATCTCAAATTTTTTGTGTGAACTTGGTGCCACTAGTGGCCACTTTTCCGCACTACCCATCATCGAAAATCAAAAAAAAGTTTTTTTCGGCCCACCCTACTAAGTACGTTTTGGCGCAGATTTGGTGCAAAATGAAAAAAAATAGCGGTTTCGTAGAAGCTTGGATCAGTAAAGCGATTTTGGCCTCGTCTGGCGCAATTGACACAGGTCTTACATCCCTGAGAGTAGAAAAAGGTTAAAAAAAAGTTTTTAACTTTGATATTACGAAGGGGGACGTGAAATTTCAGAAGGGGAGGCAAGGCGGGATTAAGATTTTTTTAAAATCAGAAATTAAAAGAAATGCAGAAGAGTTTTACCTTTGATTAAGAATTAATATGAGAGTAGAATTAAGCACTTTTATGTACTTTTTTCAGATTTTGCATGAAAATAAGTACTTTTAAGCACCAAAAATTTCCTTTGAAAAATTTAAGCACTTTTAAGGACTTTCAAGGACCGTACGAACCCTGATTCATGATTATCACAATAGCTCCATCTCAAGAACTAATGCCTGAATTTTCACCAAACTTCAGATTCAGTTAGTCCCTGATATAAATTAGTGCTGTTTAGTTTTTTGTGTAAATTGCCCAACAAGTGGTGCTGCTAGGCTGAATTTATTACGACTGCCGCAATAACTGTATCTCAAGGACTAATGCATGAATTTTCATCAAACTTCAGATTCAGTTAGTCCCTCATATAAATTGGTCCTGATTAGTTTTTGGAGTAAATCGACGAACAGGTGGCGCTGCTAGGTCGATTTTTTTACGATTTCCACAATAGTTCTACCACAAAAACTAATGCATGGATTTTCATCAAACTTCAGATTCAGCTATACAACTTTACGTAAGTTGCTGCTGATTAGATTTTGGTGTAAATCACCTAACCAGTGGCACTGATATGCTTTATTTTTCAGGAAATATTAACATGCATGAGATAAAGTTTTGGGATTGCCACATCCAACTAGTTTCTTTTAGTTTAATATTCAATTTAACATGCCTAAAAATGTAAACATGCATCAATATATATATTAATGAAAACAGAAAAATTAGAATAAAAATAAAACATCTGATAGCAAATTTACTTAATGCAGTCTCATTACATTACCTGTAAAGCAGAATTCATAAAGCAAGTATTTCCTAAATTACTCAGACCACATAAACCAGGCTGCACATTGCCAGCTGCACCAGAATGATATTCATAGGAATAACTAGAATTTCCATAATTACTTCCACTAACACTTCCATAACTTCTAGTAGCCCTGTGAAACATTTTTAACAATTTAGTATTCTATTTAATAAGAATTAAATTAAAAAGGAAATACAAAGGCTTAGAAACAAAATGGGCATGAAAAAGATATTTTCTAATAAAGAAATATATTGGAAGGGGCAAAAAATCATTTAGACCATTTATTTGCTTTTTAGTGCCTATAAAACTACGAGTATAATATATACAATATATTAGCCATACTTGCCAATATTTGGCAAGAGCTTTTTATAGCATACCTTGGGATTATTCAAATCAATGCATCTAGCACACAAGTTGCACAGCAAACAGGTCACATACAGCATGACTTATACAGTCCCCAAAAGTAGATTGAAAAATATCTTAAAATATATGGAGACAGGTTAGAAAAGCGACTAGCCAGAAAAATACAGCGTAATAGAATTAAGAAAAGTATTAACAAAATATTACACTAAGTAGGTAAGAAGAAAATTTACACGCATTAATCTGCAATGCCTAAAATAACCTGTTTCAGTATCTGTCATGCTGCATGGTTTCTGCTATTTATTAGTAACTTATGTTTTAACAAATACTTTGAATAGAAATTTTTCAGAAAATACTTGTGTTCAGAGACAGTCTCCAATTTCATATGTCTTGCAAAATATCATTGAGATGAGCAAAACAAAACTTTTAGAAACCATTAAAGTCTTATGAGGAGACTAATGGTTTCTTTGTTACTCTACTCCTTTTTAACTGTTCAGTCAATCAAAATCTAATTCAGCACAGTGATAGATGCCATGGTTTTTGTAAAAAAAATAATAATTTCTCAAAATTAGTGCACTTGAAGAATAACTAAAGAACATATGTGCCATAGACTTACATTAAAAGCAACTATCTTTTTAAATTTCTAAATCCATTTTTTTTCTTCTCTCCACTGGTCAAAGAGAGAGAGAAAAAAAAAACTGCACAGACAATATCTACATTATAAAGCAAGAAACAAGTCCGTGAGTAACAATGACATCATACTGGCAATGAATAAAAAAAAACTAATAATAAATTTTGCTTTTTTGGAAATTTATTAACTTCTAAACATCTTAATTTTTACACTATAGAATATGGAAATAAATGTGCTTTAAAATGCATTTCTTTTAAAAACTGTACCAATATTTTCTGGTATTTTATTGATTATAAAATAATATAGCATGAGTTAAAAAAAAAAAAAAAATCATTATCATATACAGCCGCTTATAAAATTGGCATGCATGCACTTAAAACTTCAGTGTTTCTGGCTAATATTACACAACTAAATTAAAACTTCATTGATAAATAAACTAGGCAGGGGTGATTGTGACTCAGAGTGAAAAACCCTGAAAATTAATTGATACAAAGTGAAAAACCCTGAAAATTATCGATGCAAAATATACCAATATCAATTTACATAACAACTGATTCTGCAACAGCATGGCAATCAAATGACATATTTCTGCTATTGTTTGAAATATACACAAATTGCAGAAAAACATAATTCGGTAAACTTACATTAATTTCACTGAAAGCTAAATGACTTCATCAAATGGAGAGTCAGGGGAGATTCCGAGTAAAATTTTTTTTTTTTTTTTTTTTTTTTTTTCGGAAATTAACATCACATTTTCGGAAATACATTGGCGGCAGCGGGGGAATTACGGTTTTTCGCGATCTTTTGACGAAATTTGCCGTTTTTTCGCGATCCTTTTTACGAAATTTGCCGTTTTTTCGTTACCTTTTGTAGGAAAGTTGCCGTTTCTGCGATCTTTTAGGGGGAAATTTACCGTTTTTCGCGATTTTTTTGGTGAAATTTGCCGCTTTTTCGCGATCTTTTGACGAAATTTCCTATTTTTTCACGATCTTTTGACGAAATTTGCCGTTTTTTCGCGATCCCTTTTTACGAAATTTGCCGTTTTTTCGCGATCCTTTTTACGAAATTTGCCGTTTTTTCGCGATCCTTTTTACGAAATTTGCCGTTTTTTCCTTATCTTTTGTAGGAAATTTGCCGTTTTTGCGATCTTTTGGGGGAAATTTACCGTTTTTCGCGATTTTTTGACGAAGTTTGCCGTTCTTTCCTGATCTTGTGGTGGAAAATTGGCCGTTTTTTCGCGAAAATGCAATTTTACTTCTAAGTGGCTAAGTATTAAAGAAAAAAAAGAAAAAAGAAAGAAAAATAGAAATTTTGTTTGTTTTCCTAGCTTTACTCTTACACAAGGTAAATTTATTTTTCCTGCTTTCTTCCTGGGTATGCAATTCTGGACATTGTTGTACTGAGATTGAGATGGATAACACTTCACAGCAACTTCTCTGAAAGGAGAGGGACAGCAGAGAGGGCGGGGAGAGATTCACTCCTGGCTCTAATTATGTGTTTTTTCTGCGATCCTTTCACGAAATTCGCTTTTTTCTGCGATCTTTCGCGAAATTTCCATTTTTTTTCGCTATTCTTTGACGAAAATCGCGTTTTTCCCCCCGTGATTCTTTAACAGAGTTTGCATTTTTCTTGCGATCCTTCGACGATATTTCCGTTTTTCTAGCGATCCTTTGACGAAAATCGCGTTTTCCAGCGATCCCCGGAATGGGGGGGGGGGCTTAATCCCTGACGGGTTTTAATTATGCGTTATTTCTACGAAATTCGCGTTTTTTCGCGATTCTTTAAAGAATTTTTTTTTTTTTTTTTTTTTTTTTTTTTTTTTTTGTGATCTTTTAATGAAATTTGCGTTTTTCCCTCGATTCTTTGACGACATTTCCGTTTTTCCAGCGATCTTTGGACGAAAATCGCGTTTTTACCCCGATCTGCTGACGAAAATCTTGTTTTTTTCTTTCGCAATCCTTTGCAAATTTTGCCCTTTTTCGCGATCTTTTGACGAAATTTGTGTTTATTTCGCGATCATTAGACGAAATTAGTTTTATTTCGAGATCCTTTGACATATTTCGCGTTTTTTACGCGATTCTTTGGTGAAATGTGTTTTTTTTTTTTTTTTGGCGATTCTTTAAACAAATTCGTGCTTTTCCCGCGATTCTTTAACGAAATTTACGCTTTTCCCACGATCCTTTGACGACAATCGCGTTTTTCCCACGATGTTTTAACGAAAATCGCATTTTTCCCGTGATTCCGGGATCGGGTAAATCCTTCCCGGTTCTAATTATGTGTTTTTTTCTGCGGTCCTTTGACAAAATTCGCGTTTTCCCGCGATTCTTTAAAGAAATTCATGTTTTTTTTCGTGATCCTTTAACGAAATTCGCGTTTTCCTGCGATCCTTTGACAATATGTCTATTTTCCCCGCGTTCCTTTGACGATATGTCTATTTTCCCCGCGTTCCTTTGACGATATGTCAGTTTTTCCGGCGTTTCTTTGACGATATGTCAGTTTTTCCGGCGTTTCTTTGACGTATGTCCGTTTTTCCCGCGAAATTTCGACGAAAATCTCATTTTTCCTGCGATGTTTTTACGAAAATCTTAGTTTTTTTGGGGGATCCTTTGCAAAATTCGTGTTTATTTCGAGATTTTTAAACGAAATTTGCGTTTTCCCGCAATTCTTTGACGAAATAGTCGATTTTTTTCTCGGCGACCATGTCGAAATTCGCGATATTATTTTATGTCCGAATTTTCCACTAAACGTAACGATCTCATAAACCCGGAAGAATAGATCGAAAAACCCGGAAATCCGGTCTACACCCTGAACACAATCGCCCCTGACTAGGAGGCGCATGAGGAACCTGCACAAAATTGAGCTGAACGAGAAAACATTCATTTGATGTCATAGCAGACATTGATTATTTCTAATTTTGAAATGAATATTGACAGCAACAATATACCTGCTCTGATAAAGTTCTCGGCTGACAAAAACTATGATATCAACTTAAGAATAACAATACTTTCTTTTTACGAAAATTTGTGTTATTTCATTTGTTTAAATATAATTACTGTTATCTTTTATAATTCCTTTATCAAGACAGTGTCTTCTGTTTAATATACAGTCGAACCTCTATTTAACGAAGTCGCTAAATCCAGCAAAAAAGTTCGTTATATGGAAAATTCGTTAGAGATTCACCTTTTAAAATACTTTAAACTACATAAAACAGATTTTAAATTCATAAACACTAAATATTTTTACTAAAAGTAATTAATCACATTTTTGTTTAATAAATTATATCGATTTGTTTTATTTATTTTATCCACCAATATCCATCATCAATTCATTTTTTCTATGTGTTTAAATCTTTGAAATCTGCAAGGAAAACAAAACATTGTCCGGGAATACACTGTATTTTCTGTTTAAAGTAAATAATTTTACATTAAAATTAACGAATTTTAATCACATTATCGCATTTATTATTATTATAACAAATAATTTTAACCATACATTAACATATGCATCCTTAAATTTAACTTCGGAAAAACTCTGTTAATTTTGCCTGAGTTTTTTATTTAAAGAAGTGCTTTCTCTCATAATACGTCTCGCATCTTTGCAATGCACCAAAAACCCCTTCATGCGTATTTTCTTCCAACTATAATTCGCGTCGGATTGTTTCAAATGATTTTAGCATTTCATCATACGAAGTTTTGTTAATTCCTGCATAATGACCATTTCCATCCCTATCATATTCGTCTTCATCGCAATTCATTGCTGTATTGTTTTTATTTTTCACACTGTCGAAAATATCCAATTCGGATAGTGTTTCCGAGGTCTCAATTTCAAAATTAAGTGAAATACAACCATCAATCAGCACATCATGGTTAATTTCTTCTTCTTTTCTCATCTGTATCCACATTTTTTTAAGTTACTCTAAGGGATTATCGTCTTCGTCTTCCGCACTTACCGAATTCTCACTGCTGACAAAGAAGGCGCCTGGTAAAACCAGTTCAAGGCCATTGAACATCATAAAATGTGTTTGAAGAAAGAATAAGTTTGAAATGTCCAGAAATATTTTGAGAAATAGGGAGAAAAAAAAAATTTTTGATCACAAGAAAAAGTTCGTTAAATAGAGAATGCACTTCGCTATTTGGAGGTTATTTTACGAAGAAATTCGCAAAATATTCTTGGTTCCAAGGATAAGTTCGCAAAATAGAGGTTCGTTAAATAGAGGTTCGACTGTAATAACAAACCATTTTCGTAGAAAACTTAGAGTTGCCACTCTTATCTTGAAAAAAAAAAAAAAAAATCCCTGAGTTTTCCCTGTACTACAATGTGTTTATTACTATGCTGAGCAGGCAAAAATATAAGCGTTTATGTATATTAGTTAGCCATCTTATAATTTACCATTACCCAATTAATTGACCAAATAGAATATATTATATGATATGAGCAAATGAAAAACTCCAAGTTGTTACACTTATTATTTAATCTCACATTTTACATTAATAATAATGAAAACAGTAAAGCAATACTCAAACATTCTGCTAAAAAATACTTTGAAATATTTGTAAAGGAATGTTAGAATATGTAAAAACTTTGAATCTAATAATCATTCAAATTAATATTATTCACATTGAAATATGGATCCATGACACAAAATAGACGACTTTGGTACACAACACTCTTTTTTTTTTTTTACTTTAACAAATATAAGACAATATTAGCTGTTAATTATTCTTTTTTGATAATTCTCTTATTTTAACATAAATTTCTGCAACTTCTACAGATTTTTCAGTTATTAGTTTCATTTTACTTACCCATCATACATAGTATAGGGCAAGTCTTGTAATCGTTTTAAAAATCGGGAATTTTTTTTTTGACAGATTTACACGTTCTATTATTAGATTCTAAAAAACATTTTTAGAAAAAAATTTTTTTTGCCGTCCATCTGTGTGTATATCTGTAAACGCTCTATCTCCCAAACAAACTGAGATAGAGACTTGAAATTTGTTGTGTACTTAGTATGTAATAATGGGAAGAAGCCTATCGAATATCAGTAAACTCGATTATCTGGAACTATTTTTTTCGGACTCTCGAAATATTCGTTCTGATAAAAAAGTATACAAAAATTTTCGAAATTGTTTAGTTGAAGGAGCGAATATAAAAGACAATAAAAAAACAAATTTTGCATAAAGAAGGAAGTCGATCTGATAATTAGTTGCCGAAATATTTGTAATCATTTTTCACACTCTTCGATTTTTTTTTTTTTTACCCTGTATTTCATTCAAATTTCAATTCAAAGATATAATTTAATTGGAAACGAGATGCTTAATTCGACACAGTAAACTGTTAGTTAATATGATTATTATTTTTGGAGTTATAAGGATGTTTCTTTTACACAATTTGGTACTACTCGATTATCCCGTCGGCCAAAAAACTATCGCCAAACTTTATAGTTTGGCGATAGTTTAGATTAAATGTCACATTCACTTGACATTAAACATGTTACAAAGTGTTTGTTGCGTCATCAAGTGATTTTTAATTCGACGTTTTATTTGTATTTGTATTAATCTTTCATTAATTTATTTGTTCTTTCATTATTTAAAATGCCAATCTATACAGCTGTTCTGTTGCGAAATGTCACCAACTTGGCAATATATCACCAAATTTGGCAACCAAAATGAGTCGCCAAAAGTGACACCAACTTGGCGATATCTTTAAAATTTCGCCAAATTGCCATAGACGTCCACTGCGGACATGCCAAGTTCTCAAAGCCAAAAATAAGGAGATTTTATTTCAGAAATCAGGAGATATTTTTTCAGTGCAAACATATTAAATTTTAAATGTAAACAGGCTTAGTACAACTTTAATTTTAAACAAGACTTGGATACAAATAAAGATTAAAAAGAAATAGGGAAAATATATATACTTATTATTAGATGAAGAATGCACCTAAGCATACGGTGCTTAGGATGTTTTCAACATACTTTTAAATTAAATACACATTACAGGAAGAAATTTTGTTTCTTCATAAACACATAAAACTGTAGTGAAGGTCTCAAGACAAATTATTGATAACCAAAACATGTCTATCGTAGCAGTCAAAATGCCTTAACCACTTCACCGGCTGTCCCGAGATAAGTCGGTGGTAAAAGCACTGTTTCCCCATACCTGTCGCTGGTGAAGTGGTTAAAGAGATCATTTATAATGAATCTAGTGTAGTTTTATCACATAAAATACAACTGATCAGTTGTACTAAAGAACAGCTGGGGTTTTTCATCTCTAAATTGCAGTACATTTGAGGGTAAAATAATAGAATATCAAAAAATATGAAAAATCAGGAGAAATATGTCAAAAATCAGGAGTATGGGCAAATATGTGAAAATCAGGAGTCTCCTGCCGAAATCAGGAGACTTGGCAAGTTTGCATTGTAAACCAATGGGGTTTACTTGCTTACAGAAAATCAACAAATTGAGATATTTTAATGCAAGTAAAACTAATATTAGCAAATTTGATATTAGCAAAGGGATTATATTAATATTTAAGAGAGTCCAAGTAAATTAAATTATGAATAAAAGTAACATGACACAATGCTTAGCATGCTTTCCCAAACATACATTATAAGGGAGACCAAACTGGTCGCCAAGGGCGGCTAGTTTGCATAATTTTGCGAGTAGTTTGGCGATTTATATAATTTATCGAAATTGGTCGACGGGATAATCAAGCAGTACCCGCAATTCAGCAATAGAGCATTGCTATGTATTAAAAATATTTAAATATATGTTTAAATTTTATTTTGGAGTTGCAATGCATTTTATAAATAGTTTACACATATTTTATTTTTATATTATGCATATCCATAGGAGGCCCACAACGACTAGTTTTTATTCTCAGGGCTTGAAATTAAATTTTTCCTAGGAGAGAGCTATTTGGGAGGGTGAAAAAAAATCAAAAATCCACTGTTATTTTACATGCAGTTTAAAGAATTACATTAACAACACACATATGACAAAATACCATTGAAGCAATTTAAATTAACAACTCAGAATAATTATTCAAAATGTTTTTTTTTTAATTCAAAAAAGGAAAGTTACGCTTTTATACAATCTATTTTTCAACTTTCAACCAAATGTCCATGGGTCCTTAACAATAGGGTTGTTAAATGAATTTCGGAATTTAGATTTTATTCTATTTTTAGCCCTGAATCCGGTTTCACAAGGTAAAATTGTAATAGTCAGCACAAGCACAACATTTATAACTTTGGTAATTATCGGTCATGCATGGTAATGCTCTCTTAAAATTTTTTCAGAAAACTTTGCAATATCTGATATGCCTTCATTTTTAACTACTTGCATGGACAATGCAAGTTGGGGATGAAATCTTCAATATCCATTTCTAGACAAAATTTTAGTAATCCTTTGCCAAAATTCTCATTTTTTTCGCGATCTTTTGGGTGAAAATAGTGTTTTTTCGTGGTCCTTTGACGAAATTCTTTTTTTTCGATATCCTTTGACAAAATTTGCGTTTTTTTTTGCGAGCTTTGGATGAAATTCGCGTTTTTTTGCAATCCTTTGACAAAATTCGTGGGGTTTTTTTTGTTGCGATCCTATGTTGAAATTTGCGTTTTCCCGCGATATTTTGACGAAACGCGCAGTTTTCTGCGATCCTTTGTCAAAATGTGCGGTTTTTTGCGATCCTTTGATAAATTTCGTGTTTTTTAGCGATCCTGAAATTTGCGTTTGACTAAATTCACGTTTACTCCGTGATCCTTTGACGAAATTCGTGATCCCTTGATGAATTTTGAGTTTTTCTGTGATCCTCTGACAAAATTAGCCTTTTTCCTTGATCCTTTGCCGAAACTAGCACTTTTCTGTGTTCCTTTGCCGAAACTAGCACTTTTCTGTGTTCCTTTGCCGAAGTGTGTGTTTTTTTCGATCCTTTGATAAATTTCACAATCTGACAAAATTCACATTTTTTCCACGATCCTTTGACGAAATTTGCGTTTTATTCGCAATCCTTCGACGAAATTGACGATATTTTCTGCGAACGATTTACAAAATTGATTTTTTCGACTATCATTTGTCGAAATTCGCGGTATTTTTGTGTTATATTTTTTATGACTGAGTTGGTGCTCGATTTTTCATAATTTTCGGAACCGAATGCCTTAAATATTCGGAAAATTCGGAACAGGATCACCTCTGAATTTGCCAATCGGTCGCAGAGAATAACGCGAAACTTGTCAACTGATCGTGGAAAAAAATGAAATTTGTCTGCTGGTCGCGTGAAAAATTTGTGAATTTCAACAATCTTTTGCGGTAAAAAAACTCAAAATGTGTCAATCGGTCGCATGAAATTCGCAAGGCGTTGTTTGCGGGAGTTGATCGTAATTTCAAAATGAAAAATATTTCGGAAAATGGTAAAATTTTTTGGACGGGACCCTCCCGTCCTCGCTATTCTTTTGGACGGGATTTCAAAATTTTGGGCGAAAATCCGTCCTGAAATTCAAGCCCTGATTCTGCAACAATTTAATTTGTTGCGACACTTTTCGCTTGATGTTTTCTTTTTCATTTTCTTTAATCTGACTTTGTCTCTATTTTTCGAGATCTTCATGATACCTCATACACGATAATTTTGCATATTGAAGAAGTATATCTTTTGCCAGTGGCACATTTACAACACCTCCATAGTAATTCACAGCATTATACACTGTTCTTAAACTAATTAAAGAATCTTCTTTTAGATTTTCAACAAGCATATCTTTGCTGATATTGAATCCACTTTCCACGGTTGCATTACCGCGAGATAAAATAAGCACTAATTTCACTATGTCCCATAAATCTGCAAATTCTTTCGGTTTTAACAAAGCATAGTAAAAATCAAATTGAACATGCTCAGTAAAACAATCCAACTGTTATTTTTAATCATTTTTCAATTTTTCTAGAAACACTTCAAACTGGATTTTTGCTTGCTCTAAACATCTAGATGAAATCTACCATTTTGAATACAAAAACTGAAGTAGATGTATCGTGTGTTTCACACAATACTGCATTATTTCGCAAGGATTTAAACATGATGCAGCTTTTAACGCAGCCGACATTTCCTAAGAAACCAAAGTGTTATCTTTTTTCTTAACACTTTCTTTGGGTACAAAATCAAACATTTCAGACAAAGTTGATCATAAAGTTAGTGTTCTATTCTTTGCATGGCTTGTAACAGCTTGCTTTTCCATGTTGCTCAGGCTGAAAATTCTCTTGCAAAGTTTACAATACGTACTAAATGGATTTTTTGGGACTACCGCAATCCAACCAGAAAAATTCGGATATATATATGTGAATCCATCCAATCCGTATTAAATATGGACTTTGAAGAACTTATTACAAATTTAAGAAATTTAATCGATTAAAGCACACTTCTTTTATTACGTCAAATAAAACACAAACTAAAGCAAAATGGAACTCCAACATTCGAGAAACAAGCGCCCGGCGATTACATCAACGTTGTTTTGTTTTCACGGTACCAGGTGCATGTTACAAGAAATTTCTGGCTACAACTACTGGTAAATTTAACCCTTAAAGAAAAAAAAAAAAAAAAAAAAAAAAAGGTATGGTGCATTTTGTGCAGTAATCCCAGAATTAATAAAAACTGCAAATAAGTAATTTCATTAGTCAGTAGCAAAAATAACAAACATTATTTGCAGCTTGTTGTGCATTTGTACTAAAAAATTACTGTTAATTACCAAAATCTAAACTTACACACATGTATGTGTATGTTAAACAAAAAATTATGAAAATGAGATAAGGATAGCCTGTTATATCTGAAATCCTCAAAATATTTAAATAACAGCATTATTACCTCTCAGTAGAGATTATTAGCTTTCAATGGTTATTTTTTTTCCTTCTTTTTAAGTTTTGCTGCCTTTTCAATACCTAATTATTTTTTTTTAATTTAGTATATATGAGTTACAAAATAAACTATTCAACCTATACCGAAGAAGCTCTTGCTGTGTATAACATTTTTATACCAATTAGTTCTTTTTTCTTTTGCATTCATTTACAATTTAGTTGTTGATACTCAGGAATTAAGCTTGGAAACAATTATTTAAAGCTTTTTTTTTTATTATTCATAAGCAGGGTTCATACAGAGTTGGGAAGAAAAAATCCAAGGAGTATCGAAAAAAATTCCAAGGAGTCCAAAAAATTTTAAGGATTTGCCATTTTTTTTTGTAGTTGTTGCTTTTATGTGCTGCATCGTTATGTGGTATGCACACTCCAATTTTGATCAATCAAATCCCAAACACTTATTATGTATATCACATACATGATACATCTTAAAGAAAATTTTAAAAGGTAAAAAAAAAAAAAAAAAAAATGAATGCTAAACGCAACATACAAGAAAAAATATGACAAGTTATAGTTTTTTCTTTTATTCTTTTAGAACAGCGGTAATCGATTCCTTTGAAGGTAAAACTTTGACAAAATTCGCATTCCCCCCCCCCCCCCCCCCGTTCATATGATGAAATTCGCGGCGTTCTGAGGGAAATGCGCGTTTTTTCGCGGCGTTCTGAGGGAAATCCGCGTTTTTTCGCGCCGTTCTGAGGGAAATCCGCGTTTTTTCGCGATCTTCTGAGGGAAATCCGTGTTTTTTCGCGATCTTCTGAGGGAAATCCGCGTTTTTTCGCGATCTTCTGAGGGAAATTCGCGTTTTTTCGCGATCTTCTGAGGGGAATTCGCGTTTCATTTTGATCGTTTGACGAAACTGACGTTTTTTTCGCGATCCTTTGACGAAATTTGTGTTTTTCGCGATCTTCTGGTTAAAATTCGTCTGTTTTTCGCGATCTTCTGGCAGAAATTCGCGTCTTTTTGCGATCTTCTGGCAGAAATGCGCGTTTTTTCATGATGATCTGGGAGAAATTCGCGTTTTTTTCGCGATCTTTTCATGGAATTCGTGTTTTATTTCGATCGTTTGACGAAACTGACGTTTTTTTCGGGATCTTTTGATGGAAACCCCGTGTTTTTCGCAATCCTTTGACGAAATTTGCGTATTTTTAGCGATCTTTCGAGGAAATTCGCGTGTGTTTTGCGATCTTCTGGGGGAAATTCGCGTGGGTTTCGCGATATTTTAATAGAATTCGCGTTTTATTTCTATCGTTTGACGAAATTGACGTTTTTTGCGATCTTTTGATGGAAACCGCGTGTTTTTCGCGATCGTTTGACGAAATTGACATTTTTTGCGATCTTTTGATGGAAACCGCGTGGTTTTCGCGATCGTTTGACGAAATTCGTGTGTTTTTCGCGATCTTTTGAGGAAATTCACGTGTTTTTTGCGATCTTTCTAGGAAATTCGCATTTTTTGCGATCTTTTGAGGAAATTCGCGTGGGTTTCGCGATATTTTAATAGAATTCGCGTTTTATTTCTATCGTTTGACGAAATTGACGTTTTTTACGATCTTTTGATGGAAACCGCATGTTTTTCGCGATCGTTTGACAAAATTGACATTTTTTGCGATCCTTGGATGGAAACCGCGTGTTTTTCACGATCGTTTGATGAAATCACGATTTTTTTCCGCGATCGATTGACGAAATTTGACAGTATTTTTTGAGACATATTTGCGAAAAAACGCGATTTTTCTGTGATTCTTGGCTAATTGACAAACATCGATGAAATTTAAAATAAAGATCGGTTAATAGCGTTGAAAAACGGACTTTACGAACCTAATAATTGAAAAAAGGAGCCAGTGGGAGCCCTGCTATAAGATTATCCTAACCAATCAATGCTGTGCTTCATAAATGACTGGCATAAAGGATTTACCGTGCGTTTTACAATCAAGATTTTTTTTTTTCCTCGGCAGCAATATCGCTTGCGCCCGAAGCCGCAATACAATTTAAGGAGTTTCTAAGGAGTGGTTTGCTTATCTAAGTAGTTCTAAGTACTACTTGGGAGTGTTTTCATTTCTAAGGAGTCTAAGGAGTCTGTGCGAACCCTGCATAAGTCAAAATACCCATAGAAACTTTCCAATTATGTTCATCTTAGATTTTAATAATTTTTTTGACATTTTAAACATTTAGAAATTTTTTGATTTTAATCAATGTTTTTTTAAAAATAATCGGTTGATTAAAATCACGATTTAATCGCTGATTTAAATCAACTGATTAAAATCGTTGACACCCTAGTCAAAAAGCCAGCGAGAACCCTGCACAGAGGGTTTCATTTAATATTCCTTTCAAAACACCTCATCCTTTAATTAAAAAATCCAAAATGGTAATTTATAATTATTAAATCCTAATATAGATCGGGTAGACATAGAGGGGTGAGGGTGGAGGTAAGAAAGGGGGTGTGAAGAATAACATTATTGGGCACATGTCGAAAATGTGAAATAAAAGGCAGGTGGCGCTGCTAATTCGATATCCCCCCACTTGTAATGTGAAATGAAGAAAACACTTCAGTGTTTTCTTGTATATGATTGAACCACCGATGTAATGATATTGTGTAATGTTCGCTTCGAAAAGAAGCTATGAAGGAGAGATCCTAATAATATCTTGGAATACTCCTGATGAAGATTTGCGAATAAAAATATTGTTAAGTTTTTAAGAAGCCACTATATCATTTAGAAGTAAGATCACTTAAAATAGCTACCCTCGGCATAAATTGGAACGAAGCCAAAAAGGTTTCTATAGCACATGGCCTTACATTTAAGGTATTACATGCCACACCAGATTAAATTTGATGTTAGCGAATTTTTCATAGCGCACTCTGGCGACAGAATGATGAGAATGTGGGAGAAGCTGTAAATGTTGAGATTTTTTGTAATTTTTTTTTCCCTTGATTTTTGGAAAAATTTATGGGGTAGTAATGAACAAAGTAATGAACAAATTCAAACTTTAAAACACTCTCTAGTGATGAAAAAATGAGTTAAGAGGAGTGCTTACTAATGAATAAGGCCGAGAGCTTGAAAACGATGTCACATGTACTTTTTGAGATAAGGGTGTATTTGAAAACCTCTAGTCCTTATTCATTGTGGTACCCTGGTGAAATTGTAGCAAACCCTCTCCTTTTCCAGTTTCTGAAAGAAAACCTTTGCAGTTTGATTAAAATCAATGCTTTAATTGAATTATGAATATTTTTCATTCTTTTAAGAGGTTTTTTAATTAATAACGTACGTTAATTAAGACTTTGAGTAAAATGGCTGCGACTGACAGACACAGACGTGATCTTATAATGGTTCTGTTTTTACTTTTTAAGTACGAAACCCTAAATAATACAATTTCTTTGACAATATGAAAAAAAAAAAATAGCAACCGGATGTTGTAGCATTCTGTAAAATTCTTCGTGTGGCATTATTTTAAAGTGGAAACTTGCATTTTAGCTCATAAAAGCACAATCTGCAATGATTCATTAACATGATGCCTGATTGAAAGATGCTTATAGCTGTGATGAAGTTTTATTTCTAAAGAGAAACATCGGTGATTTCACTATTTGAAGAAACTTCGATTCTGATTGTTTCAGTGTTTAAGCTTGTGGTTCGATTACATGCGTGTTAAATTGTGATTTCATTTATATTTTCTGCAAAACTCTTTCGTGGGGGTTCTAATGGTTTCTTTGTCACTCTAAAAAACTCCTGATGATCATCTAATTAAGCACAGTGATAGTGTCAGAAGTGTCAACATTAAAAGTCTATTAAAAATCCCCCAGTAAAAGTCTCAATCTTTTTTGTAATTTATAAATCCATTTTTTCTTTCCTGTTGCCGCAAAAAAGAAACTGCATGAAAAATATCTATATTATGTAGCAAAATAGTCCATGAGTAACACAGATGTCATATTGGTGATGTAACCTGCATAATAAATTTTGCTTTTTTATAAATTTATTAATGTCTAAACATTGCAAAATTTTAATTTTTACATTGTCGAATAAGGATTTTTTAATTTTTTTTCAAAACTTATCTCAATTGCTAAAATTTTATTGGTAATAAAATTATTTTCAAGCATATCTTTTAGGGTTTTGTTCGTCTGACGAAACCCTGAAACACTATTTTCTCACTCCTCTAACTGTGTGTGTGCATGCCCGTCACATAGCTCGTTCTCAGAAACACTATAAGTTAGAGATTTGAAATTTTGCATTCTTATAGCTAATACCTCCAATCACACCCTGAAATTGCCATTCGGAAATAGTGGTATGAACACTTATAAACCTTTTCTTATTAAATAATTAATACTTATCTCATAACGCGCCATCGAAAAACCCAAGCAAATTGTTAGATTTCCTAATTTAAATGAAATCTCCGTTAAAAAAGCATGTGCCTCAATCTTAATCTCGCATTTGATGGAAATAAAAGGAATTAATTAAATAATAATTAATAAGCTTGTAATTAAGCTATCTCTTTGAATTTGGTATGTATGAAATCTGAGAGAGATTTCCCGGCCGAATGTCAAAAAATTTTATCGAAAAATTTAATATTTAAAAAGTTTAAATTTCGTATTAGAATGTTCTCTGCTTAAATTTCTCCCGCGCTGATATGTGTGAAAGATGACGGCAGCTGCGCACTGCTGAAAGGAAATCTCATTTCATTGTCTTTTCAAATACACAGGGATGAGAATTACAAAAAAGCAAAAAGACTGAAACCACGCGCAAACAAAAAATTTTACCACATTTTATCCGTAAAAGATACTTTAAGAAATAAAACCAGGGTCTGATTTCCGGGCAAATGGAGACAAGTGCACAAGCCTGTATACTACATTACAGGAGTGAAAATAGCCAAATTACACACAGCTCTTAAAACATTGAGTGTATATCATATGAAATGCTCGACTTATCAGAATCATGACCGCTCCTGAAAATGAAATAATTTAATTAAAAATAGAGTTTGTGTGTCATAATTTTAATAAATTTTTTAGCAAAAATATGAAAAACTTAGTGAAAATCACAATGGTTAGTTATTTTTCGTCACACGGGCTAATTGGACCAGGACCTACAGCCAGCTTAGTGTGAATTCTGAATCAGGAGTGATTCTGAGTAAAAAAAAAAAATTGAAATTCACAGCAAATTTTCTGAAAGGTTACAAAAGAAGGGGAAGGGGAGGATACACTAAAAGCACTAAATACATGTATTTTTGCGCCATTTTGACGAAATGCGCAGCTTTTTCGCGATCTTTTGACGAAATGCGCAGCTTTTTCGCGATCTTTTGACGAAATTTGCTGCTTTTTCGCGATCTTTTGACAAAATTTTGCTTTTTTCGCTATCTTTTGACGAAATTTTCTGCTTTTTCACGATCTTTTGATGAAATTTGCCACTTTTTCACGATCTTTTGATGAAATTTGCCGCTTTTTCAGGATCTTTTGATGAAATTTGCCGCTTTTTCACGATCTTTTGATGAAATTTGCCGCTTTTTCAGGATCTTTTGATGAAATTTGCCGCTTTTTCACGATCTTTTGACGAAATTTGCCACTTTTTCACGATCTTTTGACGAAAGTTGCCGCTTTTTCACGATCTTTTGACGAAATTTGCAATTTTTATCGCGATCTTCGGACGAAATTTGCCGTTTATTCACGATCTTCTGACAATATTTGTAGTTTTTTTGCGATCTTTTGGTGACATGTACCGCTTTTTCGCGATCTTTTGACAAAATTTGCCGCTTTTTCACGATCTTTTGACAAAATTTGCCACTTTTCGCTATCTTTTGACAAAATTTGCCGTCTATTCGAGATCTTCTGACGAAATTTGCCGTTTTTTCATCACCTTTGAATGTTCTTTCAAAATCGGAAGAAAATTGGAATCGATAGGAAAGTGAAAATTTCGGAAAATAACAAAATTTTGCAGGAGAAAAAATACGGAATCTTCGGAAAAAAGGCGGAATTTTGAGGAAAAAAAAGCGGAAATTCCTTGAAATAACAAAAAAGCGGAAATCCGCCAAAAGACTGAAAATTCTCATCCCTGAATACAGAAATTAAATTTTTATCGATCGATTTTTAGTGGATTTTTTGCGTTCTACCCTATGCAGAAAATTGAAATTCATACCAAAATAAAGTAGAATTTTTTCCGTGTATTTCAATACTTGTTACGAATTTGTATGACCGATACTTCGGCAGATGAGATTTCGCTTTTTAAATGTCCACTTCATTTATTTCTTAAAATACTCTGTGGTAAGTGGTAACCCTGCATCGGTTGATTTTACGGAGCATCTGCCGAATTTACTGGCAACTGCTTGGGAGAAACTCCGGAGGATTTGGAGAAAGTGCATTCAAAAGGTTGATTGGTTAATTTTAGAATTTAATTAGCGCGTAATTAGGTTAATTACCAATTTTTTCAAAATTTTATGATTTGTTGTTTGATGTGAGGTGTCCAGATATAAGTACCCAAAATTTCAAGTCTCTAACATGTATAGTTTTTCAGAACGGGCTCTGTGACGGACAGACAGACAGAGGAGCAAGACGAATAGAGTTTCATCAGATGAATGAAACCCTAAAAAATTAGCAATAATAAATAAATTTACAGTCTTTCCTTCATCGTAAAATTTTACAGTGATGTAAAAAAACTATTCGCATTATTTTTTTTTTTTCAACTGTAATTTTATACTGTAACACATTCATTATGTCATAATTAACGGTAGTCTCTTTTAATGACTGTGTATATTAGGATTGTTGGATTCTTTTACTAATAGCAGATAATGCGCAGTGAAATCTGGATATTATGGAAATGCATGTAAGTGGAAGACTTCAGTAAATAACACAGTTGAAGTAAACTATTTAATGATGAGCAAACATTATTTACACATGAAAAAATGTTGTCAGCATAGCTTCGCTGAACTAAACTTAAAGTAACTTAAAATATAAATAACATCTGTTCGTAATAAGAAGAACCGCCAGCAGACTTCATACATTCGTAGCGAAAGCTACGACGCCTTAATTACATGGCGAAAAATCTAAACAGACGTTCCTCACAGGCAAGACAACAGAAGAGAGAAAGATGCAATGCTACATCTCATTAAATACACCAGCTTGTTGTGGAAATCTGCTTAAAGCCGTTGCCATTACATGAAAAGAAATACATACCCAGAACGCCAGTGACTCACGAACGATGACGTCAAACATCGACCAATTAGAATGCAGGAAACATCGCACAGGCCGAGAACAGTGAGTAACGGTGATTAAAGATCACAGCAGTTACGGCGTGACTGAATCGCGTATTTACCGGCAGAAAACATGTGAAGCAATGGCGTTCGGTCGTATTTTAACATAGATTTGGGGATGGTACAAATAAAAGGTACGTCATGTCAAACAGAATTTAATAAAGTTAATTTTAATTTACATTTTAAACAAACATGACATAACAATCAGCCCCCTTTTTAGCATCCCCAAGGCTTTACAAAAAAAAAAGCATTAAAAAAAATACACTTTTCATTCAAAAAAAAGAAGTCCGTCTAATCATAACTAGGTCGGGGAAGCAAATTCATCAGCCAAGCACTGATCAAAGTGACCAAAAATTGTATAAGACTTTTTCTCTAGTTTCAAACTTGGGCCTCAAAATGAATATTCTCAAAAATATTTAAATTTTTTTATAAAATAGACAGTCTCATCAATGTGATGTCAAATGATATGGCAATGAAAAGAGTGATCAAAAATGTAATTCCAAACTAAAACCTCAAAAACTTGTCTACAAAATTTCATTAATTGTTCTTTGACCCGTGGCTTTGTAAATGGATCAGCTAAATTTAATTTATTTGAGATATGCTTTAATTTAAATATTTTATCATAGACTAAATTTCTCAAAAACAAATATTTAATATGGATGTGCTTAGTTTTTTGATTCTCTACAGGTGAATTAGAAAAAGCAATAGCTGCCTGAT
Source organism: Maratus speciosus (assembly GCA_963932465.1). NCBI lineage: Eukaryota > Metazoa > Arthropoda > Arachnida > Araneae > Salticidae > Maratus > Maratus speciosus. The sequence continues at coordinate 79,250,505 of OZ010788.1, read as the reverse complement.
TGTCACAAAATAATGAACATTCTTTTAGATTTAAATTTAAACTTTCATTTTCTAGAACATTTTTAATACAAATTAATTCCTTTGCAGCTTCAGTGAGAGTAACATATTCAGCTTCCATAGTAGAAAGGCTAATGCATTTCTGCTTGAAAGTTTTCCAAGAAATTGGTGAATTATTTAAAAACAAAATAAAGCCTCCTATGGAAACACGATCATCTCTATTTGCTGCGAAGTCAGAGTCAGAATAACAAGAAATTGTCAAATCATTAATTCTAGATAGTTCTAATTTAAAATGCTTAGTATAGTGTAAATAACCTAATAATCTGAGTAAACTTTGCCAGTGCCTCATACCTGGATTTGATTGGAACTGTGATAAAAGATTTACAGCATACATTATATCTGGCCGAGTACGACCAGCAATAAAACTTAAGCAACCTATTAAATTTCTATAAGGGTATTCAGACATCTCATTTACTTCACTTTTTGATTACTTGGAGAGTCCATTTTTGACAAAATCAGCCCCTTGGGCATTGGCACATTGCTCATAGGAAATTTATATTTTGAATACAGGCTACAGACTTTATCAATGTAAGTACTTTGATGAATGTACAGCTTGTCATTAACTTTCTCAAACTCAATACCCAAGAGCTTTTATGTTTTTCCCAAAACTTTCAGGTTGAAAAACTTTTTTGCAGCAAACTTACACCAAGTTCCAAATCACTTTTAGTTTTACCAAATATAACTATATCATATACATATAATAGAAGAACAAGTTTATTTTTATAAGTATAAACACAATTGCACCAGTTAAGTTTAATAAAATTCAATTTTAAAAGTACATCATCTATTTCGTAAAACCATTGTCTACCACTCTGGTGGAGACCATATAAAGATTTATTTAATTTACAAATTTTACCTTCTTTAGTTATGAAACCCTCCGGCTGCCGCATATAGATTATTTTATCTAAATCTGCATACAAGTAGGCATTATTTACATCCACTTGTACATTTAACCACTTAAAAAAAAACACACAAAAATAGTAAAAAACAATCTTATAATTGAAAAACTAACAGCCAGACTAAAAACTTCATCATAGCTTAAACCTTTAATTTGACTAAATCCCTGTGCCACAAGGCGTGCTTTAAATCTTACAATTTCATTTTTTTCATTTTTCTTAACTGTGTACACCCATCTATTACCCAAAATTTGTGCATCCTCAGGCGGCTCAACTAGATCCCAAACATTGCAGTCATACATGACTTGCATTTCCTGGTTTATGGCCTCTACCCATTAAGATGCTTCGGGTGTTTTGGTAGCTTCCTTGTAACTTTTAGGGATTTTTACTTCAATTAAATTAACTTCTGTATTTGAAAAATCTGAAACTTTACCTGACTGACTATTTTTACCGCTGAAATAAAAAAAATCATAATCATATTTTATGTTATTCTCTGCACAATATTTAATGGTATCATTTAAAGATCTTAATTTAAATTTAGTTCCTTCTATGCCATAGTAGATATCTGTCCTGGGTTCATTTTTCCTGCGTACAGCAGTTCGTATCCAATTAATGGATTTGCAAGGAATTACGTTTGAACTATTATTTAAATCATAAGTAAAACATTTAGTTTTTACAGGACTGACGCTATTTTCTTTCATTTTGGATGTGTTATCACATCTATTTTCTGACTCGATTAAGTCATCTATCATAGGGAAGAAATCACCATCGTCTGGGAAGTCTAAGCAAGAAAAAGAACGAAAATTTTGTTTTGAGCTATTTATGATGTCAACCCCCCCTTTTACTCTCATCAAATCTAACATTTATTGTTTCTATAATTCTCTGCTCACTTATAACCCAGATACGGTACCCTTAAGTCATTTGTGCATAACCACACATAATTCCAAGCTTAGCTCTCATATCGAGCTTCTTTTTTTTTTAGGTACACCTACATAAGCTAAGCAGCCAAATTTTTTCAGATGAGAGACGGATGGCTTTCTACCAGAATATAACTCAAAAGGGGTTTTCTTGAAATTTATATGGCAAACTCTGTTCCATACATACGTGAAACACAAAAGAGCTTCTGCCCAAAATTTCTGGGATAAGCCACTTGAATTTAAAAGGGTTTTGACTCTGTCAAGAGCAGTTAAATTGTAGCGTTCCGCACAGCCGTTCATCTCTGGAGAATACGGGTTTGTTCTTTCGTTGGAAATACCCTGACTATCTAGAAATTTTTCAAATTCATCGTTACAAAATTCCAGCCATTCCTAACTGAGACTACCTTTCTATCCAAAAACCTTTCGGCTTTCTTTTGATACCTAAGAAAAGTTTTGAAAACATCAGATTTATTTTTAAGGGCATAAACAGTAACCTTTCTAGAAAAATCATCAATTATAGATAAAAAATATCTGCTTCTCCCATGAGACGAAACAGGCAAGGGTCCACACAAATCCATATGCAGCAGCTGGAGAGGGGATTTGGATCTTATGTAACCTGTTGATTTAAACGACACTCTTTTTGATTTAGCTAATTTACAGGAAATACAATCTTCAGTCAATTTAGATAGCGTTGGTAAACCATTAACAGTTTTCTGTTTACTTGTATTAACGACATATTCACTGATAATATGGCAGAATCTTTCATGCCATAACTCATTAATATCTACTTTTTCTATTTGGTTTCCTGAAAAATTGACTGAATTGTTACTTCCTTCACACTGTATCAAAAATTGAATTGTCCCCTTTCCCTCAACTGGACATTCTCTCTCCCCAACTGCAAGAGACATGTGCAAATCAGATACTGGCTCAAAAGTGAAAAATAAATTTTGATTGCTACAAAAATGTGCTGTAGCGGCTGTATCAAAAACCCATTGGGTATTTCCATAGCCCAGATCTGATGAATTTGCCTTTGCACAGTTCAGGAGAAAGTTCTATTAAACTACATTCCAATTCAGAGAAGGTACAATTAAAAACATGTTTACATTCTACATTACTAGTTTCCAAAGGTTTTGAAAATTTATCTTTAAAATTACTTTTACTTTTAACATTAGATTTCAAATTTCTAGAGCCAAACTTATTAAAATTACTTCTACAATTACCATTAGAATTACTTTTATCATTAGATATTTCATTATTAGATTTACTTAACTTAAGCTTACAATTTGAAATTAAGTGGCCATACATTTTACAATAAAAACAAGGACCAATTTTACTTTTACTAAGACCTTTGGATTTAGATTTACCTGGAAAATGCTTTACAGACGATTCACTAGAAAATGCCACATTTGCAAAATCTATCTGGGACAACTTCAGGCGATTCTCCTCTAATAACAACTCTGATTCAATCCTATCAGGAACAAACTCAATGTCGCTCCATCTATAAATGGCTTGAACTGTGGCTTGGAACTCATTGGGTAGACTCCGAATCACCTGATATCCCAGATAGAGTGGCTGTAATTGGTGTCCAACCTCACGTAGTCGCTCTGCTGCTTGCTTGACTCTACACAGGAAAAGTCCAAGGTTTTCTCCCGGAACATATCTGGTATTAAAGCAGACGTCAAGAAGCTGGATGACTCTTGCTCTGGTTGTAGGCTCAAAATGGCCGTGTAAGATTTTCCAGGCTTTTGCTCCGTCAGTAGTACTTGATATTAGGGGCTTAAATTCAGAACTCAGGGACTGGTATATAATGGTATAGGCACGGTTCTTTCTCAACTTCAAATCCTGCTTTTCTCTCCATGTTAGCACATCAGTTACTTCAGAAGCTATGTCTTTACTGCCAGAACTTTTAACAGGGGAACTCTCCTTTACTCCATCAGGCTTTATGAACTCAAACGCTCCATAATGAAGCAATAGAACTTTTACTTCATGCTTCCATGATTCCCAGTTAGTGCCAGTCAATAGGGTGATATTTTGATTTAAATCCATCAGCCCTTATCCATTAAAAACGGCAACTCTTCAAATTCACAGGAAACCAACAGCAGAAAAGTTCTTTAAAATTCACTCTGGAAAACTAGTAAAAAGTTCCACTTAAAAAAAAAAACGATAGCGTCCACGAAAAACAGGAGCCACCTTTTCTTCACTTCCACATTTCCAATTACTTAAGTATTCGGGTTACGAGTCGCGGGGCCTATAACTCTCCTGTTGGATTCTTTTACTAATAGCAGATAATGCGCAGTGAAATCTGGATATTATGCAAATGCATGTAAGTGGAAGACTTCAGTAAATAACACAGTTGAAGTAAACTAACTATTTAATGATGAGCAAACATTATTTACACATGAAAAAATGTTGTCAGCATAGCTTCGCTGAACTAAATTTAAAGTAACTTAAAATATAAATAACATCTGTTTGTAATAAGAAGAACTGCCAGCAGACTTCATACATACGTAGCGAAAGCTACGACGCGTTAATTACATGGCGAAAAATCTAAAGACTTTGCTCACAAGCAAGACAACAGAAGAGAGAAAGATGCAATGCTACATCTCATTAAATACACCAGCTTGTTGTGGAAATCTGCATAAAGCCGTTGCCATTACATGAAAAGAAATACGTACCCAGAACGCCAGTGACTCACGAACGATGACATCAAACATCAACCAATTAGAATGTAGGAAACATTGCGCAGGCCGAGAACAGTGAGTAACGGTGATTCAAGATCACAGCAGTTACGGCGTGACTGAATCGCGTATTTACCAGCAGAAAACATGTGAAGCAGTGGCGTTCGGTCGTATTTTAACATAGGATGGTAAAAATAGAAGGTATGTCATGTCAAACAGAATTTAATAAAGTTAATTTTAATTTACATTTTAAACGAACATGACATAACAAGGATATTATTAAATTTGCTTGTATATGTATTAACTAATTTCCCTGTTATAAAAATAGAAGATCAGATTTAGAATTTTGATTTAAATTTAGATCTGTATAAGAAGTAAAACTTATTTGCATAAATTGTGCTAGGACATTACAAAGAATTGCATCGAAAAATATGAAAGTTATGATAAGTAAACAAGAAATTATTTATTATGCAATTTTCTGTTACTATGCATGAAAAGACACTCATTTTTAACTAAAAAGTATTACAGTTACGAATATCGCAATTTATATTGAAAACTGAATGACGCATAAAAATTGTTACGCAACAACTTGTTTACTAAATAAAGTAATACCAATATATCTTTTATATCGCGAGCTTCAACAAAGCTGGGGGATTAAGCCTACACGTGCTCTGTGATCTCTATATATCAAAACACAATGTAACAAATCCAGGGCGAACCCATCAATCTGACCAGTCTCCGATAAGATGGAGCCACGTTAGGCTTAATTTCAATTTGAGATGCGTATCAGAAAACTTATCTGCCTAAATACAAATCTTTTCTACCTGAAATTAAAAAGGAAAATAAGGAATTTTGCTTAGTGGCCACTGGCCAGTAAGTTGATTTTTTTTTAGTAGCCAGTTACTGGCTAGTGAGAATAATTTCTTTAGTCGCCAGTAAGTACATTTATGTCACTGAATATTTAATTTAAAAATATATAAGTTTAGAGTAAATAAATAATTTATGTAATAAATAAAAAAATTTTAATTCATATTGTTTTGACTAAACTTGAGATACTAATTTCCAATCTATTTTAAATTAAGTTAACAGCAAAGCTATATGTAACATGCTTATATAGCTAACTGCTTATATGCTTATATAGCATGCTTATTAGCTGAAATTTATAGCAAATTTTCTGAAATGCAAAGGGGGTGGGTGCTGAGCGGGTCTCTCCTGGGTCTAATTATGCATTTTTTACATGATACTTTAACAAAATTCGAGTTTTTCCGCGATCTATTGGTGATGTTTTTGTTTCTTCCATGATCCTTTGACAAAATGTGCATTTTTTTCGCGATCTTTTGACAAAATTCACGTTTTTTTTCGCTATCTTTTGTCAAAACTCGCACTTTTTTCGTAATTTTTTTATGAAATTCGCGCTCGTTTTCGCGATTCTTTGACGAAATTGACAGGAAAAATATACTATTTTTCTCCTATTCTTGTTATTCCAATTACCTTTCTCATTTAACCTTTCTATCCAGCCTAGTACATTAAACTTTAATCCTTCAATCTTAGTTAGCAGTTATTTCTATACAACTCTGGATACATACTTTATTTATATAAGTTTTTAATACTCTAAGTCTCATATTTAAACATATTTCATTTATCTTTATTTCCAGTGTTTAAATACGTTTCAAATAAATATAACTTCTTTAATTTACCTTATTTTTTATCTATGCATAAACTCCTTTAGAGACGTTCACATGTTCATCCATTACTACGATGTTTTTCCAGCATACAACTTCATCTTTCGCTTTTGCCAATGTCAACATCACGATGCAGGTTTAGCTCACAGACTAAAGTAGTTGGGACAGCTATCGGCAGATGGCGTGACCTGTCCGTCGTGACGTACTCTATCTCGTGTCTGATCACTGGTCAGTTTTTCCCTAATCGTCAGATGTCGGAAGTAACGTAGACCAGATGATCAGAAGTCACGTGGGGGCGTTGCCGGCGGACGGGGAATGCTATTTATAGCTTGTCTCGTTCGTGTCTCTGAGCAGGTGCTTGTTGGCTAGGCAAAGTAGTGTCGTTTCTTTTCAGTGATTTTAACATTGCTATTTGTTTTTCTTTTTTTTGTAAATGAAGTAGAGAATATTAAGGATGTTTTATCTCTAGATATTATTTAATTAGCCCTTGGATAATGAAGTATGAGGCATATATTACTCGAGGTTCTGATTCGTGTTATTGGCTGCTGTGATGTGAAAATAGTTTTTCTTCCCGTGGTGTTTATCCTTTGACGGAACTCTCATGTACCCTCGGTTGTTTAAGAAGATACCTGGAGGTGTTGTGAAACGAGATGTTGTGACGGATTGTTTACGCCGGGAGGAGAACCAGCTACCCACCGCGTGTTTCAGATATTTATTTCTTTATTAGATATTTACTTCTTTTACTCTTCTAATATCCATTGGTTTGAAATAGATTAATCTCATTTACAGTCTATATCTTCTCTTCTTAAAGTACATTTTAGATCCAGATACTATTCTAGTTTGTCTGTTGATTTTAATCTAGCCAGCTTTACTTTTTTATAATGGAGGAACAGACTGTAGGGTTGTGATATGGTTTCTAAGAGACCAGGGTTTATCCCGTCTCGATACTGCTGCTAGGCCGTGATAGGAATGGTCTGATACTGCCACAACAGCGGATTACCGCGTGGAGTAATTGGAACTGTTATGGCTAGTAGTGTTGGGGGTAATTGTAATTCCTTGGGAAACTATCAGCCGGTATCCGCTAGGGAGTTTTCCATTAGGCTTGCTGCAGTCCGGGATTTCGTTCAACATCAACTTTAGTTGATTGTCGTGCTTCAACAGCGGATTACCGCGTGGAGTAATTGGAACTGTTATGGCTAGTAGTGTTGGGGTAATTGTAATTCCTTGGGAAACTATCAGCCGGTATCCGCTAGGGAGTTTTCCATTAGGCTTGCTGCAGTCCGGGATTTCGTTCAACATCAACTTTAGTTGATTGTCGTGCTTCTGTATTTTTTAGTACGCTTTTTAGTGGCAGTTAAGGGTGTCTAGAATTGTCAGTTAAGCTATTTTTCATTATTAAGTTGTGCTTGACGTTTTGGGAAATCTTTTATAGAGAGAAGAGATTGAAATTAATCAATATAACCTTTTCTTAATTATTTTGTTTATTAAACGTAATTAGTTAAAATATTAATTTCAGTTGAACTGGACTAAGTTTATTTTTCTAAATACAGTAGAAGATCTTTATAACGCAAACCTAAAAACGCAAGGTTGTGCGTTATATAGAATTTTGCGTTATATGGATCACATCATTAAATTCACCTTGTAAACATGGCCAAATATGTCTGAAACATATCAAAATACATTAGAATATCTTTATACTGCATTCCTTGTTACCAAGAATTATCCAAATTATAAATTTTTACATAATATAGGTCAGATATTGTTAAATTTACTTTATAAACATAATCCAAATATAACTGACACAACCATCCCTTATATCAGACATTTTCAAAAATGTTTATTGTAATAATAGCCTTTTTTTCAGTAAAAAGGTCTTAAATTAGAAGATAAAGTTGAACTAATGTATCAAATTTAGTCCTCTAGAGAGTAGCAATATTTTACAATGTGAAAATGCAGGTGCTTTTTAACTGCAAAAATCATTGTTTATATCTGAGGAGTTGTGCGTTATATGGAGAATTGCGTTATATAGAATTGCGTTATAAAGATCTTCTACTGTAGTTAATATAAATATAAATCGACATTTTTACTTTTTGATATAAATCCCCTTTTGAAACTAAACTTTATTTCTTTTTAAATCAGTTTAAATAAAGTTAATAGTTTTTGATTAAAGTAAACTTAAAGGTTAATTCAATTGGTTTAATTATATTCATTAGAATAAAGCTAAAAATATATTTACTTTGAAATAATTTTTACCTTTTCTTGGTGCTCCGGTTCATATTGATATAGAGTCAAAAGAGAACTCATGTCATATGTTGGAAAGACTTATTTTTATGGTTTTAAAATTATCTTATGTTTTAATAAAATTGTTATTTGTTATAAAGTGGCTTGGTTTTTCTTTAAAATATCCTTTTGCAGATTGTTTTATATTGCTTTATTTCACTAGCTTTAGTTAACAGGTTTCTGGGTGAACAACATCAGCAAATGTTTCTATTTGCGTGTAAACTCTCAGTTTAATGACTTTCAGAAGTAATTAACCTTTGGTTATTACTTTTCAGAAATTATCTTTTTTACGCGTTTCTTCGACAAAATTCGGGGGGTTTTTTCCTGCGATCTATTGACGAAATTCACGTTTTTTTTGCGATCCATTGACGAAATTCACGTTTTTTTTTTTTTTTGCGATCAATTGACGATATTTTGCGTTTCTTCCGCGATTCATTGACGATATTTTGAGTTTCTTCCGTGATTCATTGACGATATTTTGCGCTTCTTCCGTGATTCATTGACGATATTTTGTGCTTCTTCCGCGATTCATTGACGATATTTTGTGCTTCTTCCGCGATTTATTGACGATATTCTACGTTTTTTTCACGATTCTTTGACGAAATTTGTGTTTTTTAGCGATCTTTGATGAAATACAGGTTTTTCTATGATCCTTTGACGAAATGTGCGGTTTTTTTCGCAATCTTTTAACAAAACTCTCGTTTTTTGCGATTATTTGACGAAATTCGCGATCTATGGAAGATGTTTGCATTTTTTTCGAGATCTATTGACGATAATTGCATTTTTTCGCGATCTATTGACGATATTTGCATTTTTTCTGTGATCTATTGACGATATTTGCATTTTTTTGCAATCTATTGACAATATTTATGTTTTTTCCTGCGATCTATTGATCTATTGATGATATTTGCGTTTTTTCCGTGATCTGTTGACGATATTTGCATTTTTTTCTGCGATCCATTCACGATATTTGGGTTTTTTCGCGATCCTTCGACAAAATTTACTTTTTTTTGTAATCTTTTGACGAAATATGTGTTTTTACGTGATTTTTTGACAAAATTCTCTTTTTTTTTTTTTTTTTTTTGCGATTCTTTGATGAAATTCGCATTTGTGTTTCACGATCTATTGACGATATTTGCATTTTTTCCGCGATCCATTAACGATATCTGCGTTTTTTCCCGCGATCACTTGACGAAATTTGGGTTTCTGAGTGATTCTTTGAGTAAATTCGCTTTTTTCGCGATCTATTGATGATATTTGGGTATTTCTAGGATCATTTGACAAAATTCGCAAGTTTTTTTTTTGCAATTCTTTGACAAAATCCCTTTGGAAAATTTTGCATTTGGCCGGTACTTTCCATATTTTTAGTTGCCAGTTTTTCACATTTAGTCGCCAAGTGGCGACTGCTTATTATCATCTTTACCTGAAATCCCTTCTGTTCAACATAATTTTCTATAAAAGATTCAAAATTAACAAAATGTCAATGATTTACGCAGCCATTTCAGAAATCGAGTCGAAAACAAATGTTTTTGCTAGTTTTTGCGTTACTCTGTGCGTAAAACGTAAATAAGAAGATGTGGTAGAGAGTCATTCCTTTTGTGATTAATTGGAAAAAAAAAATTAAACTATGGAGTAGAGTCCTGCATCGGGTCGGGTTACCCGCTTTTACCCGAACCCGACCCGCAGTTCGGAGCTATATTTTCCCATTGTGGGTCGGGTTCGCTTTAGTTGTTGCGGTTCGGGTTGGCTTTTTTACTCTTGCGGGTCGGGTTCGGGTTGACCCGCTTTTTTAAAAGAATGTGGAAAATATTTTTTCCCGTTAAAAGCCTATATAAACCGCAGATCAAAGTTTCACAAAAGCAAAATGTGTGCCTGTCTGTTTTGTATTTAGTCATCCTTTCACCATTCTTCGAAATAACAAACTGCATTATGTTTTTATCGTATTTTAAAAATACGATACGCAGCAAAACGCTAAATTGTCCTTCCTGTCTATCAAGTGAATAATTTAATTGTGGTGATACGCGATGCAGTATGTTAGACGGGAAATTTTTCAAAATAATAACTGCTGATAAACTAAAGGCAGATGGCCACTTGTGTAAAACAAGGTGTATCATTGTAAATGGAACTTTTGAAAGCGCAATTAATTTTAAAGCATATTTAAATATTAGATTTTTTTGTTTTATACCATTTAGAGTCCTGCATCGGGTCGGGTCAAAGGTTTTACTATAGTTGAATATTAAAGAATATAGATTTGTTCATTCTGCTCTGTAAAACATAAAAATGATATTAGAGAATTAAGAGTTCTGCACGGGCCAGAATTACCAGGCCGGGAAACGGCCTGCCCCGCCCCGTGTAAAACTTAAAAGTTCGGCCCTAGCCCGGCAAGGCCCATTTATAATTTTATCACTTTCGTCTAAATATTTATATCGGGACGGTAGACCGGCTTAATTGTAGCTATTGGCCCGGCCTGGCAGGGCCAAAACTTTCAACTTTCAACCAAAAACTTTCTGCGCACATAAATATTCGGTCAAAAGCTTTCTGCAAATTAATTTAATGTTTAATAAAATAATGTGTTATATTACTTTGACAGTATGAATTTTAAAGAGCAGTTTTAAATAATTACCATTTAATTTAAAAATTAATTAATATTAATTACAGAATAATTATGTTGGCTAAAAAATAATAAAGCTGCATTTAGAAACAGTTCAATCCTTAATATTGTGACCTCTTCTCACAAAATGTCAGTCACTCTGTTCACAGAAATAATGGGCATTGCTTCTGAAACAACTCAATCACATTTTGTAAGGAGAGGTTAATTCATAGGTATCATCATTAAAGAGACTGATGAGTTTTTATTGCGGCCCTTTGAAGAATTTCTCGTTTTCCCCCCGATCATTTGGCGAAATTTCTGTTTTTCCGCAATTTTTTGACGAAATTCTCGCTTTTTTTCACGGCATTTTGACGAAATTCGCGGTTTTTTTCGTGATCCTTTGACGAAATTAGTTTTTTTCCCGCGGTTCTTTGACGAAATTTGCACTTTTCGTGATCTTTTGACAAAATTCGTGCTTTTTCAACTGTGCTTTCACGGAATTCGTTTACTCCTGCGCTTTTTGGATGAAATTTGCTTTTTTCTGCGATTTTTTGATGAAACTCGCTTATTTTTTCGCGATTCTTTCACGATATTCGCGTTTTTTCTGTGGCCTTTTGGCGAAATTAGTCTTTTTTTCACGATTTTTTTGACAAAATCAGAGCTTTTTGTTAGGAAAGTTTAACAAGCTCATTTCCCTAGTCTCAATGCCTCTACTCTTATTCAATAGCTTTTTACTTTGTCAATATACCGGGTGTCCCAAAAAGGACTGACTGATTTTAAAATTCAATAACTTGCAAACGGTGACAGATATTAAAAAAATTCTTGCAGGAGGGTTATGCATAAGGTCAAAAGTTTTATTACAGTGATTTTCAATTTTAGTTCGATTTACAAACAATAGATGGCGCTGTAAGCAATAGTCGCTAAATACAGGCTCGATTTTCGCTCCTTTATCTTGTTCCATGCAGAAAAAGGAGATGGAAATGTATTATCCGGGCCACGAAGTACCAAAAATCGAGCCTGAATTTAGCGTCTATTGATCGCAGCGCCATCTATTGTTTGTAATTCGAACTAAAATTGAAAATCACTGTAAAAAAACTTTTGACCTTATGCATAACCCTCCTGCAAGAATTTTTTAAATATCTGTCCCCGTTTACAAGTTATTGAATTTTAAAATCAGTCAGTCCTTTTTGGGACACCCGGTAGTTTACAGCTTTCAGTTATTATATCTTTATTTATTAAAGTAACTTTACTTAAATATATAAACATTTCGGAAGTAAACTTACCTTTTTATCTCATGTTAATCCATTTTTTTCTTTAGTTATTTATTCTCCTTTATTAGTTTCCTTGAGTTACAGTTCGTTTATAAAAACATTGTACTTTTGTTTACCGCTGACTCCTCCTTAGCTCAAAAGTATTTTGACAATTAGTTTGCATTTAATAGTTAGAGGTGTCAGTGACGCTATAGCTTCGATTAGTGTTTATATCGACTTATTGTGATTAATTTTAAGGATCAAGAATGCCGAAATGTAAAAAATATTGAAGTGATTCTAGAAAAGCCGCTGTAAATGCACATAAGAAAGGTAGACTGCCAGCAGAATTAGCTCATTCTTTTAACGTGTCTCGGCAACTTGTTATTACATGGAATAAAGTTTTTAATAAACAGAAATACATTGAAAATAAGCCTCGAAGTGGCCATCCGAAAAAAAAAAACAACTTGCAATGTTGACTGTATCATAAAAATGATATCCACAAGTGATTGTCATAAGTCTGCTATAATAATAAAAAATGAATTGAAAGAAAATTACGACATAGACATACTCGTTTCATCTGTCAAACGACGCCTAAACCTCTATGGTTTACATGGCAGAAGACCAGCAAAAACATGTTTCTAATCTACTAAGAATAGGAAGGCTAGAGTTGCATTTGTAAAACGGCATAACCCTCAGGGGCAAAGCAATACTATGGCTGAAGTGTTGAAATTAATGGCTGAAACCAGAATTTTGGTTAAAAAATATTCGGTTTATTATGTGTGTGAAATATAGCTTTTTCTTATTTAAAAATAAATTTGTTTTCAAATTCCGATGTCAATCATTAATTTCAACGCTTTCGCAATGGAACTGCTTTGCCCTGAAAGGGTTATGACGTTTTACAAATGCAACTCTAGCCTTCCTATTCTTAGTAGATAACAAACATGTTTTTGCAGGTCTTCTACCATGTAAACCATAGAGGTTTAAGCGTCGTTTGATTGATGAAATGTGTATGTCTATGCCGTAATTTTCTTTCGATTCATTTTTTATTATTACAGCGGACTTACGACAATCATTTGTAGATATCATTTTTATAATATAGTCAATATTTCAAGTTATTTTTTTCAGATGGCCACTTTGAGGCTTATTTTCGATGTATTTCTGTTTATTAAAAACTTTATTCCATGTAATAACAAGTTGCCGAGACACGTTAAAAGAACGAGCTAGTTCTGCTTGCAGTTCACCTTTCTTAATGGCATTTACAGCAGCTTTTCTAGAATCACTTCAATATTTTTTTACTTTTCGGCATTCCTGATCCTTAAAAATAATCACAATAAGTCAATAAAAACACTAATCGAAGCTATAGCGCCACTGACACCTTCAACAATTAAATGCAAACTAATTGTCAAAATACTTTTGAGCTAAGGCGGAGTCATATTTCTTCGGTGGCGCCGAATGTAAACAAACAAGTTGAAACTTGATACATTTAAATAACTGCAGTCACAGTGTTCTCAATTATAGATGATATATTTTCTTTTACATTTTTATATTAAATAAAGTAAGAGAGAATATAAGGTTGTCAAAATACTTTTGAGCGCTACTGTATTATTTTGAATGATTTGACTGGTTAAGACTTTACTTTAAAAAAAATCTCTATGCTAAATATATGCACGCCAAATTGATCTTTACTCCAGAAATACATTTCCAAAAATGCATCACTGAAATTATCCAGAAGTGTTTTATAAATAAAAGAACCTTATGGAAACTTTCTTTCCCTAGTTAAAGAACTCAATTTACATGACTTTCAGATGCTTATAATAAAAGCTTGCCTTTGATTTGATAGTATAGCAATTAAGAAACAAACTCCAAGGATTTGAGTAGAAAAAATGTCCAATTATTAAGCTTTCTAGACACCCCCACCCCGCGCCCCCATATGCTTCTAATATTTTCTTTGCATTTATCCAGAGAATGCCCAAATTTGCTTTTAAAAAGAACTCTTTCATGCCTGGGCGGGACCTTAAAAACATTTCGCGTTAGACAGATTCCAGCTTATGCAACTAGTAGGACTGGGCGATGCATCGTGTGATATCGATTTAAATCATAAATCATCAAACCGATTTCCCAATCTTTCGTTTAGCAATGAATCGCGGCCATACGATGCATCACGCCAGTATGATGACGAACGAGACCTATGGGTAAGCCCGATTTCACCTCCGATCTTCGAACGCTTGTGTGATGCATCGCTAATACGGAGATCGCATGGATGGTGAGCGAGATCGGTGGGTAAGACCGTTTTTTCCCATGATCTTCAAACACTCGTGTGAAGCATCACTAATATGGAGATTGCATCGATGATGAGCAAGACAGGTTTCTTCTACGATCTCCGAAGTAGATCGTAGATAACTCACGCATGACTTGTCGCTTAAATGGAGATCGCGATCAAATCTTTCATTTAGACATCGGGATTATCCAAAATCGATGTCAATCATAAATCACCACATTCTCAATTACAAGTTTTTTATTTATTTATTTATTTTTAATGATCGGTGAGCAACACTACGATCACGATGTATATATGAGAAAAATCGACGATGTGATATATCAAGTATACATTTTCCCACTGAATTAGTTATTTCAAAACCTATTGTAGTCAATTAATATAATAAATTAAATAATTGACGCTGTTAGTTTTTGAAAGAAATACTTCATAATTTTGTAAAGCTTTAGTAAGGAACTTTTATTTTAGCTTATTTTTTAATGGAATTTCAACTTATTTGGGGAGCATTGTAATTATTGTATTATTCTTAATTATTTATTTAAAAACACTTCATATTACTTTTAATCAATTGAGACCGAATTTGCTTTTATTAATCTAGCTAAAAATGTATTTTATTATCATCGAAATTAGGAATGAGCCTTCTATCAAATATTTCAAATTACTTTTTAAAAACTTATTTTTTTTCTTCTATAGGATCCTAAATATTTTTGGTTACTTTGAAATAAATACTTCAAGATTTGTAAATCTAGTTCAGAATATTACTTTTTAATTCTTTATATTATTTTTGAGAAATTAAGTTTTAATGTTCTTGCAATCTACAGCCCTCCAATAATTATCTGCGGTAAATCGGCATGTTTGCTTTATAACAGAAATTTGAAATTTCATTTAAGTGTGACAGGAATTCATTCCCTTTTGACGTTTTTCAAAGGGTGCCGCGACCAACCCCTCTTCCCCATATCTCCTTTCTGCCAGTATTTTTAAGTTTTTTTTTTTTTTTTTCAAAATACTTTGTCTTTTTTCCCAGCAAAAACATGTGGACTTTGGAAAACAGATGTTTTGTTGCTCTGTATGACTCGCATGCAATGTCCTAATATGTCAGTCATACTCGTATCAAAACTAGATAAATGCATTTTCTGTTTGAAAATTGTCCCAGAACGACACATGTTTTCTAAATTCATCTGGAATATATATATTTTTTTTAGTTTATGCCTTTAATACAACCTAAATGGCCATTAAAGGAAGATGTTAATAAAAAATGAATGATTATCTGCAAAAAACTAATTGGTGTGTTTAAAATAAATATAGAAAACTTCCTATTTTAAATAAAATGCTTTTTTCTTTAATTTTATGCAGCAGCAAAAGAAAACATTATCAATGGATGGAAAGTTTATATGATTATCTTTTAGCGTAGACTTCTCGGAGCTAAATAAACAAACCGCAGATTGCACATTTTTTTCCTTTCCAGTTCTAAGAGTGGACATTTTTGTGGGTACTATAATTTTCCTATTACTTATTATATAGTAATAAAAATTTAGCACACAGCCTAATTTATTATTATTGCAACTTGGTAAAAATTTGTAAGAAATCAGCCAATTAGCAACAAAGATAGCAATTATTTTTTTTAATAGTAAGGAAATCAAGGGTTCTTTTCCTATTAATCATTATTTCTATTTGCTGCACTTTTTTTCTTATTTTTTTACTCGAAAATTTCTGACACTTTCAAGGAAGGCTTAAAGAGATAATACTTAAAGGGAATTAAATTTTCAGGCCTTGACAATTGTCAGGACTTATAATCGCAAAGCGTGTTCCTTTTTTCGATAAATATCTTATATCTTGAATTTAAAATACCTACAGAACACGAAAAAAACAAAAATCGCTTAAAAAAATATGCGAAATTAAAATATACGCAAAAAATCGCATAAAAATTAAATCATATTGGAACAAAAAGGTAAACTAAAAAATTGAAAATGGATTCCTTTTACAAATATAACAAAAAAAATTCCACGAAACAGAAACAAATCGCTGTATTAATACGAATAAACTTTATTGAAAAGAGGACAAAATTTATTACATTGGGCTAAAAGATTACAACCTTTTATGAACGTCAAAAATCCCTGCAAATCCCAAAAAAAAAAAAAAAAAATGCATAAAAAAACGAATTTATTAAATAGAGGTAAATGATTGAAACTGGATTACTTTTACTAATGTAGAGAAATTACATGTGAAACGCGATAAAAACCCGGTTAAATTACCGGGGAAAAAGAAAAAAAAGTTTAAAATTAAAAACATCGCATACTTTAAAATTTACTATAGATTAAAATATGATTTCTGTATGTTATAAATTTCAAAAAATTCTGTGAAATGCGAGGAAAAACCACAAAAAATTCAAAAATCGTTGTACGAATTCAGATTAAATGTTATTGAAAAGAGGTCAAAGTTTAATAAATTGAATCATAAGTTCGAAACTGGATTCCTTTATGTGGAAAAATCGCAGCAAAACATGAAAAAAATGAATTAAAAAAATTAGATTAAAAAAAAAAAAAAAAAAAAAAAGAAGGATTAAAATGTCAAAAAATCGACTTTGAAATGCTTAACTTCCTACATACAGGTTGAAACAGGGGTGATTCTGAGTAAAAAAAAAAAATTTCTGAAGTTCACAGCAAATTTTCTGAAAGGCTACGACAGAGAGAGGAGGAGGTAAAATACACTCCCGCCACTATGTGTTTTTTTTTTCATGCTCTTTTGCCGACATTTGCAACTCTTTTCGCGCTCTTTTGATGAAGTTTGCCGAGGGTTTTTTTTTTTTTTTTTTTTTCGCGATCTTTTGACGAAATTTTCTGTTTTTTCACAATCTTCTAAAGAAATTGGTCGTTTTTTCGCGATCTCGCGACGAAATTTGCCATTTTTTTCACGATCTTACGATGAAACTTGCTGTTTTTCGCATTGACAATTGCGGTTTTTTCGTAATCTTTTGACGAAATTTGTCGTTTTTCGCGATCTTTCGACGAAATTGGTTGTTTTTCCGCGATCTTTCAACGAAATTGTTTGTTTTTTCACGATCTTTCGACAAAATTTGCCACTTTTTCGCGATCTTTTGACGAAATTTTCCGTTTCTTCGAGATCTTACCACAAAATGTGCCGTTTTTTCACGATCTTTTGACGAAATTTTCCGTTTCTTCGAGATCTTATGATGAAATGTGCCGTTTTTTCACGATCTTATGACAAAATTTGCCAATTACTGTTTTTTCACGATGCTTTGCCAATTGCGTTTTTTTTATGTCATTAAATTAATGACAAGGATTAAATTAGCAGAGTTTAATTAAAAGCACGATGAAAGCTAACGCTAATAGTCCCGATAAAGTATTAAATAGTTATGAAAAGAAAAGAAACGTATGGTGGCGAAATAAAAACAAAGTAAGTTTAAAAACAAACTAACGTTTATTAACTAAAATATAAAAATAAGTTTAAATATAGTTTAAACAATAAACCAAATCTTTAAATTCAATAAACACATTTAAGCTGTCAAATTAAATATAAATATATATCCAGAAAACCATCTGACAATAAAAGAAAACTGAACTCATAACAATAAAGAAATGAAAATGATCACAGAATGACCGGTCCTCCTTTCCATGGTCCTCAAGTTCCATGTTGTTCACAAACATCTAATATGCCGATGGATATTAAACTGAAATACAGTGAATCACATATCCGTGCCGAAACAACTCCAAGAAAAATACTTCTCTATAGATGAAAATACGTCATAAATAACCATTAGGAGAAACGTCAAAATGTAGATGCCGATAACAAGTAGCGAGTAAAACATCTCTGAACTTCATCATAACAATAGCCATCTTGACTCACACATCAGTGTATCCATTTAAACACGATGTATGCAGAGTCCACCTTTAAAGAGTCGAGACGAAGTCATAAATTATCGAACTCATAACAATCATCTTATAACATGGCCGACGAACGATGAAACAGAAGTTAAGTAGAAACATCAACTAATTAAAAGCACACAGCAACTCAAGAACACATCTCCAGCCATAATATAGCACTATTGAAACGTCATGGAAAACCAACACTGTTAGTAAAACGGACGAAACGAAACACATAGACAAACACAGAAAAAGAAAGCAACGAGTGCAGGCGAAGAAGGAAGGAAACGTATTTCAATTTATATCAGCCGAGAATGAGATCATCATGACGAAAGAACGCAGAGCCGATGTGTCGTAAACTCAAACGAGCGACCGCCATCTGGCGGCGATCGAAAAACTTATCTATGATCGTCATTCAAACGAAATGCGTGCTCATGTTTGCATGGAAGCAGACAACTGAAAAACGTGAATATGAACGGCAAAGAAAGATAAACATCGTAAAAAGGAGTTAAAGATAGAATAACAGGAATGAATAAAAAGGTAAGTGAAATGACTTCATATATTGTTAATAAAAGAAATAATTTAATAAAGGAAATATATTTTAATAAAGGAAATACTTTAAGTGTTAAATAAATATAAAGGAAATATGCAATGTTAAATAAATATAGAGGAATGCAGAGGAGATATATATCTGGACAGTGTCAAGACAGGAAATAAGATATTTACTCTTATCATTTTTCGCAATCCTTTGACGAAATTTGCGTTTTTTTTTTCCGCAATCCTCTGACGAAATTCCCGATTTTTCTTGGAAAGATTGACAAAATTGATTTTTCCGGTGACCGTTTGTCGAAACTCGTGATATATTTTATGTCCGAATTTTCAGATTTATGACCGATTTTTTTTTTTTTTTTTTTTTTTTTTTTTTTTTCGAAAATGACTGCCTCAATTTTTTGGAACAGAATCAACCCGGGGCTGAAAAACATATGACTATCCTTTTTCCTCCCTTTGCAATCTTTTGACGAAATTCGCATTTTCCCGTGACTAATCCCTATTTCTCTATTTTTAATTTTTAAAATATTCCTTAACTGTCATGATGTAAAAAATATTTCTCAATTGATTTTAAAAAATTAAACATTCCAAGAAAATCTTACTTAAAGATAAAAATATTTTGATTTTAATAAAACAATGTCTTATGACAATATTATTACCCAAATATATTTATTGACAAATATTATTATTGAATTAATGTTATTTTTTATGGGTTCGCCAGGACTTGAAAAATTTTCCACGGTAGACAGATTTCCGGCTTGCATAGAGTCCACCTTAGACAGAATTTACTGTATATATATATATATTTTATTTATTTATTTATTTTTTATTTATTTTTTTTTTTTTTTGGGGGGGGGGGGGGGGAATGATAAAAATACAATTTCAAAGCAATATATATATATATAAAAAAAATAGTATTATTTCAATAGTTGCAACAGTTTTATTACATATTTGTTATATTTTTGTTTTATTAAGAAATCTTAATTTTGTTATGGTATATTAGCCGGAAAGCCTGGTTTACCCAGAAGTATTGTAAATGCTAATAGTGTGTTTATTATAACATAAACTAGCCAAACTTTGCTCATCTAAACGCTTCCATATTGTCCAGTTTTTCAAATTTTAAGTGAAAAACACAATTTTTATCCACCGTCCTAGGACGGGCTTTTACAGTAGTGTAAACATATTTTAAAAGATAATGAATAACATTGTTAATATTCATAAAAATGGCAATTACATATTATAAATAAGAATTCACCTTAATTTTGGAGCAAGTCTTTAATCAAAATATTAATAATCCATCAGATCTCAAAACAAAGCACATTGTTTTTGTAAAACATACATACACACGCTACATAACTTACTGGCTTTACAATACTAGGGGAGAGGGAGGGCCCAAACGGAGGGATTGGGGTGGATTTTTTGGTTGACCGAGGCTGATGACGTCAGCAAACCAGTGTCTCCCTTGCACCTGGGCTTTGCAAATAGCATCGGTGTTGATCTGGCCCCCATCGCATTAAACACTACTGTGTACTCTGTTGGACTCTTGGTCTTCTTTTCCACTCAAAGGGGCGATTCCAGAACACCCATAAGGCTGCCATCAGCTATTGTAGGTATATTGTTCGTGTCAATATGTTAATGTTTATTTCAAAATTAGAAATTATCAATATCTGCTTGACAACATCAAATGAACGTTCTCTCGCTAAAGCTCAATTTTGGGCAGTTTTTGCATGAACTTCCCTAGTATCAGTGTTACATGACAAGTGCAAAACTACATAAAATAATTAGGAATAAAACACCACGATAAAAGAAACATTTGGACATAGAATAGTTCTGCCGTTTTAAAGTATCATAATCTAAAACTTACATTGTACTTGTTTGGTTATTATATGGCCTTGAGTCTCCAGCTCCTGTGCTTGTAGAGTTGGTGTATACAAGAGCAGAACTTGTACTATTGTTAAAAACAGAGAATTAGTACAGCTTTTGAATGCAGATAAATGCAAACAATACAAATTTGAAATAATACAAATTTTTTATCACTTAGCACAAGTACAGATTCATACATACCAACTGAGCATCTGACATAATCTGAAAGAGTACTTTCTTTTACATTAACACTGTAAAGCATCAAAATAAATATTATGGCCATTGTTAACTCGCATTATTTTATTTATTTTTTAAGAAAGGCTACTCTGTGCAGTTCTTTTTTGTTTGATGGACTTCGAATGAATTACTATTAAAAATTGTTTTGTTTCATTCTAGGTTTTAATAATATATTCATTGTTTGTCAGCATATTAAATATTGGTAAGTACCAAGGTTATTAGACATATAAGGTTGGCTCGTCACTAAGGACGCCGTCCCGCCCACTGCCGTTGCTATGTAGGATCATACGTCACAAGAATCCAGGAACCCCTCCCGTAACCCATGTTTGCTTTGTTTTTGCTTGTTCGTACGAAACATTTTTTTTAGATTTGAAGACAAATACACAAAGACTTGAATTTAAAGCTCTCTTTTAACGTGAATGATGTGGTCTTCAATAATATCAGCTAAACATTTCTATTATGGAAAATTATTTTATTTCATTTCATGAAGATACATTCAATGAAAAGAAAGATATTTAAAAAAAAAACCTGTTGAATATATATCATCAAAAACATGCAATCTAAATATCGACAATAAGTTATCTTCTTTTTCTAAATTACGAATTTTTATCCGCGTAAAATATTTAAATGCTAAGTCAAAAGAGATGAAATCAATAAAAAGAAAATTAAAATTTAGCAATAAGGATTGTGTAGCCGAAAAAAAAAAAAAAAAAGAGTCAAAAACTATTTTCTTTTTTAATAACTAGTTGTTTCCTTTTTCAATAGTATTTTCTTTATTATATAAAATCGAATGCTTTAAATAATTGTAAATAATATGTGAACAGTTGAAATGTTGTAAATATTATTTTTTAATTATTGATATATTAAATGTTTAACAAGAAATTGATTGTGTTAATAATTATTGTGAGAGGCTAATTTCTCCTCTATCACCCCCCCCCCTCCTTTGTATCAGCCTCTGGAAACAGCCAATATTTGGGGGGGGGGGGGGGGGGGAACCTGTAGGAAGGTACTATGTGTTTTATATACAGTACAAAGTCTCAAATCCGGACTTCTGAAATCCCGAATTCTCCAAAATTTGGACGTTTCCGTAACTGGCGTTTTTATTTTAGCGAGACGTAAAATAAACCGCTAAATAATCGCATAAAACAACTGCTAAAACTGCGAAAATCGCAGAGGTTAAAATTTATTATATTAAGCTAAAAGTTTGAAACCGAATTTCTTTTACGAATGTCAAAAAAATCTCTAACATGAAAAAAAGAATCTTAAAAAATTAAAAATCGCTATATGAATTCTGAATAAACTTTATTAAAAAGAGGCCATTTATAATACGGAACTAAACGATTAAAACCGAATTCCTTTTACTAATGCGAAAAAATCGCCGCGAAACGTGAAGAAAGAAGGAAAAAAAACTTTAAGCGTCTAAAGTTTGAAGAGAACATAATTTACTATAGTGGAAAATATTGTAACTGGAATTCTTTCACGAATGCCCCAAAAATTGCCTCGAAACGCCAAAAATCGCATTGCAAATCTCCCAAATTTCAAAAAATGTGTAAGACAAAATGTATTATATTGGGCTAAAAGATTGAAAATGAATTCATTTTACGAATGTCAAAAAATTGCCGCAAAAATCTAAAATCTGCATAAAAAATTCGCGAAATTTTCAAGAAACGCTGTACGAATTCCGAATAAACATTATTAAAAAGAGAACAACATTTACCATATTAAGCTGAAAGTCTAAAACGGGATTCCTTTTAATGATGTGGGAAAAGTGCCGCACGAGGGGGGAAAAAAAGGCTAAAAATTTAAAAATCGCAAATAACAAAATTTATTGTAGCTAAATGTATTGTCTAAAACATTGCAACCAGAATGCTTTCCCGAATCGCAAAATATCGCATTGAAAATCCCTAAAAAATCACTAATCATGGGGTAAGAAGTTTACCATATATTAATTAGGCTAAAACTTTGAAATCGAATTAGCTTTACGAAAGTCAAAGTCGCCGTGAAACGTAAAAAAAAAAAAAAAAAAAAACCCTCTTAAAATCGCTTTAAAAAATGCGAAACATTGAAAAGTCGATGTATGATTTCAAAATAAACTTCACTGAAAAGAGGTCAACATTTATTATACTGAATTAGAATATTGTAATCGGATTCCTATTAGTAATGTAAAAAATGTTTGGCAAAATTCATAAAAACATTAAAAACTACATTAAAAAAAATCTATAATTGTGATGAAGTTTTTTTACCTTTTTAAAAAAGATATATTCCCCAATTAAAATATCTGCTTTAGCATTATTTTAATTTATTTTCTTTTAATTATTAATTAATTGTTTTCCTTTTAGTATTCAAATGCTTTGTAATACGTAAATAATTCGCCGGTAAAAATGGATAAAATTTTCATTTTTTTTTTTTTTTTAATTATGCAAATGATTCAAAATTCAGAAAAGTCCAATCGACAAGTTCCGGAGGATTCCGAATTTTTGACTTTGTACTTTACTAATCTGCTTTAAATGAATAATAATTGCATATGTTGTAAGTATTTTTAATGTTTTTTACAACTAAAAAGGATTTTTAAACTTATTAGTTTTTATAAACGTAATTCTGAGAAACTATTATTTTGTTTTTCTAATTTGTAGAAATTCCATATTAAAACGTACATTTTAATAAAACGAATTCAAGTTGCATTGCAACCCACTATTTTACTAATTTAATAAATATATATATATAAAAATAAGAAATAGACAACTGATAACTAAAAAATATATACATTAATAACAAGATAACAGAGAGAGTGAGAGAGAGAATAACAATTATAGTTCAGCTATAACTGTATTTTCTTTTTTTTCCCGCCTCGTGTCACTGTACAGATTTTAAAACTTATTAATTTTCTTTAAAACTAAGGTCTATTATTTCTTTACACGTGTAAAAAAAGTATTAATAATTTTTTCCACTTAAAATTACACAACAATTCAACTGTACATAACGCTATTAGCACGGGATGGATTCTGATTGTGGATTCTTGTGACGTAGCAGAGCGAGATCTCTCCGATTGGGTGAAAAGTTACGAGCCAACCTTATATGTCTAATAACCTTGGGTAAGTACTACATATAATTCTTTTCTTTCCTGCTGGTATTTTAACATTTTTACTGATTTTTTATTATAGGACTAGAAAGATAGCCCCATCAAAATTAATAGAAAATGAGATATAAAGATGTATTGAACAAATGTGCAAGAATATGAGTTTTTCTTGCTTGTTCCACAGCGATAGATGAAAATAACACATTTTGAAAAAGAAACACATTTATGAAAAACTATATGAGTGCATAAAAAGTTCAATTTAAGGATAAATTAAAATTTGGTTACAAAACTTCAGTTGTAAAAATTCTTTCATTAATTAAAAGCTAACCTTCCTCTTCAGTATCTTTGGCATAAATTTTTAACTATGTAAATTTTAACTATGCTAATCATTTTTTTTCCTTTTCTTATAAAAACATACTTTCGTTAATATTCACAAAAATGGAGAATATATCTATATTTAAATGCACTAAAAAGTAGAAAATAATTTTGGGGCTTGAAAAGAAATTGTTTTATTTTCTCATGTCCAAGGGGGGAAAAATTAAAGCATGGGTGCCATTGCAATTTAACTTTTGTTTAAGTTTTTTTATTATATTATATACGTATGTAATGTATATATAAATATCTATAATGTTGGCACCCACGCTTTAAATTTTTACGCTTTCATTTTTTTTTTTTTTTTTTTTTTTTTCCTTGGACTTGAGAAAATAAAACAATTTTTTTTTCTAGCCTAAAAATTATTTTCTACATTTTGGTGTGTTTAAATATATTTTCTACATTTTTGTGAATGTTAACGAAATCATGTATTTAAAAAAGAAATAAGTTTATTTTATTTTTTTAGTCACACAGTGCTTATTTTTCATTTATTTTATTCTTAAACTCCCTGCATATAATACAAACTATTGTGCAGATAGTGCAAAATAGAGAATTTGGTACTTTTCAACTACAGGGGCCTTGGCGTTTTCTATAAAAACTTAGCGAAATTCGGGCATCAGAAAGTGAGATTTGTTGCCAAATGATATAAACAGCTATGAAAATAAACTTGATGAAATTTTTTGTTTGTTTATATATGTATTGTAATTAAATGAATATTATTGTTGTTTTATGTACAAATTACTTCTATTTTCAATAAAATTATATAAAAGGCTTCTTTATGTTAAATTGTATAAATATTGAAAAAATGTATGTGTATATAAAACGAAAGAGTGAAATAGGTTGCCAGAAAATACGTAGCCAAATTTCCTTCTTCGCCATGGCAGTTATCTCTATTTCGGCAAAGCCCATATATGGGAAAAGTACAGAGATAATTTAATTTCTGTATCCGGCTATGTAAAGCACATTAAAATCAGGCAGTTAGGAGCTCAGATAGTACAGCCTAACTTAGTGGTGTTTCTTTTATCAGTAGCATCGGGATAAGGACGCAAAGACATACATTATAACACTTTAAATTATGACCCATAGATTTTGAAAAATACCTTAAATGTGTGGAGTTTAAATTAAAGTGCGATGAGTTTGATTATGAAAGATTAAATTGCGATGAGTTTGATTATGAAAGATTAATGGCTTTCAATGGGAATTTCATCAAATTAGCCAGCTATCGTCAAATTTGGCGATGTTTTGCCAAGTTGGTCAACATTTGGCACTATTGTAGTAACCATGGGACTATTATTACTTTTCAACAATTATTGTTGAAGCTGATACCGATTTCTCCATAGGAACCCTAACATGGCCGCAATCAATGAGGTGTGTTCAACCGGAATTGTGAGTGTCATACAGAGACTTGGACAGGGTTCCTACACAATTCTGATAAAAAAATTCCCTAACTTTTCCAGGTTTTCCTTGACCTTTAAAAAAATTTCCCGGACTTTTCTCAGTAAAAATTCGGCATATATATTGTTGTAAAACCTTCCACTTTAACCAAGATAAACGCTAGAAAAAAATATGTGCTGTATGAATTTCAGATTTTTAATTATTTTTCATATTGTTATATAGTTTGCATAAATTTTATATAAAAATTTTAGATTGGATTTATAATTAATTCAAAATTTCTACATTTACGACGATAATAGAAATTTTGTTGGAAGTAGTTACATAAAAATATTCCGTGACTTTTTGCCTAAATTTTTGAATTCCCTGACTTTTCCCTGAGCCGTAGGAACCCTGTGGAATTTTATATAAATAGATTGAGAGTAGTGAAGCCATATTTTTAAATCTGTGTCATGTTGGGATAAAACCAGGTTCTTAAAAGTGGTTCAAAACTGGGTATATAACCGATTTTGTCCTACACTCATGGAATGATTTTTTAAAAATTAGATGGAGCTTCAGATTGCATTTTTAATGCTGTTAGACCCGTGATGTGTCATTCTTCTAACTTCATACTATGAAAAAGAGGTAAGGAAGTGGTTTCTTTCTAATCCTGGGCGATCTGTAACAACTTACTAAATTGGAAAATTATTCAAAGCTGTATTTTTGAGAGCATCAGTTGCAAATATTGCAATCAGAGGGTTTGAGGAAAGGGGGGATTTTTCCTTACAACAACAACGTTTTCCCAGGAAAAGTTTTGCTATCTATATTATAAAGGACAAACATATCTGTGCGTAACGCATACGTCATTCTGCGAATGGCAACACTTTGAAATTTGAAATGAAATTTCGGTTTTGCAATTTTCGCTACTGCAAATTTTTAAACTTCTAAACATCCTACATTTTAAATGCTTACACCGTCGTATGCAGAAAAAAATGCACTTTTAAATGCAATTTGTTTGAAAGCTGTATCTCAATTTATTTTTGAGATATTAATTATTTTTATAGCTTTTTATACCAATTTTCTAATCGTGGCAACTGAAGTACTTCATTTCTATTAAAAGTTGTTTAGTTATCTTTATTGATTTTATTCTTACTGATGCCATTTTCTCATTACAATTAAAAATATCTTTTTTAAAAATTTAAACAGAAAATGACGTTACACTTTAAAAAAGATACAATTTCCCTGATGATGCTGTTATATTTCACTATTTTTTCATTTCGCTGACACTGAGTTTGAGACAATGGGCAATATTTCAGTGACTGAAAAGGACGTCATAGTTAAAATAAAACGGTAATTTTATTTGATAAAACGAGATATTTCCCCTTGAATACGTCTAAAAGATATAAATTTCTGGAATTTTTACGCGCAGGTACAGAGATTATACTAAGACCTCAAATCACGAGCGGGAATTTTAAAATGGAAAGTTGTAATAGTTGACAAACGCGACTTCGAGCTTGAAAATATCTTTATTAATCGCGAAATATTGCGGGTTAAAATGTTTTTAAATGGTTAATATGGATGTGAAACGTGGAAAATGACTTGATTCGGTTTAGATTTAAAGGGGGGGGGGGGGGGATTCTATGATTATTTCAAGGTGAAATTATTTTTGCTGATTTTTCATTCCGTAATACCAAGCATCAATTGATAACTTAATCAAAATTACTTATCTTGATTATATGTTACTGATTACGTATATGAATAAAATTTAATTTTTCAATAATTTTAACAGTTGAAGTTTATGAAAAAAGTATTTTGTTAATCTTAGGTTAAAATATGTTTTTGGAGAGTTAAACTAACAAGTGTAAGATGGATTTTTTATTGTAATTATTGTTGGCGATGTATTATAAATTTGATGCATCAGTTCCTTTGTAAACATTTTCTTTCGCCGAAATTCGACGGGTTCCGCCTCGTATATTTAAAAAATAACAGAGAAACCCATGGAAGTTTATGATAAACACACCTAGGTCTACACAACCACAGGTTGGAATAGCTGCAGCTATAAATATTTCTGAAATATCACAGGATAATGGAACTCAACCTTCTACATCTGAAAGGGTTGACATGACACATTCCACAATTGAAAACATCTAACCTTTCCCATCGACATCACAGATTGTGTAGCCCAGCAATCTCCATTTCCAATTTCATAAAAAATATTATTACCCCCTTCCCCAGGAAGGCTTTAGAATTGAGAAAAGAGCTGACAAAAGAAGGAAAAAACTATTATTTTGACTTTTTCACCCTATAAATTAGAGATGGAAACAGATATTAAGGAGAAGCCAAACAGCCTACAAAACGAAAAAGAAAGATTCTTAAAAAGACAAAAATGTTTTGCAATGAGCTTTACTCCTATTCTAAATCCAAAGAAGGTTGGAAACAATATTTGAAATTGCAAGGATGGTCACACAAAGCATGTAGTAATAAAGAAGAATATAATAAATTATTTTGTGATCTTAGAAGTTAAAATAATTTTATAAAATAAAGACTTTCAGTGTAAAGTAGGTAGAGCTATATAATGTAGAAAATTTGCCACATATTTATTTTTGGCAAATGAAAGAACACACATTCAATTTCGTTTTGTTAAAAATAACAAAAAATTATTTTATTACTATGTTAAACAATGGAGCTATGAATAGAGAAGAAGATAAAAATAGTGTACTGTCTACCAGTTTTTACTGAAGTAACTGAGGAGGTTGTCACAAGATGGTGGCTGCTTTTTTAAAATCGTATCAACAGTTCTGATTACTGCCGAGGCAAACTTCTCACCAATAAACTCGAATAGAAATATTCGTCTTATTTAAAGTGCAATTCATAGAAATATTTCCTCACAAATATGGTAAAATTTTCTATTTGTTTTTACTGGTGTTAGTTTGCACAGATATTATAATCTTATTCACTGACACTGAAAGGAGGTTGTCCAAGTTGTCACAATATGGCAGAAATGCAAGGCCTGACTACCGCAAAAGTAAACTTCCACCAGTAAAAATGAATATATATTTCTACCATTATTTATGACTGAAATTTTGCTTTAATAAAGCATTTAAGTAAAGAGAATATTTCTATTTAAAATTATGGATAGAAGTTTTTTCCCCCGATGGTAATCAACAACTGCAAAAGCGGCTACAGTTCAAGCTTCACTATTTTAAGAATATGTCAGTTCTTTATTAATACAGTTGGACCTCTATTTAACGAACCTCTATTTTGTGAACTTTTCCTCGGAACCAACAACATTTTGCGAATTTCTTCTTAAAAATAACCTCCAAATAGCGAAGTATATTCTCTATTTAATGAATTTTTTCTTCTTATAGAATACCTACCCCCCCCCCCCCCCTATTTCTCAAAATATTTCCGGACACTTCAAACTTATTCTTTCTTTTACACATTTTATAATGCTCAATAACCTTGAATTAGTTTTACCAGGTGCCTAACTCAACGAGAGCAGTAAAATCCCTGTCATTCTTTGCATTTCATCCAGGAAATGCAAACTTTCAATATTCCCCTTTTCACACTCAAAAGGGCTGTTCTGTAGTAAATAAGTTTTAGTAATTAAATTTAAGGACGCATGTAGTAATACAATGCTTAAAATTACTTGTTAGGATAAATACGATGTCATTAAAATTCATTAATTTTAATGTAAATATTTTCTTAAAACTGAAAATACAGCGTATTTCCGGACAATATATTTTTAAAACTCTTGTTGTCCTTACAGATTTCTTTTTGATGGGCAAAATGAATAATAATAATAATAATAATAATAATAAAAAGTGTGATTAGTTATGTTTTTTAATAATGTTTAGTGTTTATGAATTAAAATCTGTTTTGTGTAGTATTTAAAAAGGTTCATCTCTATTTAACGAATTTTCCAGATAACGAACTTTTTTTTCGGGATTTAGCAACTTCGTTAAATAGAAGTCAGACTGTAGTTCCATGTGTTAAACAAGAATTTGACCAAAGTGAGTTTTCAAGGAGTTTTGTTAAATGGGATACCCAGTTTTACCCAATCAGTGGGGGTAAAACCAGATTTTTGCATGTCTGTTTTTTTACATAATCAATTATATTTTTTATCGAAAGGAAAGGAATATGTTTTATTACAGCAAAAGATTCTTTTATTAAAAATGGTGTCCAGAGTTAATTTTCCCATTTGACTGCATTTGAGAACAACAAACATTTATGGTACCTAATTTTGCCACACCTTCCCCTATGTATGCATTCATTCATTATAAGTATGTATTCATGTACAGGGTGGCCATAATTAAAGTGCATGTATTTGAAAGGCTCTACAAGTTAAACTATTTCGAAATATTTGTAAAGTATTGTTGAAGTATTTAAAAAGCTTTTGTATTTATACTGTTTAGAGTATGTGGAAATGATTTATACAATAAAAATGATTACTTTGAAATTTTACAGATATAGATGTGATTACTGGAAGATTAAATGTTAGATGTTTTATTAGCAAATATTAACAAAAATAACCCACTTAAATCAATATCTTTTATGATATTTTTTCATAGCAGCACTATAATTATTACTAAGTTTTCTTTTTTTTTTTTTTTTTTTTTTTTTTTGCTAAAATGTTAAGGCTCATAAGGCTCTTCACAACTAAAACTTTTAGAATCGCATGAAATTTGTGATAAAAAAGTTTTACAACTTAGCTGGTACCATTTTTTATTGCAAAACTTGTTTCTATATGCCTTAACCACTTCAACGGCTGCCCCGAGTTAAGTCGGGGGTAAAAGCACTGTTTCCCTATACCCGTTGCCGGTGAAGTGGTTAAACAGTAAACCACATCTTTCAAAAATAGTCCAAATAGTAAAGCCTTTGAAACATGTGAACTTTAAATTTAATTATGCCCAACTGGTAAGTATTATTATTTTTTATTATATATTTGACTATATTCAAAGGGCAATTGATAAACTTATTCTGCTCAAAACTATAAAAAAAAAATTGTTGATAATTATCGAGAACAGCTCCTGCATCCCATCAAAAGTTACACTTTTATCAACATGACAGCTCTTAAAAATTACTTGTATTACCATCAAAATTGAACTGGAAGTCGACGGTGTCAAGATCTTGACAGGGATTGAAAATCAAAAACATTCGCTAATGCAGACGCCAAGAAAGCTTTAGCTTTCTATATATTTTCACATAAATAATTCAATTGCTCATGTCCATGTTATGACTATACAACAGTCAATGTTTCATAAGAACTAAAGGTCTGCCTGGGCCGGAATTTCTAGGCCCGGTCTGATCGAAAGTTATCTTGGCCCAACTCAGACTGATGTAAAGTTAGACCGTTTATATTTTTGCAGTTCACAGCCTGGCATCAACAAAAATCAACGAAAACAGGCCTGGCCTGACCTGTGTAAAAATCAATTAAATTCAGCCTAAACGGATTCATTTTTTGCAAAAATCAGATTTTTTTAAACATACAATTAAGATTCCTTTAAAAAATACTGCATATATATTTATGAGAAAATTTTACAGTATAAAGGCACTAGGACTTTTCAAAATTTTAGAAATTTTCTCCCAAAATTTTGGGGGCAATGTGACATTTTTAACATTACAAGTATGTAATAACGGTATTTTGTGCTAGTCGGGCACACGTGGTACACTGCCAAACAATATTCCCATTATTCCAAAGAATTCAGCCCTTGTTACATTGCTTGTCTTGTTGAGCCGAATGAGGGCATTTAAATGTGAGCAATAACCGGCTTCATATTCTGTTTTGACGGCTTACTGCAACTGTATTAGTAATTAGAATTCTAATACTCTCCTTCTCTCTCTTTTGTATGTTCTCAGTAAACCTAGAGAACAAGAAGTAAACGGCAGAAGTGATTATGAGTTAAAATTCTGAAGTTTTTTTTTTTTTTTTTTCTCATGATTCTTTATCGAAATTCTCGTTTTTCTTCGCAATCTTTTGACAAAATCTCCATTTTTTTTTTGCTATCCTTTGACAAAATTAGCCTTACATATGAGATTTAAAAATTTTTTTTTTTTTTTATCTTTTGACAAAATTTGTGGTTTTTTTTTTTTTTTTTTTTTTTTTTAATCACGATCCTTTGACAAAATTTGCTTTTTTTCTGCAATCTTTTGACAAAATTTACTACAGTGAAACTCGGTTAAGATACGCCCGCTTAAGATACGAATTATCTTTGGTCCCTTGAAAAATACCTATTAAACTTGTGTAAAATTACCCGCTTAATATACGTACGCATAAGATACGATCCCGCTTAATATACGAAGAAATTTTATCCCTTGATGTCAAAAACCCGCTTGATATACGAAATGGTTCTTAAGTAATACTTAGAGTAAAGAAAAGAGCACTTTCTTTGACTGAAAAATTTGATGTCTTAAGGAACGATGCCGAGAATGTGATAAGCAAGACTGTATTTTCCAAATCTGCAGGAATACAGGAGTCATCCGCAAGTTCTATGAATGAATGAAAAAAAGAGTTCAGGAAAGTATTGTGTCTCGCCGACAACTGTCCCGCCTTTCCAAGGCTATCCCCAGCTTACGAAACATCGAACTAGTCTTTTTACCACCGAATGTGACCAGCGTGGTTCAATCCATGGATCAAGGTATAATTCATATTCTCAAAATGATATACAAAAGTCGTGTTGTTGTATGTCATCTACACCAAATAGATCATTGCGAAAAGGATCTGTCCTGTCCAACCTGTAAGCCTATTAACCTCTTGGATGCCATGCATTTCTTGAGTGCGTCCTGGGAAGACTTAACATCAACCACCATTGAGAATTTCTTCTGTAATGCCTTTGACGTTGACGGAACTTTGCAAAACGTTGATATCGTAGAAGAGAAGCAAGAATGCAAAGATTGGGACTCATTTGTCAAAATTGACGATCAAGTTGTAACAAATGAAGTTCGTCCCATCACGGATATAATCGCAGACATCAAAAGTTCCGATGAACATAGGCCTTCAGAAGAAGAAGAAGACGACGCGAATGAAGAAACAGATGTACCAGCCATACCATCATTCACATCTGTAATGAGCTCCTTCAGCTTACTTCGACTCTATGTCTCTTCGATGGATGCTGGTCACTCCGTCGAAGATTTTTTCTACCACATCAACAATGCAGAAAACTTCATGATAAAATCTCGCCCTACGTTGCACCACCCCAAGGTAAACGAATTTTTTTTCAACAAACTAAAACTACTTCAGGTTCTTTAATTTTGATAATGTATCAAATAATTATTATTCCTTGCATACATTTAGTTTTGTCTTTCTAAAAATAAATGATGAACATTTATTATTTTTCCTCTAATGTAAGTAGTGTATTTTAGTTTCTGTTTTCTAAAGATTAACAAAAATTTTGTTTTATCGCCTTTTTGTAATTTGGCAGAGTATTGCATAAAGCCATTTTAATTTTGTTATTTTACAAACGATGACTCAATAAAATTTTGGAGGAAAAGAAAGTTATTCTTTATTTCAAAATCTTAAACTCAAATTTCCTAGACTATCGAAAAATCGTTAGAAATGGGTAAAATGAGAGTTATAAATGGCTGAAATAAGTTAATAATAATGGGCACTGGCTTTATATGCATTATTACTCTAGAGTCTGTGAAATCCGGGTAAGATACGATCCCGCTTAAGATACGAAATGCTCTCGGTCCCTTGATTCGTATCTTAAACGAGTTTCACTGTATTTTCTCACGATTCTTAAAAAAAATTAGAGTTTTGTCAGAGATTCTTTGGCGAAATTTGCACCCCCCCCCCCCCCATGATTTTATGATGAAATTCACGCTTTTTTTCTTTGCGCAGTTCTTTGACGAAAGTTGCTTTTTTTACGCGATCCTTTGAAGAAATTCACCCTTTTTTCTGTGATCCTTAGACGAAATTTGCATCTTTTTCGGTGACCATTTGTCGGAATTCAGGGTTTTTTAATTTTTTTTTAAAGTTCGAATTTTTAGATTGATGACCGATTTTATTTCATTTTCAAAAAGTTTTAAACAGAATCAATTTGGTAGGATTTTCCAACCAAACAAAGTGAAGGAAAGTGGTGTGCTTTGGTGATCTTGAAATATTTTGCAATTTATGGAGTTAACGAGCTAATATATTTTTTAAGAAACAAGAAGAAAATTTTAAGAATTTTAGGGGGTAAAATAATAATTAGGAAATTTAAGAATTTTAGGAGAATCTGAGTATACTTTAGATTACTATGTGTTCACAGAACAGAAAATATACAATAGCAACATTAATGAAAGATGCTTAAACTCTTCAACATTCAAATAAATATTCATTAAAAAAATTATTGTAGTTTGAAATAAAAGAAAAAAAGATTGTTAAAAAAAAAAACTGGGTTACAGAGGTAAAAACGAAAGAAAGAAAGAAAATATATAATATTGCAAGAAATAATGGATATAAAGAAAGCACTATAAATAGATTAATTATGAGCATGGATAAGAAGAAAAGAAACTTCATTGAGCAAATTCAAAGTTTCTACTTTACAATATTTTCCTGCGTTCTTTGAAATATAAACTTAGCAACTTCAATATCTGTCTTATTGCAAAGCCTTCCTTAAAATTAAAACACAGTCTGTAAGAAATCAGATTTAATGGAACCTGATCAAAATAAATATCAGGTGTTATAAAATAATGTTCATAAAAGCAGATATTGCATTGCAATATTATACAGGTATGACAAATAGAAAGATTAAAATGAGGGTGAGAGAACATATAACATATCAAATACAACAAGAAAACTACAGCTTCGCCAGGCTACATAACATGCCTTTACAGATTAATTTAAAAAATGATAAAATAATTTATCCATCACAATTTTATTCCTTTTACAGATTAATTTAAAAAATGGTAAAATAATTTATCCATCACGATTTTATTAATTTTATAGATTAATTTAAAAAATGGTAAAATAATTTATCCATCACGATTTTATTCCTTATCTGTAAAATGAATATAAATTAAAAAACGATAGGATAAAATAGTTCACTAACACAGATAACCATTTTTAATCACCTGCTTTCATTATACCAGTGATCTTGTGGTTTTTGTTTACCACATTCAGTTTCCAAATTTTTTCAAAAATAGTTCATTCTATCAGCACTGATCTACAGAATGTCACCGATTGTGTGTACGAAACTATCTGATCTGTTTAATTTATAATCTGTTGTTTAATGTATTTGATCCGAGGTAATTTATAAGCTTTTAACAATGCTGTTATCATTTTAAGCATTATTTCAAGTGCTATTTGTATTTGATAAACTTCAATAACTTCTTGTAATTTAAAGAAAATGTGCAAATTCAATATCTATTTTCAATCATAATTAAGGGGGGGGGGGGAATCACAGACTGGACTTAAATTGTGGTACCTTTTCTTATGTAAACAAAACAAAACAAAACAAAAAAAAAACCTAATTTATTGTAATTTATAGAGATTTACAAAGAAGAAGCATATCTTGGGATACTAGATTAACAATAATTTTCTTTAACTCACAATTAGAAGAAAAATAAAGTTTAGCATTTAAAATATTGTATTTTCAAAATTTCTTATTTAAACTGGAAAACAGTAAGTTTCTCATAAACAAAAGTTCATCAAAACAGGTAATTGTTATTTTTTAGATTATACAGTCCACTCCCTCTAATCTGCAAACTCCTATAATCCACACTATATTTTACATGTAAACAAACAGTTAAAATCTCCTTTTTTTAAGCAAGATAGTGTACACTTTGACCATAATAAAAGTTGACTGCCCTGATGAATTTATTCAGAAATTTTAAATGCATTTCTGCATTCATTAGAAGGAAATGTTTTATGTATCTTATAAATAACTCTTAGACTGCTATATTCTGAACACATTTGCCGGCTACATAAAAGATAAAATTTCTTTCAAAGAGGGGCTAGCTCTTAGGGATAAATATCTTAGGTTTTTAGAAAAACAAACTTTTGTTACTGATCAAGAAATCCTGACTTTTAAAAGCGTCAAGATTAAACTCCATAACATAAATTAAAAACTATAAAGCAAGCCACTATCACAGTGATGTTTGATAGATTTAAAAATTATATAAAAATGCTTTTCATTAATTTTGTATTATTATATCATTTAAATGTATTCTTAATATTGAATATAGCTTTTTATACATAAAGTATTTTCTTTCATTTCTGTGCTATCTATCTGCAGTTATGATTACTACATTTGTAGATAAATTCCAAATATTGGAATGTAAACAAAAAATGACCTATAATCTGCTAAATTCTACAATCCGCAAAACGCTTGGTCCCAACCTGTGCAAGTTAGAGGGAGTGTACTGTATATATTATTCATTTAAATCAAAGAAATGCTCAATGAAAATATTTTTTTTAGACACCTGATTAAGTGGTTTAATATTTAACAAGTTGTCTTCATTGGATCTTAGATACTCAGGGTTCATACTTATTTTCGAAGAAAAAATCCCCTGAGAATCCCCTGATGTATTTTCTGGGATGCATAATTTTTCCATGTCAACAATTAACGACATTTTTTAAACCAATATCATAACCTCCCCCCTTCAAAATAAAAATAAAATACAAACAAGGTATCTCAAAAATAAAGTTTATACAACACCCTATATAAACAATAGGAACAAAACTTTAAAAGGAAAAACATTAATTTGTGTACAAGAGAGATGAAGTCTTAAAAACTTGGTAGACTGCTGTAAGAATTTAATTTCTACTATGTGGCTTTATTACCTCTTTAAAAAGCATTATAAGTAATATGAAGGATATAATCACCAATATCAATTTTAAAATGTTCTTTATTTTTCTTAAATTCCTCTTGAACAATTTTCAAACCTCACGATGTTAGAAGGTGTATCTAGTAATTGAATGGATGTCGCCAGACGTTAGTAGGAGCACAGATTAAATATCATCATACGTTATACTTAATCTGTAAGGAGCGCCTAATTTCCGATTCTATATATCACGAGTTTGATTTCATTTTGACTTGACAAAGCACATGAATAGCAGGGATGCCCTCAATTTTCCAGAGTAGCCAATCATTTTGCCAGGTTTTGGGAATTTTTTGCATTATCCCCTGAGATTTCCCTGATTTTTTATGACTAAAATTTATCCTCTGATTATCCCATAATCCGCTGATGAGTATGAACCCTGATACTACATATTTTGTCAAAAGAGCTCGGTCAACAACAGGTAATAGAGGCAGCAAACAATTTTTGCATAGATAACCAGGGTTGTAATCCATTTATTCAGTCAAAAATAGTGTCCCACTCTAATCAGAACAGCATAATACTTTTCCATATTATGTACAATATTTGCATGCACATTTGAAGAAATAGTGCAAACATTGATGAAATCCCCCCTTCACCCCCCTTTCCTAATTTTTTGTTTTTAACACACATTTTCAAGCAAGGGAGAAAACTTGGGGAAAAAACTTTTCCCCTTCAAATAAAGTTTATTGCTGATTAAAAAACGAAAATAGTGATTGAAGTCTAAATATAATAAAAGAAACAAATAGGCTAGGGCTTTAAATAAATTTAAAGCTCACATCGAAAATCTGATTTAAACACTGGTCTTGACCGATTTAACTCTCAAATCCTATTTATCTATTGTCTTTAAATCAATTTAAAACAAAATGCCAATTTAAAACGAACATTAGAAAAATAATTGATTTATTGGCTGTAAATAGATTAAAATCAAAATACTGATTTAGAGCTAACATCAGAAAACTGATGTATTTACACCAGGGCTTAATTTCTTAACAAAAAAGTATTGGAGCCCTAATATTCTGTAGTACTAAAAACTGTAGCATGCCCCCCCCCCTTTTTTTTAAAAACATTTAAAAAAAAAATCATTTTTTTTGCATGTTTTGTTAATATTTTAATATATTTATTTTCTATTATTCTGCAATTAAAATATTTTAAGATAGACTCCTGCATTGTTTAGTGTATCCTGATTTGGCCACAATCCACATGATTTCCCCCCCTCCTAACTAAGATCTTTTCCCTGAAATTGAATCAGTATTTATGGTTGAAAAAAGAATAAAGTTTTATATTTAAAATTCAAATTCATCGAATGCATATGCGTAAAAATGCATATTTCCTTTAAAACCCACCTCTAAGCAATTTATGCTCATACTCAGTAACCTTTACGAATTCACTTCTGTAGACCTGTATATGAACTATAGCATTAATATATGCACTTTATAGTATGCATAAGTATGGTGAAAAAAGCGCATATCATAATTAAAAATGCATTTTGAGCAATCATTACAAATATACAGTAATTCAGATACAATATTGTATCTGAAATCTTTTCAAATACACTGCAAACAATTTCTCCTATACCATTATGAACAGAATTCTTTTGTGTGGCCCTGCAAATGAACAATAACTATTCTTTGCACCGCATATTCAACAGAATGCATATTTTAGTGGACTTCATAAATGAATATCAATTTTACTATGTTTGAAAGAGTGTAACACCTTTAAAAATCATTTGAAACGATTTTTTCCCATTGGCCGTAATGTAACGGAAAACTTTTGACTGTCCCTGTAAATGATCTAAACATTCTACAAACTTCATTTGAAGTAGGGAACGTGCTACGGTAGAGGTCACTAACATCCAAAAATTTCAGAATGATCTGAGCATATTTACGAGAGTTAGAGCATGCATAGACGGCCAGACAAACCGAAGTCATAAACACTTTTCAACTTTGTTGGAAAATGTTAAAAAGATCCTCATCATTTACAATTACATACCCCTACTTGTGTAACTTCTAATATGATGAAAATATCTGAAATTTTACCAGGCAAGTGGGTTGAAGGAAAATATGCAAAAAAAAAGTTTGTTGTTGAATTCAATGAACAGATTATTTTCATGGAGGTGGGACAGGAAGACAAAGGAAAGTTCCTAAACAAAGTATTGGTGATTTTTTTATATTTCTTGAACAAGATGACACAGATGTGGTTGCCAAATCTCAAATTGGGAAAATTTTAAAAGGAGCCACATTTCAAAAACTGTTCACTGCAGATTTCAAATTAAAAAAATTGTACAATTTTTTAAAGTTAACATTTCAATTAATTTTGTGTAATTTTCTTTAAATAATTAAAATAAAAGCTTAAAATAAAGTTCCCAGCAAATTTAGATAATTATTTATTACTTATTCAATCAATACCTATTTTACACCACATGTATCCATTTCACACCACTTCACACTTCAGAGATAAAAAGTGTACACAAAACAAAACTAGTTGCTTATTAGATATAAAGGATTTCTAAGGACACTTCTTAAAAAATTCGGAATTTAAAAGGGTTAATAATGCGAGAAGAATGTTCTTAAAGACTCTCTAAATGTCGGTTTCTACGCAATCTTAGGAAGTATCAAATCTATATCAAAAACTAGTCGGATGTACCAATCCCAAAACTTTCTTCTATCTCATACATGTTAATACTTCAAAATTCGCTATCACACTGCCAAAATTATATGCCAATCTATGTATCTCATGAAGATTCTAAAGATATGAAATTCCGTGCATTAGTTCTTGAGATATGACTATCGCTGAAATCGTCTAAATCCAGCAAAATCCTGCCTAGCAGCGCCACCTATTGGATGATTTATAGCAAATCCTAATCAGCAACAATTTATGTCAATGTCTGACTGAATCTGAAGTTTGGAGAAAATCCGTGCGTTAGTTTTCGAGATAGAGCTATAGCGAAAATCGTGTCCTGCATAGCAGCGCCACCTATTGGGTGATTAACACCAAAACCTAATTAACAACAACTTGTGTCAACATACAACTAAATCTGAAGTTAGATGAAAATTCGTCCATCAATTCTATAGATAGAGCTATTGAGGCAATCGTGAAAAAGGCAGCACAGAAGCGCCACCTGTTGGGCGATTTACACCAACACATAATCAGTAGCAAGTCATATAAAGGACTAACTGAATCTGAAGTTTGATGAAAATCTGTGCGTTAGTTCTTAAGATAGAGCTATTGGGGAAATCGTGTAAATCCTGCAAAATTCATCATAACAGCGCCACCGGTTGGGCGATTTACACCAAAATATAATCAGCATTAACTCATATCAAGGACTAACTAAATCTGAAGTTTGATCGAAATCTGTGCATTAGTTCGTGAGATAGAGCTATTGCGGAAATCGTGAAAAATGCAGCATAGCAGCGCCACCTGTTGAGCGATTTACATCAAAAACTAATCAGCATCAATTTGTATTAGGAACTCACTGAATACAACTTTTTATTAAATTCCGTGCATTAGTTCTTGAGATAGAGCGCCCACAAAATTTGTGTCACATACACACAGACAGACAGACAGACAGACTCACAGAGTCACAGACAGACATTTTGTAAAAACATGTTTTTTGGAATATCTGACCCCTAAAACGTGTAAATCCGTCGAAAACCGGAATTCGAAAATTTTCATGAATCCAATACTTTCTTCTTGTAAAGATAGAAGAAAGTAAAAATGTGTCTACTATTTAAAATTTAAAAATAAATAAAATAACTATATAAAAGTTTTGCCAAGACCATAAATGCATAATAAACACAAAAAATTCATATTAAATATTTTTGTTTCAATGTAAACAAGAATTGAATAAAAAAATTGTCCTTTTTATACCCATTTTACCTCATCTGACCCTACATTTACAAATTAATTCTATAGTTTGCACAGGATCAATTCTAAATATGCAAAATTTTGGTTTACAGAGGTTTACTGCATACACTAATTTAGCAGAAGGATGCCTACCTTTTCACTTGCCTAGGCCATGTGCCATCTTCATTCTTTTCTTCTATGATAAGGACCTAAAATTATAATTTACATACATATATATATATATATATATTTTTTTTTTCTTCACACATACATACACACAATGCAGTGCTGTTCAAAGAAAGTGCAATTTTAACAATTGTCATATTTCAGGGAATGTTTGTTACATAATGACACAGTCAATAATAAAAAGAAGAAACACCATTTTCTTTACTAAAAAAGTAAACAATATCTAGACACATGGCAGTTGTCAGCCAAGTTCGTCTGACATACTAGTATGTTATATTACACAAAACATTTCAAGCTGTTTTCATCAATTTCGACACTCTACTACAGAAAATCTATTTGACCTACATACTGTAATATGTAGTAAGGCTGTTTTCGTCAACTTTCTAATGAAAACCTATTTGACCTACGAGGTTGTACACGTCTGTACTGTTTTATTGACAGCCCAAAAGCTTAAAAAATAAAGAAATAAATGTTTTCAAATTTTAACTTGCGTAAATATTGTCAATAATATGATTATTTTTGTTTCAGAAACAATAAAAATTTCGAATCAATACATTTCTCTTCAAAACATACATTTAATACAGCAGTATCTATTTATATAAAATTCAAGTCTCTGTGTGTACCTCACAATTCCAGTTGGATTGCCTCATTGTAATCAGTAATTGTTAAAAAATACCAATGGCAGGGTTGCCACAATAGTGCTAAAATTTGACCAACTTTGCGAAATATCACCAAATTTGGCAAAAAAAAAAAAAAAAAGTTGTCATATATGAAGTCAACTTGGTGATAGCTGGCTAATTTTGCGAAATTCTCATTTAAAACCATTAGTTGTTCATAGTCGAGCTCACCGCAATTTAATTTAAACTTGGCGCATTTAAGGTTTTTTCAAAATCTATGGGTCAGAATTTAAAGTGTAAGATGCAAAAATATACACCAAATAATTTGTTGTAGGAAATTAATAAATTAAATTAAATGCTGCCTGGTTAATAAAATAGTCGCTAGTAAACACATTAAAAACCATTAAGTAAAATGTCTAAGTAAATTGTAACTGTACAAAAAATAATGATATCTAACAAAAACATAACTGTGAAAAAAGGGAGACAAGTTCTGTTAAAAAAATATGCCAAGAAAAGAAGTTGTAGAGAAAAAGCTTATCTACATAGATTGCATCTTCATATTAAAAATAAACAGTGAACTGAAATCATTATGGGTCATTCCATATCAAATCAACCAAAAAAAAAAAAAAAATTATTTTTGAACCTTCAGGATTCAGATTTTTATATTTTTTGTTTATTTGTTGTACCTGTCAAGAGGACAAGGAAAACCAAAATTTCCGATTTTTTGGATTTTTAATTTTTGAGTTATCGACTTTCAAAAAATGAAAAATTGCCAAAATTTGACTCCACTTTGACACCTTTAAACAGCTGCAGGCAAAAAACTACTTGACACTTGACCAATTACCAATTTGAATGATACCAATTTGATTTAAAGCTCAAATTGGTATCATTCTCTTCTGCTTTTTACGATCTTTAATTTGATATATAACATGATTAAAGTATTTAAAATTTAATTTTTTTATTAAAAAATTAAAAATTTAAATTTTAAAATTTCAGAAACACCCCTTTTGATTTTTTTGAAAAAAATGTATGTTTTAAAGACATCAATTGACTATGTGTATGCCAACTTTCATAATGGGATGACAATGGGTTCCTACGGAAATTAATATTTTTGTATTATCATATACGAAATTTGCTATACTTGTATTTTCATGTCAAAAGCGTAACTGTAAACTCATTGGTTAATGTTTGAATTAGAGGTCTGCACAGGTCGAAATTTACAGGCCCGGGCCTGGTATAAAAATTAAGTTTGGCCTGAGAGCGGCAAGGAATAAAAGTTAACAGTTTGGGCACAGCTTTGGGCCATACAAAAAAAAAAATAATGGCCCGCCCCAGCATAAAAGCTAAAAGTTTGGCCAGCCCAGCTGAGAAAAAAGTTAAATTTTTTGCCCAACCAGACTGAATTTCTACAAAACGGATTTTTACGTCGATGTGATTAAAAATTGTCTCATACGAGAAGTTCTGATCAAAAATACTTATTTTAGCCTTTTATTATTATTCGGGTTTATAATCTTTATTTTTAAAGAAGGGCCTTTAGGCTGCGATTTTTTTCTTTTTCTTTTTTTTTTATGAATCTATTTGCTTCTAAATGTTTCAGTTATCATTAATATTGTTAATCCATACTCCAAGTATTGGAAACTTAAAAATCTGAAAAATGCTATACAGTAAAATCTTCTAAGACAGAATGGCATAGAAAAGAAAAATAAAGCATTATAGACAGGTTCCCTTCTTAGCAGGTGTGAATGTATTATATTCTTTTCTCACATACGAGTATTATTATACAGTAGGGTGGGCCGAAAAAAACTTTTTTTTGATTTTCGATGATGGGTAGTGTGGAAAAGTGGCCACTAGTGGCACCAAGTTCACACAAGAAATTTGAGATTTTTAGGACAATTCCTATATTTGCCGCTTTTGGCTTGAAGTTTTGCTAAAATGCTGATTTTTGAACTTTTTTAGCAAAAATTTTAAAAATGCTAAATTAAACTCATTTTAATCGTATTTACTTGAAAAGGCATATTTAATGTTCCAAATGTATAAATAAGCTCTGATAATGTATTATTTAATTGCTATGTGTATTTTAAATTAGATGATTTTTATAGCCTTTTCGCGTTTAAGTGAGCAAAAGTTGCATGTATTGTTTGAATCTTTCAACGGTTTCTCTCTTTTGTCTTGTTTATGTCCCTTGCTCATCCTTATTTTTTTCGATGCTTTAAGGGTCATATATTTGGGTGACGGACAGCAGAATCCCTCAGAAACAGATCTGAAAGGAGAGAAGGGGGTGGGGCGAAAACTTAAGTGAATGCAGTGACTCATCGCGATGTTGGGGGAGTGAAGGAGGAAATACAAGAGGGGAGAAATGCGATAAAAAATGCTTATTATTTTTCAGTGCTCGGTTTCCCTGTGACATTTGTTCAGTGTAAAAGTAAAACCTTTTTCTTGTGCAATACATTGCTTTTTGAATTGTTTAACGTGCCTTTACTGTGTTTTGTGCGTTTTATTACGAGTTTAGAAATGGCTAGTGCGAAAGCTCATGATCATGTAAAGACATGTGATAGCGTGAAAAGTACCCATTTTGGGGCACCGTGCAAATTGAAAGACTTGCAATTGCCAACTAACGCTGACATCATGCGCCACTACTATTGGTTGCGAAGCGATATAGAAGAAAATCGAGATATTTATCTTCAACCAGTGGATGATATTATTAAAATGGT
Organism: Maratus speciosus; assembly: GCA_963932465.1. NCBI lineage: Eukaryota > Metazoa > Arthropoda > Arachnida > Araneae > Salticidae > Maratus > Maratus speciosus. The sequence goes on along the minus strand of OZ010788.1, from coordinate 79,206,371 downwards.
AGGTGAAAAAGTTTCCGAAATCTGAATAAAATCTTCCATACCAGTGGTTTCCCAATGAACAATTAACGGAAAGATTAAAAACTATTACAATGAGTGTAGAACATTGGAGAAATCTTATCTTGTAATCATACGGGCGTTAAAGGCAAGGCGATCCGTGAAGATTTCGTACGAAATGCGAAACCTCTCTCTTTGACATTGCAGCTTGTAACTGTAGAGTCTTGAACAATTGTAGCTGCGACATCAGACGTAAAGTTCCCCATCGGGAGGTGAACTTCTTGAAGGATCAAAGAATTGTTCGAAAAATTGATTTAAATATCGAAAATATTGATTTAAAAACAAGCAAAACTCTTGCAAAGAAAATATCGCGAAAAATGAAAAGGGATACAATTTCAACGAGGAATAGTGGTTCTGCGACAAAGCCTTCAACGAGTGGAGTTAGATCCAGATGGAAGACAGATATATTGTTGGAAGATTCAAGTAGTGGAAGCTTTCAAGCAAGCAGTTCGACTGAATCTGAATTTGAACCAGGCCCTTCAAAGCCAAACACTCCTAAATGCATATTCCTGTCTCACACACCGTTTGCCATGTCTCAGGGAAACTAAGCACTGAAAATAATAAGCATCCCTTATCGCACTTTCTCCCCTCTTGTATTTCCTCCTTCACTCCCCCAACATCGCGATCAGTCACTGCATTCACTTAAGTTCTCGCCCCACCCTCTTCTGTCCTTCCAGATCTGTTTCTGAGGGATTCTGTTGTCCGTCACCCAAATATATGACCCTTAAAGCATCGAAAAAAATAAGGAAGAGCAAAGGACATAAACAAGACAAAAGAGAGAAACAGTACAATACATGCAACTTTTGCTCACTTAAACGCGAAACGGCTATAAAAATCGTCTAATTTAAAATACACATAGCAATTAAATAATACATCATCAGAGCTTATTTATACATTTGGAACATTAAATATGCCTTTTCAAGTAAATACGATTAAAATGAGTTTAATTTAGCATTTTTAAAATTTTTGCTAAAAAAGTTCAAAAATCAGCATTTTAGCAAAACTTCAAGCCAAAAGCGGCAAATATAGGAATTGTCCTAAAAATCTCAAATTTTTTGTGTGAACTTGGTGCCACTAGTGGCCACTTTTCCGCACTACCCATCATAGAAATTTTAAAAAAAGTTTTTTTCGGCCCACCCTATTATACAGTATACTCCCTCAAATCCACAAATGCCTAAAATCCGTACATCATCACAGATGTAAACGATGAAACTTTCAGTTCAGATGTAATGACAAAATTACAGAATTTTTTAGTTTTATACCATTCTGTATGCATTTTAATATGTAATTCTCGATAATATGACTAAACTCGTGGTTTTTCATGAAGGAAGTATAAATTTTTTTCTGAAAAAAATCCAAGATATTGCTGATATCACTGGTAATCACAATCTTTTTACCAAATATATTTATGCAGTAATCAAGCTTTTTTGGTTATTAAGACTAGCTAAACCGGAAATAAAACTTCCTTACTTTATGATTTTTATGTGAAATTATAAAGTACCTTTAAAAGGAAAATTTTGTTGAAAAATTCAAGGGATGTATCTCATCTTTATTATGCATATTTAATTATACATTATTAATTATCTACTTGACCTTTTAATAATTTAATCATCTCTCTATTCTAAAAAAAAGTAACTACCGCTGTCACCGCCGCCGCCGGTTTTGAATTTTTTGTGACAGGAGGTCTTTCTTCGTTAATATTAAGAAAAATAATGCATACAAAAATATGAAAATCGGTAGTATTATACAAAAATGTTTGATAAACACGCTGATGCAGACAGTTTTCAGATTGAAGAATTATTTAAAGAGATATTTAATGCTAAAGTTGGACAAAATCGTTCCACTAAAAAAGTTTTATAGGAGCAAAAACTGTTCATAGGAATTTAATCATTTTTAGATCATTTTATGCGTTAGAATTTGCCGGAGTGCAGATTGCATTAATTTTTTCATTTTGACTAATTTTTTGAGGTTTTATTTCAATTTTAAATTCAGATTTTCAGCATTTCTAGAGATATTTTTAACAGATTCTAGAAAGTGATATTAATTTAAACTGTTGCCAACTGTATAAATAGTGGAAACAATAATGTTTGCTTCCAAAAAAAAAATATTTATACGCGTAAATAAATTAAAAATTTATTTACATGTGACTATTATAAACAGAAAAAAACATTTGGAATTAGAATTAAATAATTATGTACAAAAAGCAGGAACTTATTAAAAATTACGTCATAAAAACTATAATTACACGTGAGTTTTAAGAGAGAAAGGAATTTGTAAAACAATAAATTTATTAACATGCGTTAGAAGTCTTAAATAGGAGAAATTACGTCATATTTATGTCACATTACAGTTATTACATAAAATGAACACAAAATAATATTGCAAAACGGTTTAAATTTAGAAATTGCGCTAGACATTTATTTGATATTTTAAGAGGATACTTTTCAACTATTTTTGTTTGGAAAGCGCAAATAATATTTCATTTCTAACACAAGTATTTTCATGTGAATATTGAAAAGAGAAAGAATAGTTTGGTCAAAATTACGTCAGATTAAAAACGATTAATTTAAAATGTCTCATTTAAAAGAACTTTCTTTTCAGTTTGTTAAAAAATACAAGGAGACAAAGACTCTGTTTACTTAATTCCTTTTACATTAGCTTATTTTGAAATGTTGTTACACGTATCTACGTCATCAAGTTATTTTTATTTCGATGTTTTATTTGTATTTTAATTAATGTTGTACTAATTTATTTGTTTTTTCGTTATTTAAAATAAAAATTATGTCAATTTGTATAATTTGGCGAGTGGATTGGCGATTTATATAATTTGGCGAAATGGGTCGACGGGATAATCAAGTAGTACCGCAACGGATTTGGCGTTAAAATTTCCCCAATCAAAGAGAAATGAATAGAAATCCGTTTATAGAGAGATCGCCACTGTTTTTTAAATTATTATTCAATCTTTCGAAATCTTTTTAAAGCCGATCAAATTAGCGTGCATTTAGAGTCTACGGTGTCTGGACGGGGGTTGGCGAGCGTAGCTCGTAGGGGGCCGAGCCCCCTAGTTTTTAAAAATATCTTACTTTTGATCATTTTAGTTTATTACTTTACTTAATTATTTTAATATTTTACTATATTGCAAGCATTCATTATAATTTTGATTGCATTATTACATTCAAATTATTGTTTAAAAAATGTAAACAAGGCAATGACCAGAAATCTTCAAAATTCTAAAATCCACACACCCTCTGGTCCCAAGCTGTGCAGATTTGAGGGAGTCTACTGTATTAATTTTGCATGGACTTTCACATTTTTCCTTTTAAGACAGGATTCTGTCATATGCAGGTTCTTTTTAACAGGTTTTGCTGTATTTTAATTTTATTGCCTAGGAATTTACTATTCTTTAAAAGGAATAAATTTTAAAGTTTAATCGTAGAATGACGATTTAAAAATATATGCATTTTTTGCAAAAATTTTTAAGTCGGGCCAAATTTTACTGATAGCACAGTCCAGACCACGCTGAAACGATGATTTTCATACAGGCTGGATCGAGACAACAACTAAAAATTTTGACTTGTGCAGACCTAGGAAGAATGAAGCCAGCCCCCTGGTTGGGTTCTGAAAAAATAAGTTAGGCCCAATCCTTCAGAAAAAAGTAAGGCCCGAGCCTAGCCTGGCCCGAGTGTCGTGAATAAAAATAGCCCAGACCTCTAGTTTGAATACTACTACTAATCTATGAAGTAGTTTTTGTATTACAAGTAAATATGAAAATTTAATCTATTAAATATATCAGGTAATAACAATTTGAGAAATGTTTATTTATTTAATGACAATTGAGTAGGCATACTAATTCATGGTTTACTTTTAAATTAAACAATAACGATATTCAAAAGGAAATTAACTTACAGGCTCAGTGTAAAATTAACCCTGTATAATCAATTGCAAGTGAATATATAATAAGCTTCCTACATTCGGACCAGCAATTTCATTTTTTTTTTTTTTTATACACAATTGAATGATATATTAAATGTATTAGGGGAGATCTTTTTGCAAAAAGTTGAGCTGTTACTGCAACTGGGAAAGTTTATATTCTGAGTAATGAAGTTGACTTTGTTTGTAAAATTCCTATCTTAAAAGTCCTTGAAATGAAATTTTTTTGCATATTTATGTTTTTAATTACAAACAAATTTCAATTTTTAATAACATTTTATAAAATATTAATTGTGTAGCAAATATTATAAAGTTATATGTGCACTGAATGTTTCAAAGAGCTGCTTCATGAATTAAGCATAATTGGATAACAGGTGTTAAAAGAGTCCTACCTCTTGATAACTACACCTAAAGCTTCAAATATCAAATTCCATTGAAGCTAGCTAATACAACATTCATATAATGTCAAGCAATTTTAGTGGACTGTTTGTTACAAGTACCTGATCTCCATTAAGATAATTTGAAATTGATTATAAAGACTAGAGAGTTAATTAGACACAGAGCCTGTAAGTTTTTGCATATTTTTATTGTTTAAAAGTTAACCATGTATTAGAATGCCTGCTCTACTGTCATTAAATAAACAAGCATTTTACAAATTATAACTTGATATTATATTTAATAGATTAAATTTTCATATTTATTTGTATTACAAAAACTACTTAATAGATTAGTCGTCGTATTCATTCAAATATTAACCAATGAGTTTACACTTTACAGTTACGCTTTAAACATGGAAAACAAGCAAATTTCATATGTAATAATACAAAAATAATTTCCATAAGAACCCATTGCCATCCCATTATGAAAGTTGGCATACACATAGTCAATTGATGTCTTTAAAACATATATTTAAAAAAAAAATCAAAAGGGGTGTTTTTAAAATTTTAAAATTTAAATTTTTAATAAAAAATTTAAATTTTAAATAATTTAATCATGTTGTATATCAATTTAAAGATCATTAAAAACAGAAGAGAATGACACCAATTAGAGCTCTCTAAGTCAAATAGTTTTTTGTCTACAGCTGTTTAAATGTGTCAAAGTGGAGTCAAATTTCGACAATTTTTCATTTTTTAAAAATTAATAACTAAAAAATTAAAAGCGCAAAAAATCGGAAATTTTGGTTTTTCTTGTTAACTTGGCGGACTCTACCATTTGCACCAAAAATTATAAATTTCTGAGATGTCAAGGTTCAGACCATTGGTTGATATGGAATGACCCAGATTCTCAAAAAACAGCAATAATTCACATTCCGAACGCGCACAAGAATGTAACAAATTATCTGCGTTTTCACAGGAATAGCAAGTCTTCGCAGAGGGAGATGTGACAGGTGAATCTCCCTTTCCCTCTTCCGAAGTCAGACCAGGGAGGCAGTGGAGGAGGAATGATTTTTTCTCCCTAGTCTTTCGACGGCGGTTTTGGCAACCACATTTCTTGAGCGAGAATACGAGTTCGTTGGCCACGCGCAGCGAGAAGATAGTGATATCTCTTTGCTGTAGCATTGGCAAGCAATTTTTTGAGTGCTTTTAAAAAAACATTCAAGTTATTGTTTCTGAAGTTTTAATTTAATGAACAGGCTGACATCCAGTAACCAGTAGAGGAAACCTCAGCATAAAGTTAAGTGTAAAACTAGTGTCCGAAGAAATCCTGAACTCTGCATCTGTTTTCCGATGTGCTGTGCAACATTTGTTCTGTGTGACTGTTCGCAATTTTCGAGATGGTGTTCAACAAAAAGAGGAATCGATAATTTCGTTAGATTGTGCTGCAATTTGAAATCATCCAAATAATTAGTGTGCAAGCGGTGCTTCAAAAAAGTGTGATTAAAATAAAGATGTTTTAGTGAAATTGATAAAAAAATCACATAGTATTTGAAATATGTTAACATGGTGAATGAAATATGTGGAGAGTGTTAAGAAGTGTTAACAAGCTTATTTCCCAGTTCTCAATGCCTCTAATTATTTTCAATAGTACATTAACCCTGGTAGTATAATTTACAGTTCTTTATTTATAATTTTTATTTTTATTAAGATCATTTCATTTAAATAGTATAAGTATGAAGTATTCTGAAATTAAACTCACCTTTTATCTTGCGTTCATTCTTTTAATCCTTTAGTTATTTATTCAGCTTTATGTTTCTTTAGTTACAGTTCATTGATAACGCCGTATCTTTATTTTTACAACTGCAGATGTTTACGTTTTTCCACGCGACATGGTAGAATTTACGAGAGCGTATGACGTGGTGTACTTTTCTCCCGACAGATGGCGGGAACGGATTTATGAATGAATTAGTTGACGTAGTTCGTCACCGGCAAATCACCATCTCATAGATCATTCTGGAGAGTGGGCATGTCGACACGTGCCGTTCCAGCTGCTGTATTTAAAGGGGTTATTTGGAAGGAAATGTTACTTGGCTTACTTGTTTTATCTACCAATGTTCTCGATACGAGAATTGCTTTAAGCGTTCTCGGGATGCTGTATTTGATCTTGTGGTAAACATTTAAAAATCATGCGGCTTATTTTTATTTTTCGTTCTGTTTTTAAAATCATCTTTTAAAGTTACGATATTTAAGCTTTTCTGTTCTTCATGGCTTCTAAGTTAAAGTGTTTAAAAATGGCTGTTTTGATTTAAAGTGATTCATGGTTTATTCATCAATATTTGGTTTATTTTTAAAGACTGTTTTTATCAAGATATTTTACTGTGAACTTTGGATCTTAATAAAAGAAGTTTAAGCCTGGAGCTTTATCTCATCTGTCAATTTACTTCATCCACTTTTTAACATTTCTTCATTCAACGTACTTCATGATTTTTCTCATTTACATATTTTTAGAAATCCATCCTCCGATCTACTTCCACTGTTGAACTCTGCTTTATCAACATAATTTTTAATCAGTGTTACAAGTGTAAGATGTTGGGGAATTGGTATTAGTGCTAATCCCTAACAGTTTAGGTTATGGGCAGATAAGTCCAGATTTGAGGATATGGATTAATGGGAAAGATTGAATTTGAGAATCTTCAGTTGGCCCTTTACCCTTTATAGAGGTCTATGAGAAATATTTAAGTTAAAAAGATGACGCAGCGTGATTAAAAAGAGGGGGGGGCCGAAGATTTAGTACGTGTCTGAAAAAAAAAAAAAAAAAAAAAAAAAAAAATTTTTGAAGAAGATTATGAGGAAAGTTTTATATTTTTAAATTCTAGTTTTATCATTCATCTTCATTTATTTATTTTTTTTGTTGATGAAAAAAAAAAATGGCCGGCAACACAATAGAAAAGCTGAACTCCACGAATTATGCTGGATGGAGTATTGACATGAAATATGTCCTAATTGACAAAGGACTATGGGACATTATAGAATCCGGTAAAGAGGAGCTGGTCCCGAGTAGTTCAGTAACTGAATCAGATGCAAGCGTTTTTAAACAGCGGTCAAGGCAAGCTCTTTCGGCAATATTTTTGAATATTGAGGGAGAATTTAAGCGTGTAATTGCTGAATGCACAAATGCTGTTCAAGCTTGGAACAAAATTAGGTTACATTTCCATCCCGACTCTAGGTCATTCTTGATGAAGTCATTTAGTGAATTGATAGAATGCAGAAAGAAGGAAAGCGAGTCGATAAGTATCTTTGCAACTAGATTAAGGAGGCTTATGAGTATAATTAAAGAACAAGATAAAGAGTTTAACGAGATTTATTTAAGTTTTCAATTAATACGGTATTTACCACGGAAATATGATGGTATTGTGCAGAGTATCTTGAGGTGGTCCGAAGACGAGTTTAAGTTTGAAAAGATAGTTTTAGAATTAGTGTCTGAAGAGACCAGATTGACTGTTCGTGATCAAGATAGTTCTAAGTACGTGCCATCAGCTAATAGTGTAAAATGCAAGAAGAAACCTCGTTTTTATAAGAAATGTTGGCATTGTGGGGTTTCTGGTCACGGTCGAAGCAAGTGTCGCAAGTATCTGAACTCTCGTTATAATCCTGATCGACAGAGCTATCCAACTTATGCAGAATCTTCACCAAAATCCAGGAGTTCTTCTGATTTTTCTCCGACGGTGCCCAGAGGTAGAGGATCTCACCGACGTGATTATCGTGACTCATCGACTGATTCCACTGCTGGCCGGAGTTTTTCTCGTGATTCCAGACAGTATCCTAGATCTCCATCGCCCAGGCCTTACAGAAGATCCCGTAATTTTGGAAAGAATCATGTATCCAGACAACAGCCCAGAAAGCATGGAGCAGATATAGAGGACTTTCCTGACAGCTCACGTAAGTCAACTTATGTTGTATCTCAAGCCAGTTTACGTAATGCATCGGATGTTGACACCTGGATCTTTGATTCAGGTGCTTCACATCATTTCTGTTCTAATCGTAATTTATTTGTTAAATTTTGTAGTGTTTCAGATGAACAAATGAATGTGGCTGTTAAGGATATATCTTTTCCGATTGAGGGTAAGGGAGAGGTAAAATTACGCTTTGGACAGAGAGTGTTCACCTTTACGGAGGTAATGTACTCAAGCCAACTAAGACGTAATCTAATCTCTGGCCCTCAGTTGGATAAGAGAGGCTTAACATTTCTGGGTGGTGGAGGCGTAATTGACATCATGAGGGGAGACATCATTTTATTCAATGCATTTTTGAAAAATGGGTTTTATCAGCTTTTCCCTAGGGCTCCTAAACCTTTGAAAAATGTATCTTTTGAATCTAATTCTGCGGGTAATGCTAAACGTATGAGTAAAATGCAATTATGGCACCGCCGATGTGGGCATATTAGTCCCTCTGTTTTGATTCATACGTGTAAAGAAAATGGGGTCCGGGGATTGGTTGATCTGAAAGATAACGATTTTCATTGTGAAGTCTGTAAGTTGAATAAGTTTATAAGACCTTCATTTAAACCCATTGGCAGCATTCGTTCTGAACATCCCTTAGAACTTTTATTTGCGGATGTTTGGGGACCTTGTAGAACTGTTGGGAGAAATGGGGAAAGGTATTTTCTTTCAATTATGGACGACTACTCCCGTAGAGTTTCAGTATACCCAATGAGATTAAAATCGGATGTTTTTGATATTGTCAAATCTCATATTACTCGTGCAGAAAATTTCTTGGGTAGAAAAGTGAAGAATTTTAAGTCTGATAACGGGGGTGAGTTCGTCAATGATAATTTTGAAATATATTTTGATGAAAAGGGAATACATCATGAGTTGACAAATCCATTTTCTCCCCAACAAAATGGGGTCATTGAGAGGTTTATGCAGACAGCTGTCAATGGAGTCCGTACTATTTTGGCTGAAAGTAAATTGAATCCCAGGTTTTGGCCAGAGGCCTTAAAATATTTTTGTTATACCTGGAACCGGGTCTGTCCTAAGTCTTTAACGAAGACTCCTTTTGAATTGTATGGGGGCCGAAAACCATCTGTGAGGCATCTTAAACCTTTTGGGACAACTGCTTATGTGGGAATTCCTCACCAGAAACGTAATTCAAAGTTAGATCCAAAAGCAAAAAAGGGCTATCTTGTGGGTTATGCTTTTAATACCAAGGGTTACCGGATCTGGATACCTGAAAATGATCGAATTGTTGAAACTATTAGTGTTACATTTAGAGAGATTCCTGAGGATGTTCCTGGAGGCAGTGGATTCGTGATGGGCCCGGGATCTTGTGATCCTTTCTCCATTGACTCCGGTGATAATCAGGGTGAAGATGCTGGAGGAGTAGATTCTTGGGGACCCTTGAATCCTCCCGGCATACCACCGGATTCCCGGGTTAATGGGGAGGGGGTTGCGGATTCCGAGTCTGATTCCGAAGCTGAAGACGTTAAGACCCCTATTTCCTCCAAGCGAGAAGTTAGGTGGTTACGTAAACCCGTAGTGCGATCTTCCAGGGACAGAACAGATATTTATTATTTTGAGGAAGGTAAAACTAATAGATTAAGATCACCTGCAGAAGTTGAAAGGTATTGTAATGTAAATGGTATTAAGTATGATCCAAATCTTTTTGATTTCAGTGGCTCAAATACGTATGCTGGTTTAGTCCCTATACATTCTGAATCTGATGACGAGAACTCTGATAATCCTGAATCTTCAAATATATCTGCATGACTAGACAATATAATAATTCCTAACTCTTTTAAGCAGGCTCAGAAATTTCCGCAGCGTGCGATGTGGTTTGATGCAATGCGAAAGGAAATCGGGGTTATGAACGAACGGTCGGTTTGGCATTTGGAAAGTTTGCCAGGAAACGTGACCCCAGTGGGCTGTCGGTGGGTATACACGGTCAAGAGGGACGAAAGAGGACGAATCGCTCGTTTTAAGGCCCGTTTGGTGGCCCAGGGATTTAAACAAGTGAAGGGCGAATCGTATGAGGAGTCCTTCAGCCCTGTTGTAAACTTTGGAGTGATTCGATTTTTCTTTTCCCTCTTAGTATCGTGTTGCGGATGGTCACACGTTCAGTGTGACGTAACAAGCGCCTACCTATACGCCCCGCTACGGGAGTCTGTTTTTATGTCACAACCGCCCGGTTTCGTTATCCCCGGTAAAGAGCATATGTATTGCAAACTGGATCGCGCGCTGTATGGGCTGCATCAAAGTGGCCGGGAGTGGTATTATGAGATCCATAAAGTTTTATTAAAGATTGGTTTTAGGAAATTTGAGTCATGTAACTGTACTTACCTTTTTGATTCTGATATAGTTCTGCTACTATACGTTGATGACTTCGTAGTTTTTGGAAAATTTAAGAAGAAGATTGACATAATCCTGGATTTGCTTGGAAAGAATTTTGACATCAAGCTTTTAGGAAGAACACGTAAACTTTTAGGGGTCGAATTTGTTGAAAAGGGGAATTCATTATGTATACACCAGTCTAGTTATATCGATGAGGTGTGTGATAAATTTAAGAATTTTCGAATTCCTATTTCATCTCTCCCTATTAGTAAGGGTGTTATATTATCTAAAGTTAATTGTCCTTCTTCTGATTCCGAAAAGGGGTACATGGCTCGTTTTCCTTACAGAAGCTTACTGGGTTGTTTATCATTCATTGCCAGTAGAACCAGGCCAGATATTAGTTATGCGGTTAATATATATAGTCAGTTTCAGTCTAATCCGGGTATTTCACATTGGGACGGGTTATTACGGTTGCTTGGTTATTTAAAGTATACCCGACACTACCATCTCCGGTTACGGTGTAACGAGGAGAAGTTGGTTGCCTTTTCTGACGCTGATTTTGCGGCGAATCGGGATGACCGAACATCGGTTGGTGGGCAAATAGTCATGGTCGGCAGTTCCCCCGTGGACTGGCGTACCTTTAAAGAAAGGTGCGTCAGTTTATCCACAATGGAGTCGGAATTTGTCGCCATGACTGAGGCCTCCAAAAACCTGGTTTGGTTTGACCGGATCCTGCAGGAGTGTCGGGATAGAGCAATCATACGCGATTTAGGTATCAAGTCGAAGCTTTATGCAGATAACCAGGCGGCCATTAATTTTGTAAAATCACCTATAGAAAACTATAAATCTCGTCATATAGATGTCAAGTTATTTTTTATTAGGGATTTAATTTACAGTGAAGCTTTTGATTTAGAATATATTCCTAGTAAGTCAAACCTCAGTGATGTCTTTACGAAGCCTCAGACCAAACACGATCTGTTAATTTTTGTTAGAACTGTATTTGATACAGGTTTTTAATGTTTAAATAGTTTTTCAGATTGTTTTTTTAGATTTCTGTTTGAAGTTTTTTTTAGAAATCATACTGCGTACCACCATTTTTCTTCAGTATAAGATTTACGTGTATTAAGATGTATAAAGTTTGTAATCCTGTGTACGTGGTGAGTGGCCATAGCCATTTACATGGTTTAGGCAAACGATGTTTAGCAAGTTTTTATCTAGCTTTTTATGAAGTCTCTTGATCACAATTGTTTTTCATTACCTTTTTCGTCTAGCTGTTAAGCATTTAATTCCCATCCAATGGTGGAAATGGTGCCTCTTACCATTCTATTCTTGGGGGTTCGAGCAGCCCACAGTACCGTTTCGGGTGGGTGGTCCCTTGGGAGACAAATGCCAGAGAACTTTCTGAGGTAGTTTGTGTGAGAGGTAACCGCCACTGGCGGATCTGCTGCGGGCATTGTATTTTTGATTTTGTGAGTCCCTAGTTTTTATATATGAGAATGTCACTAGTCCCCGTTTATCAGCTGGTTGAGAGAAGTATATGTAACTTAATTTTTAAAATATTTGGATATATCTTTTTAATAGTTTAAAGTTTCTGATTAAGCTGTTTGAAGTTTAAATATATGTTATATTAAAGTTAAAGTAATAGAAATTAAGAATATGAATTTTTGTTTAGAAAATCCAGTTTCTCTCCTTTGTAGCAATAGTTTTTTTTTGAGGTTTTATGTTTTTAAAGTTGTTATACCTTTGTTAAGTCTTAAGTTGGATTTGGTACTGTTATATTTATATAGAAGTTTTGTTACAGGAATATATCTTATGATAATGGACTATTTTTGTGTTGATTATGTTGTTTCTAATAGATCTTTTTATTTGCAGGCATTTGATATCTTCAATGTGAATACTTGTGCGAATGTAGGTAGAGAAAATGGATATTGCTGTAAGATGTTGTCTGTAGATGGATAAGTGTACAGCTATTTATTGTTATGTCTTATTAATCAGATGCCAAGTTATTGCTTAAGTTTGTCATTTTTACTGGATTTTGGAAGCTACTGGGAGAGACTGATGAAGCTACTCTAGTTAATTTTTCTATGTTTGTTCTTGTTAAATAAAAGTTATTTAAGTTTTGTATAAATTTGCATATTTAGCTGTGGTCAAGATGACGGAGTTGGCTAGTATGTATAGTTTCAAATTGAAACGTTACTTTTATAAGTTGGTACGTATGTTGATTTTTCATTGTGATATTTTTCAATTTGTTAAATGTTTGAATTGTGTTTATATTGTTAGAAATTTAAATTTTGAATTTTTGTAAAGAGGCCATGAATGGATTTAGGCAAGTTTTTATGCTGGATCTTTTGGCTTTTGACTTTGAAGTTTTTGGTGGTTAATTGGTGGGATTTCGTTTGGAAATTTTTGTTGGGCATTTCTCGGTTTTTTTAATGTTAGTTGTTAAATTTAAAGCATTGGGAGTTTATTAATGCTTATTTCTTGTTAGTTGTTAGCCATTATTGGGCATTTCTCATGTTAAGTGTTAGGATTAATATTTCGTTTAGTTTTGTTCATTGTTTTTAACCGTTTTTATAGAAAGAAGGTGTTCCATGGTCAGTGAAGATTTTTATTTTTCGTTTTCGATTGAGACATTGAGAGGGGGGGCACTTGTTAAGAAGTGTTAACAAGCTTATTTCCCAGTTCTCAATGCCTCTAATTATTTTCAATAGTACATTAACCCTGGTAGTATAATTTACAGTTCTTTATTTATAATTTTTATTTTTATTAAGATCATTTCATTTAAATAGTATAAGTATGAAGTATTCTGAAATTAAACTCACCTTTTATCTTGCGTTCATTCTTTTAATCCTTTAGTTATTTATTCAGCTTTATGTTTCTTTAGTTACAGTTCATTGATAACGCCGTATCTTTATTTTTACAACTGCAGATGTTTACGTTTTTCCACGCGACATGGTAGAATTTACGAGAGCGTATGACGTGGTGTACTTTTCTCCCGACAGATGGCGGGAACGGATTTATGAATGAATTAGTTGACGTAGTTCGTCACCGGCAAATCAACATCTCATAGATCATTCTGGAGAGTGGGCATGTCGACACGTGCCGTTCCAGCTGCTGTATTTAAAGGGGTTATTTGGAAGGAAATGTTACTTGGCTTACTTGTTTTATCTACCAATGTTCTCGATACGAGAATTGCTTTAAGCGTTCTCGGGATGCTGTATTTGATCTTGTGGTAAACATTTAAAAATCATGCGGCTTATTTTTATTTTTCGTTCTGTTTTTAAAATCATCTTTTAAAGTTACGATATTTAAGCTTTTCTGTTCTTCATGGCTTCTAAGTTAAAGTGTTTAAAAATGGCTGTTTTGATTTAAAGTGATTCATGGTTTATTCATCAATATTTGGTTTATTTTTAAAGACTGTTTTTATCAAGATATTTTACTGTGAACTTTGGATCTTAATAAAAGAAGTTTAAGCCTGGAGCTTTATCTCATCTGTCAATTTACTTCATCCACTTTTTAACATTTCTTCATTCAACGTACTTCATGATTTTTCTCATTTACATATTTTTAGAAATCCATCCTCCGATCTACTTCCACTGTTGAACTCTGCTTTATCAACATAATTTTTAATCAGTGTTACAAGTGTAAGATGTTGGGGAATTGGTATTAGTGCTAATCCCTAACAGAGAGAGCAGCAGTACTGCATCATTTCTGCAATCTAAAGTGCTTTTTAGCAGAGATATCGCCAAACGTCACCATGAGATTAACGCGCCTATTCCGATCAAACGCCCGCAAAGTAGTGAAAGCTATTCCGCAAAAGGGAGGGTTTACGAGAGAAGGGGGAAAAGAACTGAAAGTCGCTATTCCTAACAAACATCTTTCACCTTCCGCAACTGCTGATGTCACGTACGATTTAAGAATAAGAGAATCGATTTTTAATTGAATATTAGCATGTATTAACCAATGAGAGTGCATCAACAACTTTTAAAGGGACAGAATATAATGTTTTGAATAATAGCTGACCAGTTGAAGAATATTTCTTTTAAATGTTAAATTTAAAAATACTTAATATCCGAGTATTATTTTAATAACAAGCTCATATTACGTATTAATATTTTTATTGCTCTGGCTTATTCCCATGAATGTATCACCTATTTTCCTATCAAATTAAAATTTATTAATTTAAAATTACGGACTATGTTAACCTTTTACTTTAGCTTTAAAGCCTCAGCCTTTCTATGATGGTATTTTTTCTCACAATTAAATACATTTAAGAAAAATAAAGAACAGATTGATACATTACAGTAAGAATAGATTTATAGATTGGAACTTCCAAAAAAGCAATCAGGAGCAGGGCTGTAAAATGATTTAAATTGGTTCTGGATGCAGGATGCATGAATGTCATTCACGCTAGATAAGCATATACTTTGCTAAATAAAATATTTAAAAAATATTATACGAATTAAAAATCGAGGTACCACATATAGGCGCCGTAATAGCTGCAGTTTTAAAGCATATGTTGGTATATATATATATATATACTATATTATAGCCAGTTTTATATATATTTGCATTTACAAGTTCCTATGATTAAATTTTGTATTATTTTTTCCCTTTGATTTTTAGACATTCGATTTCATTTTAAGTATATATATATGTATACTGGCTAACTGATGGAGGGGGGAAGGGGGCATTAAGAGTTTAAAAACCAGAGAGAGCACTTAAAAACTGATGACATACATATGAATTTTTTTTTGTTACGATAAATACGTGATATTTAAAAATCAACGCAAAGAAAAGCTGAAATATTTCGAGAAATTTTTTCTTGCATTTATTTTAAAGCTTCCTTCTTTAGTGCCAAAAGAATGATACAGAAAATGGGAAATAATAGTAGCAGAGTGTGTTATTGTTATTCTGTTTTCTCTCTTTTTTTATTTTAATTTTATCACTATAGAAGGGGCGGGCTCCTTTTGCAAAGTTTTGAAGCAGCTCAATGTTAAATTTATTTTGGTTGCTTGTTCTTTTCATTCAGCTTATTTATACTAGACTATTTTTACAATTAGCTGTATCACAAAAGTTCTTTTATACTAATTAATTATTATTAATTTATACTTCTTAAATTGAATTTTATAACAAGAATAATGTATATAGGCTCAAACCGAAACAACATCTACTTCTATGCAATTGTATTCTTTCACAAGAGCCCCCCCCCCCCCCCCAATTTAAATCAATTTAACATTTTTCTCACTTTTAAAAATCACTTATTACTTGGGCTAACTGTACATATATTTTTATATAACTGAAAATTAAAATACAAAATATTATTGAAATTGTTATTTTTATTTATATTACACAATTTCATTTCATATTATTTATAATGATTAAATACAAACGAAGGCGGAAAAAATGTATGTTTACGCTACATGTAGAGTTTTTAAACATCAAATTTCATGATAACATGTTTATCAATGTCTCTTAATTAGTGTCTTTTCCAATATATTTAGCAATCTTGAAAAGCTCAGAGCTTTAAACAAACTGTTTAGACACTGTTTAGAGTGAAAAAGTTAGAAAACTCTTAAAAGCATTATACCCATACTTAATATAGCAAGCTTTTGCTATAGACCTATCAATACTTCATTTGCACTGACGAAATTTATACTAAATTAAAAGTTGATAATTTATTGTGTAAATTAATATAGGGTAGATGTGCTAGTAATAGACACCCTTCAATGTTTTGGTTTATAAAAAAAAAAAAATAATAACCAATAAAAATTTAGATTTTATTTGTTTCATAACTTCCTCTTGCATATTTTATAATCTTGCATTATTATTAGTCATTTTCCAGTAATGGACACCCCATGTAGACATTGCTAAAAATGCAATTTCAGTAATGCTTATATTACATAAAATATTGACTTAACTGAAGACCTAAATAATAAATTTAATTTTTAAATTACACTTACCAAAATGTAATAACACCAAAACTTTTATAAATAGCTGCTTTTAAGTTATTTTATATGGATAATAAAATTTCAATAATTTATTCTTTTTTTTTTTTTTTTAATGTATATAATAACTAACTTGCACTTTTTATAATATGGCAATCAAACCAGTAAGGAAGCAAAAAATATAATTTAAGGGCATAGTCAAACAGGGGCTCATAGAGCTTAACCCTCCCCATTTAAATAAAAACAAGTTACAGAAATTGTTAAAAATCTGTCTTAAATGTTCCCTTATTCATCTCTGAAAAAATATATATATATTATTGTAATGTTAATTAAAGTTATAGTAATCATGAAACTAGTAAATCTGCAGATCAGTGGCCTCAAACATCAATTCTACTGTTTTATTTTGAGAATTATTTTATTTAGTGTTTAAAATATCCAACTCACAGTATCATTTTTTTCATATTTGTAATATTAATTAGTACAAGTAATATATAAAGTAGTCTCTGGAAGTTGTTAAAAATAGTGAGACTATTGATACACTAATACTCAAAAACTTTTTAATTATTATTAACTTTTAAATCTCCCACTGTCTCAATAATCTGACAGCTGTAATTGCTTGATATTTAGTATTTTAAACTATCCATCTAAAATAATTAAAATATCTATCTTCTGATAATTACAATAATTGATGCAAACAGTGAATGATTATCACAAATATTTTATTAAATACTGGCATCCTAATTGTTAAATTTATTTGAAAATCAGTGTTTTGTTTCATTAGTATGCTTTCATTAAATTCTGGTTCTAAATAGTCATAAAAACAATTATATCTGTCACTTTTTGTGGGATGTCTATTACTGGAACAGAGAGTGTCCATTACTGGACTTTTGGGGTGTTTTGATATATTTCTGTTATTTAAAATTGAGTTTTTATTCATATTCGGAAATGAAACTATCAGAATAGTTAAATATTGTTGATAGATTAATATAATATTGAAAAAACTGGAATATAATGATTATAATTTATTAATAAAAAATAATTTTAAAAGAAATTTCTTAAGGGTGTCTATTACTGGCACATCTACCCTATTTGAGAAATGTACTATACAGCAGGATTTTATTTTTTTTTTTTTTTTTAAGCCAACAAGTACTAGAGAAATAAATACCAATTAAGATGTTAATCTTAATCCAAAATGTTGAAGTCATTTAACTTAAAAACTTAAATTTGTTAATAAACATCATTAAATTATAACTTTCAGCTAATTAGATTTTTTCAGTTTGAAAATAATACAGACATTTGTTATCTGCAAACTGACTAGTATTTATTATCATCTTTGCTATTAATATTATTTTGTCTTAGATGTAATGCAGGTAGAGTAGTTTATACCCCCCCCCCCCCCTTAAACTGAATAAGTAATAATATTTGATCTCTGTGAATTAAATACTTTCACATAATAAATACTCAATCATACATCCTTACATACTCTCAACCAGTCACAATGTGAAATGTTTTCAGTGTTTTATTATTATTAACATGTTGTATTATACTGAAGAGTAAAAACAATTTTCAAGATAAGACATATTTATAAATGTCACAATATAGTTTCAAGAATTATGATTTAATCATTTTTTAATAATTCATACTATGTAATCATATATATTTTTACTTCTTCATTGCACGATTACAGATAAGCTTTAAAAATGAAAATCTCGATGATAAACAGTATTTAATTAATAAAAGTATCTTTAACAAATTTATATTTTATCAATTTTATTTCTTACGTGTGCATTTAAAATTTATTTCAAATTAACATAAAATGCTGAACAAATTAATACGTTACAGTTATCGAAAATAAATTATCCACAAGTCATGGAAATTGTCTGTTGCTTACTGCAGAAAAATAAGACATTAAACTTATTGTTTAAATACAGCAGTTCATGTGTCAGCTTTATTATTATTATTATTATAAATCACCAAATAATTTTACAAAAAGTGAACAAATATTTTTTTAATGGATGCAATAGTATTTTGCTTTCACGAGATAAAAGTCAAAACTGTCAATACCAAGATTCTAATGATATATGACTTATCTTGGTAATAACTAAGAAAAAAAGTAAAGGTTTTATAGTAGTACAAAAAAAAAAAAAAAAAAAAAAAAAAAGCTATCTTTCACGATAATACAACATATCAAAAGGTACCGTAACACTGAGAAAAACATTTCACATACCTGTATTTTAAATGAGTATTCCCCTTATGTTTTGTTTTGATGTTAGCTCCTATCTATAACAAGTGATTTTTAAAATCTGTTATTTATTTGCAGCACAAAATTTACTATAACAGCATTTTGCAAGCGTCACATGGTTCTTTGCACGCTATGCTACCAAAAGACCGCCATCTTTTTTTTACGAGTCTTTTGTACCTCCCGCAAATAGTTATCACGTGACAACCTCAGTTGCGATTGCTCTGCGAGAGTGAAACCGTCTGCACGTTTGATCTGTTTCGGGATTTTAGACGCGCCTCGCAAATCCACGAGGAAAGGGGAGTTACGGGAGAAAAGCGTTTGATCGGAATAGGCGCGTAAATCAGATTTGCATAATGTCCGATTCAGCAATAGAGCACATCAAAATATAAGTTCTCAATGGATAGGTTGATCTATCCAATATAAAATTTCAATTATCGTGCTCATTACCGGCTATACATCGTTATATGTGATATCAACAATTAGATTAGTCAAGAAGTATTATTCTCTTCAAAAATTGTTCAGGATCATGTGTTTTTTCATTTTGAGTATTTTAAGTTTATCATATGCATATGATTTGCTTAATTGCAATTTATCTACTTATTTACTTATTTAATTCATGTTTGCCATAATAAATAATCCAGTAAATGTATATATATGTTTTATTATTCATGTGTAATCTCTCTTAATATTAAATGATAGGTTAATAATTCTAATTCTTTGTCTATTCCAAATTCATAACGCAATGATCTTATTTTTATTAAGAGCAAGAATCTGAGAAAGTGTCACACCCAGCATTATGGGGTGATTCATGCCATCTCGGATTTTCTCCAAAAAATTACCAGTTATTACTTATCTTGTTGAAAGGCCAAATCCAGAAGTTTTTTTCTCCAAAGTTGAGTTGTTCATTTTTTATGGGCCCCCAAAGGTCACCGTGCAATGCGAAAAATTGAGCGTTTTTTTTTTAGACATTAAAATTGCTATGACCCACAATTCTTTGCGCAAACAACTTGCCACAAAATTCTTTTTATATATGGGATGTAGGAGGGTTCAACTTTATATAATGAATGAGAAGTCTGTGGCAACTTGTTGCCGCAACGTCACTGAAGGTCACAAACTTATGCATTTTCGCTGTTTTTTAGCATTTTTAAGGCCCAATAACAGCTTGCGCGTTGAAGTTGCCATGGCAAAAGAGGTGTCATTTGAAAGACATGTATTAGCACTTTTTAAAAATGTACATATAATTGAGGCAAGTTGGATGCGCTTTTAGTAACAGAGCGCCAAAATGTGAAAAATGTCATATTTGACCAATATTCAAACTGTCATAATTTCCTTCGGCAATGACATTTTGAAATAATTATTTTGCTATTCTTTTATTGCTCTTTATGAAAAAATAAATTCCATTGAGGCATGTACCTTTAAGAAAAAAAAATGATTTTTTTAAACATACTCTATTCCTGTAGTCAGGACTTTTTTGCTTTTCAGAACAACTCATCTGAATAACATTTTTTTTAACATTTACTCGGCTGTATGAATTGATATATTTTATATATTGTTGCGTTTATATTTATTGAGGACAATTATTTAGTTTTAAAATTCAAAAAATCATCAACATGTTCTCAATTTGGTATATACCTGTGAAATGCATATATGATTATTCCAATACTCTTTAAAAATTTAATATAATTTTTCACATTTAATAGACTAAAAGCAAAAGGTTTACAAAGTTTTATACTTTTATACGTATTTTGGAATATTTTGTTTAATTTTTAACATTTGTTAAAAAATCACCTGAAACTTGTACAAAATTATAACTGAATAAAATGCACATATATAAAGATATTAGTCTTTTTTTTTTAATATAAGATACATTTTAAAATCATTATTGATGAAGTACTTTTAATTTAAAATCATTAATTTTAGAACATAAAATTATTCAAAGCAAAATATTCCAACCTTCCCCTTGTTTGTATTACTATTACTACATAGTGAAAAATGCTGAACTTCAAAACAATATTTCTGTGGAATATGAATGAATTTATAATGCTCCTTCATTTAAAAAAAAAGGCTGTATCTGATAAGATTAATTTTTGTAAAGTATTTAAAAAAAAAAAATCATTGATAAAATATTTTAAGTTTATAATCACATTATTTCAGCAACACAAAATTCTGAAAAACAAAATATCTCAACTCTTCTTTTTTTTGTATTACTAGTACTACTTGGTAAAATATTCTAGAACCGTGAGAACAATATTTCTGTGCAATCAAAATTCTTTATGTTCATCCATTAAAAAATAAAATTATTATTTTCTTTTTTGTTTATAAAGGGTATTTTTTTTTTAAAGTATTACTGATAAAATATTTTACATTTGCAACAATAATTTTAGTAAAATAAAATTGCACAGAGAAAAAAAAAACCCAACTCAGCTCTTCCCTTGTTCGCTTTACTGTTATCACATTGTTGGCTATTCTGGAATATCAGAACAATATTTCTGTTGAATAAGAATTACCTTTGTTCATCCATTTAAAAAATAAAGTTGTGAATTTTTAATTTGGATATTTTCATACTTATGTTTATATATTCTTAGTTAAAAAAACTGTTTTACAAAACATGGAAGAACTTAATTCGGATCCTTATACAGATTGTTTTTTTTATAATGAGCTATTGAACTGTGGAAGACACGGCAAAAGTCGTAAGGATGAGTTGTTTTCAGAACAGGACTTGGCAGCAGATGTGAAGAAATTATCTAGAAAGAATAAATGTTAAAGCACCTGATAGAAGTGTGTCTGAAAAAGAACTAATATCTAGCAGAAGTGGTAAAGTTTTACCTGAAGGATTTAAACTTTGTGCAAAGCATCGTTTTGGTTTTGGTACTTATTGGAATGTTCCAGCTGTATGTTTATACCCTTATCACAAGGAAAACAGGAAAAGAAAAGAAAAAGGTGTTAGGTCTGCAAGTTGGGCAACATATGATTAATATGTAAATATAATTCTTCTGTAAACTTTTCAATTGGAGGAACTGTTTGTCCAAAGCATAGAGATTATCTTCTTTCAAAAGATCTACATCAAATGAACGATGAAGTTGAGATAGCCGACATCACTTCCAGCGATCCAACATTTGAAGTTCGTAATTCTCTGTTAGTGGAAACTGATAAGACCGAGACAAATTCATTTATAAAATCATTAACAGAAGGTGTAAGCCCTGTTAAATTTCAGTTGAAATCTCCTGTTTCAAAACTTTCTGCAAGTACCATTCGCTATATGAAACGAAAATACTCTGAAGTTACCAATAATTTTAAAGCAACGTTAACCAAGAAACTGGCCCCAGAGCAAGAACATGAATTTCAAAAGGTTGTTTCAGACAGTAGCAGCTGCAGCGAGACGGAAGCTCAAGATGAATGTCTAAAAGAGATAGTAGCAGCCTTTAAAAAGCACTCCATCTCAAAAGATGATGCTAGCTTTATTGGATCCTCAAAAATACACAAAATCAGAAGTTATAGAGAAATTCCAATGCTCACAGAGAATGGTAAGGAGAGCAAGAGAATTGAGAGCACAATTTGGGGCTGGCAATATAATATGCCTCTTGTACACAAAATTAGTAGAAACTGTCTCGACATGAGTAAGGTTGATAATTTTTTAGATTTTTGGTTTACAACAGATTCTCTACAAGATGTTGCTTATGGAATAACTTTAAAATATGATTGTGGATTAAAACATGTTACCCCACATGCGATACCATCTTCTCTGGTCCTATACAATTGTCTGGGGCTGATCCTTTTACAGTTCCATGCTTAAAAGATATTCAAGAGTCTTACAAGGAACAATTATATGTTTGTGGGGTTTTTTTTGTTAAATTATTGATAGTGTTAAATTAAATAACATCTATCATATATGTGTCACAATATATTAAAATATATCCATTCATACAGCCAAGTAAATATAAAAAAAAATGTTATTCAGACGAGTTGTTCTGAAAAGCAAAAAAGTCCTGACTACCGGAATAGAGTATGTTTAAAAAAATCATTTTTTTTTTCTTAAAGGTACATGCCTCAATGGAGTTTATTTTTTCATAAAGAGCAATAATAGAATAAAAGAATGGCAAAAGAATTATTTCAAAATGTCATTGCCGCAGGAAATTATGACAGTTTGAATATCGGTCAAATATGACATTTTTCACATTTTGGCGCTCTGTTACTAAAAGTGCATCAAACTTGCCTCAATTATATGTATATTTTTAAAAAGTGCTAATACATGTCTTTCAAATGACACTTCTTTTGCCATGGCAACTTCAACGTGCAAGCTGTTATTGGGCCTTAAAAATGATAAAAAACAGCGAAAATGCATAAGTTTGTGACCTTCAGTGACCTTGCGGCAACAAGTTGCCACAGACTTTTCATCTATTATATAAAGTTGAACCCTCCTACATCCCATACATAACAAGAATTTTGTGGCAAGTTGTTTGCGGAAAGAATTGTGGGTCATAGCAATTTTAATGTCTTTAAAAAACGCTCAATCTTTTGCACTGCCCGGTGACTTTTGGGGGCCCATAAAAAATGAACAACTCAACTTTGGAAAAAAAAAATTCTAGATTTTGTCTTTTAACAAGGTAAGTAACAACTGGTAATTTTTTGGAGAAAATCTGAGATGTCATGAATCACAGGTGTGACACTCTCTCAGATTCTTGCTCTTAATTACTTTCCACTATACTTGATCTGATTAATAGCTATCTATCATGATTAACTTATCCCCTACAGAAGTGATATGTAAGTGAGTGCCAAGTTCAAATAAAATTCACTCAATCTTACCTACTGAAGTATTTCAGCATTGTTTAAAAATAAAAATTATTGATAGCATATTAATAATAAATCTAGAACTTGGCAAACTTTGATAAATGTTATGCATATCATTTTCATGTCTTAATAAAAGGATGATGATAATATTAATAAAAATGCCATTATAATAATTTTTTATATTGCTATTATTACAAACAAATGACTCCTGTTACAGATTTGATAAACATACAGATACACTTCCGGGTTCACTCTAGCGATTCCCTAAGTGGTATTACTAATTATAATATGGTATTAAAATATAATATGAGCTGTGACTGTAAAGGCAAATTAGTCATGAAGTTCTTTTTAGTTAAAATTGCGTTGTAAATTGCAATAACCATTTGATTCTTTACGGTCAAGCAATTGAAAAAAATGAAAGAAAAGACTCTTTACTTGGATCATGTCGTCTGTAATAAAATGAAGAGGGGACTTAATAACAGTATAACTTAAAGCTTTATTCCATCATTTTTTGAAGAGAAGAAAAGGCCTCCCGTTGGTGACCGTTCAAAAATTAATTCTTTGACCAATAAAAAAATCTACCCTACTTGAAGATATTTCTTTAAAAATTAAAGTGCAGCATAAATCAAATTTAGTATTGATAACAAAAAAAAAAAAATTTTAAATATTTTCCACGGCATCAGGAAATATATTAAACAAGATTTAACAACAAAGACATTCTTCGGATACCATTCGCTAGGCCCCGCATCTGCAGGCCGGGAGCCCATGATCTTTTTAGAAACAAAATCTATGTCATGACAGCAACACCAACAAAACAGAATCGGATTTAAAATTAATGAAATTTTTTATTTATAGTAAGAAACGGGGTTGACAAAAGTATCGGAAAGAAAAGATTTAAATCTATTTAGTTAAATTAAAATTACACATTATGAGCAGCGCATATAAAAAAAAAAGAAGAGAAAACAGAAGTTTTTTAAAGATAGAACATACTTTTAATTTGCGGAGCGAACACACCCCTAATATAAAGTGGTCGACGTCACACGCTGGTTCTAAAAATAGATCAGAGGAGAGGGAAAAAGCTATCTTTTACTTTCGTTAAAAAAGGAAAGAAAAAAAAAAGTGATTTGAACAATGTTGAGTCGGAAGGAAATCATTTAAAATGCAAGATAAAAATGCTACATTTTAATTAAAAAATAAATGTGATTACTACATCATACCCTCCCCCCAGAAACCTCATTACAAACAAACTTAAAGGCCTGGCAAAGAGACAGATACACTTACGCTTGACCTTGGTTATCACTCTAGATACTCCCTCCTTCCAGGAGCCTCAATCCACACAAATTAAGGCCTCCAAACATGAAATAACAAGTTTTGATATAATAATGTCATTAATAAAAATAAATGACTCATAGGTAAAAACTTGTCATGTTCTAGATTTATTATTAATATGCTATAATACTTCAGCAGGTAAGTTTGAGTGAATTTTATTTGAGCCTTGGCACCCATTTTTTTTTTTTTAAACAGAACTTGGCTCTTTTTTTTCACAGTTATGTTTTTGTTAGATAGCTTGTAAAAAAAAAAAAAGTTAGCACTTTTATGTTACCCAGGTGCCAGTGATAACTCGCCAAATCTTGTTTAAATTGCTATATTTGAATTTTAACCCTTTCCAGTCATTCAGCTCGTGCAATTTTAATAACCAAAACTTTTTATTTTAGTGGGATTTAGATATGTGTAATGATGAAAATTTAGAATTTACCTAAATCAGTAAAACAAAAAGTGTTTTTTCGTTTGTTTGTTTTTTTCCCCCAAGAAAAGGACATTTTGCCCAGAAATTTCTTCCGTATGAAATGCCATGAAAGGAAATTTTATTTTAGCGATAGCATATTATGGAGATGCAACGCTCATACTTGTCACAGTAAAAAGTGCATTGTTTGAATAACCTCAATTGAATTTTTTAAATTGTGTGAGATTTATTTATGACTGGAGTGAAAAAAATATTAATAAAATGGCTATGCTCCTATTTTTGTGTATATAAAATTAGATATGATTTTTTTCCTTATGAAATAAAATGTTTCTAGTTAATGTTCTCTTGTTTAAACATTTCTGTTACTGACTAAGCTTAATCATTAATAAACCCAATTATATGAGATTGTTATTTGTTTGATATGCTTACATATATGTCTCTTAACATGATTATTTTTTAGTAAGTTTTTTAAGATATAATAAAAATTATCAAACTTTTTATAACTATCTTAATTATTTTCTGTCCACATATTTTAATTTATTCATTCATTTACAGAAAGTTATATATGTCACTGCAATGTTAAAATATTGGCTGTTTGTTATAAGGTTGCCGTGATAAAAAGGGTTGGCGATATTAAAGAAATTTGCTGATCACTGGTGCTGGCTAACATAAAAGTACCAATAAATTTAATAAGAGATTTTTCCTGACAGCATATGCTGATATGAATATAAATGATAAAGATGATAATACAAGATTTGCTGTTACTTCAATGTGTGGGAATTAAGTGTGGAGAGTAAAGTAAACATGACCCTACATAAACTAAAATTCAATGTTTAAAAGCTTCTGAATGTATTCAAATCTGATTTTACTATACCAAACAAAAAAAAATAGGCTACCGGATGATCACAGAGTGTCTGTTTCCTTTTTAATAACAGCAGACACTACATAATGCCAAAAATTTTGAATAGTATTGAAAAATGGGGTTATTTTAAAAAGATTATTTTATGAAATTCTTAAAAATATAGCATGATTTCAGCTGAATTCAGAGGATGGCCTGGTGGGAATACCCCTTTCCCCCCTCATATGCATCAAAATGCCGTCCGGAAGATTTAGGCATTCCTGCTTATTAATGGTTTAGAAGTAAAATCCACCTCTCTCTATCTCTCCCCCCTCAATCTCAGATCTGAAAACATCCCTTGAAGAGGAAAATGTCTAATTCCAAACACTAGTGGTATGTTGCACCGAAAAATAATAATAGAATGGGAGGTGTAACGAAAGTGTCTTTCATTAATCAAAATGTGCCCCTTTACTCAACATAAGTGCCTTTTTACCGAACAAAAGTGCCTTTTTCAATAAATCCACTCTGCCCTTTTTAAAATGAAATGTGAACACTATTTTTCAAGAACATGATTTAACTAATTTATTAGATAATGTGTTAAAGCAATGGCAGCATACCATAAAAATTATGTAATATTTAGGAAAGCACCGTCAATGGGATTATCCGAATCACTGTCAACGTGATTATCGTTGAATCGTCCAATGTGAATCACTGTCAATAAAGGTCCAAATAGAGACAGTTCACTGAAAACAATGTTAATCCAGGTGCAATGGCTCTCATTTAAAAACAAGAGGGTAAGTGTGATCGATCACAGATTGCACAGAGGGTTTTGTTTAATATTCCTTTCAAAACACCCAGTACATTTATCACCATGGAAACACTTCTAAATTATGGTAACCCCCCCCCCCCAACCTGTTTGCCATCACCCCCTTTGCTAAGCACAAGCTTGGCACTCTGCCAAAATTGATGTAAGCCAATAACTGTTGTTTTCAAAACATTGAGTTACAGTACTTTTGTAATGCGATGCATTTTATTTCGGACACTGAAAATGAAAATAAAATTGTTTCGAATATTTATTATAACATATAGTTTGTAAGCAACAGCAAACTGAATTGGAATAAAAATCATAGCAAGATTTACAATCCTTCAAAGATCTTATCCTTTTTGTTACAACTCTGATTAAATCCAAAAAGGCGTTTTACATATAAAAAGGTGCAATATGTACTCTTGTTTTCACTTAGATAACTATTTTCCACGATTCTCTTACTTGTAAACTGATATGGTATTTCTGAGTTTAGAATGCAATATTTTTATTGTCAACCAGGGTTTGCCCAAGAGGGCCCACCTCAAGGAAAAAACAAAAACAAACAAAAAAAAACCACTCAGGTTCAATTGGGAGGGTCCACTTAATTCACCCATTCCCTTAAACCATTCTTAGGTTTTGAAATTTTTTCGTGTTTTCACAACTGTAACATTATTTAATCTAAAGTATGAGAATAATAGAGGGGGGGGGGGGAGAAAACCCAAGAAATGAAATTAAACATTTTAACAATTACTTTCATCTGAAATCAGGAATAACATTAATATATGCTACATGCAATTTAAATACTTTACAAAGATAACGATGCAATTTAATATCACATTATGCTGGGCTATGCCCGTACATGTCCACTTAGAAATTATCTGATGCAATCTGAGTTGATTATTGCATATACTTCCTTTTTTACTTTCAATCAGGAAGAGGGGAAAAAAAAAAAAAAATCAAAGGTAATGCACTTTTATTGGCTAAAACTGTATATAAAATTGAAAATTGATAAATATTCTGCTTTAATAGTTATATTATTTGCAAAAAGTTATATAATATATATAGTACATTTTCTCAAATCAGCACAGTTTGGTACTAAAAGGTTTGTCATTTGTAAAATTTTGCACATTTTATCTCACCCTGTTATAAAATGACTAACTCATTAAAAATTATTTCTATGTATAAAGTAGACTGCCTTCTTATTTAAAAGAAGAAAAAAAAAATAGTTCAACCAACAGAATAAATTTGATTATGAATTATTCTTTGAAATAATTTTATTTTAACACCATCTATTCACAAAGCTCCTCCTAATTATATATACCATATTTTATGGAAGAAACACCGTTGGTGTTGTCAAGTGCAGCATTTATGATTTTTTTTTCTTTCTTGCACGTAAAATGGGATAAAATTAAAATTCATTAATCCCATGAATATATTTATTATAAGACTGTTTGTTCTCAAGTCCCCTGCTCAACAACGTGATACTTTCTGACTTTACCGATTATGAAAACTGTGACATTTCGGATGATGCTACTGAACCATACAGGTGGACAAAGAAAATTTACTACTCTTCCATTCAGATATTGACAACTCAGAGTTTGAGGGTTTCGAGTAGAAGGTAAAAAAGGGCTAAAGTGCATGTGATGTAAAAGCGTGCTAAGTTGTGACGGCCACTTAAAAAAATGTGGAGCGCCTAAGGAGAGGGTCCAAGTCCAGCGCTCTGGATGGTTTTAATGACAATTGATGTCTCCTTAATTAAAGAAATCACATAAAAATATTTAAAACCTGATTTAAATATTTTAAATAAAATTTTAGAATCCTAAATTATTAAAAATGAGACACCCTACACTGTTCAGAAAACTTTGATTAAAGTTAGGTCAATGAGACATTGTCGACAAAAGTAGCGTTCCCACAGGTGCGGCGTTTCTTCCATAAAATACGGTATATATATAACCATTATAAACCAATACAAATGATCATCTACAAAAGTGAATACATAAATCACAAATGAAGTTTTTGAAAATAAAAAATGCTTTAGGGAAAAAAAAAAAAATTATAGTAGCAGAGTAATTTTTATCGAAATATAAATTAATAATTTTTTTTTAATTTTTAAGTAATATACAAGCTTTACTGAAACATAATTCAACTTTTTAAATGTTTTTCTAATTAAAACAGCTATTAATGTCAAAATTGTTATTTACAAATTTTAATATTTTGTCAAATAATCTTAGCAAGGCACAGATATGAAATTAAATAAAAATATGTCTTTACCTGGCCATTATATAGGCCAGCATCTTGGACAGTACTTTCTTTGTTACTCAAATGCTCATATGTGTTGCTACTATATCGATTCCACAGCCTGGTTTCTACATCCTCAGGTATGTTGAATATTTTACGAATTTCTTTTTCAATATAATCTGTAAAGAAAAACAGTTATTGTTATTTAAAATCAAATGTATGATTCAACATGTACAATTCCCTTCAATGTAAGTACTTTCTACAGAAAATGAGGACATCTGATCCCCTAATTTGCATTAAATATCAAAAACTCATACCATGTGCATCTTTTTTAAAATATTTGGAAAGACTAATCAGCATGTGAAAAAATATGGTATATAAAATAGACAAATCAGTCTCTTTGGCAAGGTGAAAATGCAAATATTTTCAAATATAGACAAATTTCCCTGATTTTCGAGTATGTTTACAAAGTTCCCTATTCCCTGATTTACAGATTCTGTAGACACCCTGTAATTTGAATGTAGTAAAGTATTGGAAATAATCATGAATGCTTACAATAAAGTAAATTATCAAAATAATTTATTAATTTAATAATTACACAAAATAATTGTGTAAAATAATAAAAATTTAGCTTTAAAACCAGTTTTTTTTTTTTTTTTTATCTGCACTTTTTGGATTATTGTCAAACTAACATGTTTTCATTAGAAATATTGGAATCAGCCATATTAGGCAGAATTACGTATGAAATCACGAAAAAATAAAAATCTTTACACATTAAAAACAAAATGATTACAAAAGAGTAAACAAAACAATCCGACTTCAACAGTTACAAGTTGCAGGTATTGAGCTGAAGCTACTGTTGTGCCGTATTTTTATCTAATACTTGATAGTAAACATCAAGATTTGACGGTAAATAACTTGAATGTTTCATTAGAAAAATTCTTGAATTTTTAATTAGTTGCTTTTAAATTATTGAATGACGAATTTCTATATTGCATAAGTAATTTCTATTTCTTTAAGGCGGTAGATGGGGCTGCCAGACAAACCTATTTGATAAAGTGAAAAGTTCATTGAATAGGTAAGAATTCGGTTAAGTTTATAATTTACAACAATTATGCTTGCTTTTTTTTTTTATCAGAAATTTACCTAAAAATACCGGGTAGATAATTAATTTTTACTTACTCATTTTGCTCATATCTGCCTTTTTTTTTATATATAATATTTATTTTCATTTATTTATCTATCTTAAAACTACACGACCATTAAAAGCTGACAAGAATTATTTTTGTCTCATTCCCTAGAAACCTAAATTTGAAACTTGATGAAGCTAACGATTTATAATATATATTTTATTTTACATTTTTAAAATATTAAACCTAGATATCAAGGTAAGTTCTTTTATAGCTCTTATACGAATATTTTTCTTTCTTTCTTTCTATTTTATTTTTTAAACAAATGAATGACAAACTTTTCTTTCTGACACACACGCACACACACATATATATCTTGATAATGGTCAGACAATATAAAGAAAATTTTAGATCAGCTCAATTTAATTGATAATTACATGCAAAATATTTTAGCTTAAATATTTTAAATATAAAATCATTATTTTTTCAAAATATTGAGCGTTAAATTTTATTTAATTATAAAGCATTCAAATAATAATAATAAAATAAAAATCCTATAACTTCTCTTCCTAATAAAATATGTTATTATTGAAAACAAATATTATACATTATGCCAGGCTTGGGGCCTGTATCCTCTACAAAAATTCAGAGCTTTAAACTGCTGCTTTAACAGGAACTTGTTTACCTTCCTTCTAAATCATGAAAACCATTGACACAAAAGCAATTGCCTCGAATTTGAGTTCTGATCTCACAGAAATAGTTTTGCGTTTTAATATTTATGATTTCTTATTTTTTCAAAGCAGCAGCTACAACTTAAAATGCTCGTTTCCCAATCTTCATGTGTAACTAACTATTGGCAATTCCTAAGCAGCTATTCCATCTCAATTCAGGCAGGCAGTACTGATATGCATCAATTCACGATCACAGATTTTAAAAAAATGCAGTAGCTAGAACTAAGTGATACACAAAATTTCCCAAAAGGATTTTTCCCTAAAAAAGTTTTTTCTTTGGTTACAGCACTTTAAATTTCGCGATAAAATTGACATTTTTCAGAAAAATATAAAAACATTTCATTTTTAAATGAACACATTACCAAAAATATTCAACATAATCAGTCAATTTATTTTTTACAAATAGCTATTAAACTGAATTTTACTTTAGCATAGTTTTAAAAAATATAATGACTTTTCAATTAATTTAAAAAAAAAATAGTTTTTAAGTACAAAAGTTATAGTTATTGCTGAGTTTATGATTTTTTTTTTTTTTTTTTTTCAGAATGAAAAAAGATTTTTAAGCTAAATACTGATGGCAATCTAAAGACCTTTAATGGAAGTTTTACAGTAAATTTTATTTTAAGCCTAACATGCATACAACTTTTACAATTCAATTTTAAATTATGCAAATTTCTGTAAAATAGCTACTTTTGAAATGCAATTTCTCAAAAACACCATTTTTAAAAATCTGATAATATGCTCAATTGATACCTTATTAGTTTCTAATAAACACCTTACAAGCAAATTGTGTGTTTTTGCTTAGAAATTTTTTTATGATTTTTTAAAAATAACATGTGTGTATTTTTCAGAAGACCAGAAAGTCAAGCTTATTCTTATTTCACCGAACTTATAATGTAATTAATATTTCAAACTAAAAATCACAACTTAGTACATAATTATTGCTGTTAAATTATAGCTAACCATGTGCTTAAATTTAGAATTGTGTAAAATATAGCCACTAGCAGAATTAGGATTGATTGTATGTCATTTCATTCCATACTCATAAATGTGTTAAATTCACCTACAGTATGTTAAATATTATTGTTATATAGCATTGATATAATATACTAATATGCAGATACAGTACAGCCCCAATTATCCGCGGGATTGGGTGGCAAGGGAACCGCGTATAACCCCAAAAAAGATTGAAAATGGAGTGCAAACACGAAAACAAAAAGAAAATTCAACATAAAAACTATGTTTTAGTGTACAAAAAACATAATAAAACGTTTAAAATACATACATATGCACAATATGTCAGAAACCTTTGCTTTACGTCTAAATCACTAAAAGAAAGAACAGTAAACAAGAAACAATGCCGTACATACTGTACAAAAAGAGGTGAGTTGCATCTTTTTTTTTACAAAATCAGTCACTTGTTTTTGCTTCTTGTTTTGGAAACACATTTTCTTTATTCTACATTGTAAACTATTATTTTCCTTTTAGTATGGAATAATTTTTATCTCAAAAGTGAAGTTATTTTTGATATCCTCTCCTGGAATTTATCATAATAGTGTTAATTAATTGTAAAATATTTTAATTGCTGTGCTTACGTTTGGTTAATAAAATCAAGAAAGGACATCAAGACTTTATATCTGATATTTCAAACATGTCAACCGAATCTAGAAATATTCCTCTATGACTTTTGAATACATTGATTTTTCTGTTTATATTTAATAGTAGGGCTTATTGTATTTTCCTTGCTGTTGACTTGAATTAAAAAATTGCTTTGCGGATAAACCGCACTGCAGATAATCGGGCTTTACTGTATATACATTACAGAAGAATTAGGTACTGAAAATTTCTTGAATTAACTTCAACTCCTTATCACTGAATGTGTGAAGTCGTGTAGATTGTCCTACTGAAGTTGGATTTTCTATTTCTAGCAGCACATTTTCCAATTTTCATCTTTCCAAATTTTTCTGGCCAATGGAATGCTTTTGCTGGACCATGGGGGTACATGAATGATACTGTAATGTCATTTAGTTATCGTGATATACTATTGATTTGTCCTATCCACCATCACCCCTGGGCTTTAGGGGTTTATCCTGGCCATAAGCTGGCCCCCAAGTTGGAGTCTACCCTCAGACCTGCCAACCTTTGAAAATGAGAAATCGTAGCACCCAAAATTCAAATTAATCTACAGATTGGTTGGTTGGTTGGTTGACAAAATTTACGTTTTTCAGCGATCCTTTAACCAAATCCGCGATTCTTTGACCAAATTTACGTTTTTTCTACGATCCTTTGACGAAATTTGGGGTTTTTTCACGATCCTTTGAAGAAACATGGGTTTTTTCTACGATCCTTTGACAAATTCCCGTTTTCTTCGCGATCCTTTTAGGAAATTCGGATTTTTTCCCTCGATTCTTTACGAAATTCATGTTTTCTTAACGATCCTTTGACGAAATTCGCATTTCGTTCGCGATCCCTTGACGAAAATTGCATTTTTTCTGCGATCCTTTGGAACAATTTGCGTTTATTGCGATCCTTTGACGAAATTCGCGTCTTTTCCGCGATCTTTTGACGAAATTTGCGTTTTTTCGCGCTCCTTTGACAAGATTTGCTGATTTTTTCGCGATCCTTTGAACAAATTCGCGCTTTTTTCCGCGATCCTTTCACAAAATTCGTGCTTTTTCGCGATCCTTTGACGATGAAATTGACGTTTTTTTCTGCGAGTGATTGACGAAATTGATTTTTTTCGGCGTGTGTGTTTTTAGCAAAAAAATCGTAGTTTTAGACCGATTTTCGTAGCATCGTAGTTTTTAGCTCCAAATCTTAAAAACTACGATTTTTTCGTAGCAGTTGGCAGGTCTGTCTACCCTATCCACCAATTATTTTCCTAAATGGATCCAAAGAAATCACAAATCGAAATGGAAATTATGTATTGAATATTGTTTTTTTCATCTGGCTGCAGGTTTCAACTTTTGTCAATTCATTTTTAATTGTTCGTCCCATACCCGGTAGCAAAAAGTTCGAGACGGGAGACAGGCGTTGCAGATTTTCTTTTCTCCTATGCAGATTATTGTTCTATCAAACCTTTATTTCACTTTATATTATGTTTAACTCTTTATTACTTAATACAAAAACTTAAGATTACTCTTAGTAAAATTAGTAAAATGCATAACAACAAAAGTAAGTGATCGTTTGATTAATTAATGCTGCAATTCTAAAATATTTTACCTGCAGATTATTTTCTGCCCTTGAAGTATCTGTTGCAGAAACTTGGCGAATTTTTTGCTACTGAGGTCCCATATAACCTTCATTATTTTTAATCACCCAATAATGTTTAAATTGTATACCTACAATAGAGTTTTTCTCATTATTAGCTCTGTAGGCTTGAATAATATTTCTGTCTAGAAGGAGCAGAAGGATATTTTCCTCATCACGTAAAGTTCTCTTCTGTCTGATCTAATTTTTGTAGGTCGTTTTAGTGGTGAAATATCACCACCAAGAATTTTAATGCTCTCATTTAAAGTATATCTAACAAAAACAAAGCTGTGAAAAAAGGTAGCCAAGTTCTGTAAAGACAATGACAAGAAAAGAAGTGATATCTAAGTGGGTGCCAAGTTCAAATAAAATTCACTCAAACTTACCTACTGAAGTATTATAGCATTTTTTTAATTGTTTAGAAATAAAAATTATTGATAGCATATTAATAATAAATCTAGAACTTGGCAAGTTTTTACCTACGAGTCATTTATTTTTAATAATGACATTATTATATCAAATCTTGTTATTTCATGATTGGAAGCCTTAATTTGAGTGAGCTCCTTCCCCTTGAAGGACGGTGGGATAAAATATATTCCTCCTAATTTAACGGCAAAATGCCACATTGACACCAGAATTCAGGACTAAAAAGTTTAATTTTATTAAGTAAGTGAAAAGAAATTTATACAGTAGACTCCCTCAAATCCACACAGCTTGGGACCAGAGGTTGTGCGGATTTTAGAATTTTGTGGATTTCTGGTCATTGCTTTGTTTACACTTTTTAAACAGTAATTTGAATGTAATAATGCAATCAAAATTTTAAAGAATCAATACAATATAGTAAAATATTAAAATAAGTAAAGAAAAAAAAAACCAAATGATAAGAAGTAAAATAATTTTAAAAATGACTAAAGTATTAAAAGTAAAGGTCAAGTAAATAATTAATAATGTATAATTAAATCTGCATAATAAAGATAAGATGCATTTCCCTTGAATTATTGAATGAAGCTTGCCTCGTAATGGCACCCTATTAATTCACATCAAAATCATAAAGTAAGGAAGTTTTATTTTAGGTTTAGCCAGTCTTAATAACCAAAAAATCTCGATTAATACATAAAAAAAATTGGTAAAAAGATTGTGATTACCAAAAACATCAGCAATATCGTTATTATTATTATATATTATTATTATTATTTTTTTTTTTTTTCAGAAATAAATTGTACTTTGTTCATGAAAAACAATGAGTTCAGTCATATTATAGAGAATTAATTGCATATTAAAATACAAACAGAATGATATAAAACTAAAAAATTCTTTAATTTTGTCCCTACATCCGAATTGAAAGTTTCATTGTTTACATCTGCGATGATGTGCGGATTTCAGGCGTTTGCAAATTTTAGGGTTGCAGATTTGAGGAAGTCTACTGTACCCATTTTGAAATAAATTTGTTTTTAAATTCTGGTGTGATTCAATCATTTCAGCATGTCACGAATAAAGGTTATTTGCCCCTGAAAGGGTTAAAGGGGTGCAGTCTCTAGAGCGATGACCAAGAACAAGCGTAAGTATATCTGTCTCTTTGTCAGGCATCTTTCTTTTTGCATTGAGGTTTCTGAAGGGTGGGTGCTAGAGTGATAAACAAAGACAAGCGGGAGTGTATCCAGGGTTGCCACTCTAATCTTGAAAAAAAATTCCCTGTACTACAATGTGTTTATTACTATGCTGAGCGGACAAAAATATATGCGCACATGGGTTATTCTCTACAATAGTGCAAAAAGTGTTTCCCAGTCTTATAAATGCTCTTAATTCCATTACATTTTTATTTATTTTTATTAGAAGATCTAAACATAGTTTATTAGGGACAGAAAGTAAAATTTAAAAATAAATAAATTTAGTATTTAAAAATGTAATATATATCATGCAAACATCATTCCCTCACCTTTCCCCCACCTGTACTACCATATTTTATTGCTATTTCTTTCCAACCAGAAATAAAAATAATTAAAAATACCCTAAGCAAAATAAAGTTCTTATTTGGTACATTACAAAAAATAATAAAAAATATTATTTTTTGCTATTATTATATAGTCTACTCAATCAATTATATGTTTCCCCATGTTAGACCATCATTCCCTCACACACAACTATTATCTCAAATATCTACCACTAAAGAGCAGTAGCAGCCTAGCATTCTTCACAGAGAAGAAGCCATTTTGAGCACTTGTCAGTCCAGCAACATAAATTAGTGGTGTAAGATTTTGTTAACTTTTCAAAAAAAAAAAAAAAAAAAAATTCAGTCAATATATCTGGAAGCGTTTTTATTAGCAGTCATTCCCTCACACAGAATACTAATTTTTTTTACAAATATCAAAAATTTTAATTTTATCATACATTATATATTAAGTGTTGCTCTTAAAGGAAACAGTTTGGATTTCTTCATAATTTTGCATTTTTCCCTACAACTTTTTGCCTTTTTCCCTACAACTTAGTAAAAATGACTTATTTCATCATTCCCTCACATTTATTTTATTTTTTCCACAAATTTTTATTTATTTTTTTTTTGTTAAGTCAAATTTTTAAAATGATTTCTGCTGCTATTAAAATCTTCAATAATTGACTGACTTCTTACCATTTATCTAATTTTTATGAAAATTTACATATGCATCATTCAAGTCAGACTACTTAGCCAAATTTGCAAGTATTGTAGAGAACAACCCGTGTATGTATACTTCCAACATTCAGGAATCAAGCACGTGCCGATTGCATCAGCATTGTTTTGTTTATGCAGTACCAGATGCATGCACGATGAAGGGAGAAAAACGAAGAGAAAGAGCGTTACGTGCAGTCGCAGTTGGATGGGGTGAAAACAGCCACTTTGTGGATTCAGCCATACGCAAGAAGAGGGGGTGTAGGCAGAAATGAGCTTTTATGAAGTTTCGTTGAAAATAAATGTTTGCGTCGCTTTTTCCTTTTTTTCTTCTGCTGAGCGAATTTTTTTTTTTAAACAAGAGAAAAAATAATTTCTGTTTGAAAATATCAGACACACACAAGAAAAAATTCCCTGTGTTTTCCCTGTTTTCCAGGTGGTGTGGCAACCCTGGTATCTGTGTATTTATTGGTTTATCAAATCTTTAACATGAGACATTTATTTATAATAATAACTATATATATATATATATATATATATATATATATATATATATATATATATATATATATATTTTTTTTTTTTTTTTGTAATGTCATTGAAATTAATATTAACATCACCATTTTATTAAGACATGAAATTGAAAGGCATAACATTTATCAAAAACTTGCCAGGTTCTAGATTTATTATTAATATGCTATCAATAATTTTTATTTCTAAACAATTTAAAAAATGCTATAATACTTCAGTAGGTAAGTTTGAGTGAATTTTCTTTGAACTTTGCACCCACTTAGATATCACTTCTTTTCTTGCCATTGTCTTTACAGAACTTGGCTACCTTTTTTCACAGCTTTGTTTTTGTTAGATATCATTACTTTTTGTAAAGTTACAATATATTTAGACACTTTACTTAATGCTTTTTAATGTATTTACTTGTGACTATTTTACTCACCAAGCAACATTCAATTTTAATTTAAATTTCCTACAACAAACTATTTGGCTGTCAATTTGCAGCAGAAATCTATATTTTAATACTGCTACATTGAATGCATGTTTTGAAACGAAATGTATTGATTCGAAAGTTTTATTGTTTCTGAAATAACAATTCCTATTAAATTTTCCAATTAAATATCCTATAGCTGGGCCTGCTTTTTTGTACTGAAAGTGAAAAATAAAGTTATGTGCTTATGCCACACTATGTATCATTCATCCATGGGTGCCGGCAAAGAGGCAGTGCAGAGGAAGGACATTGCCCCTCCCTGGATTTTCAAATTTAATTAACTAAATATCCTTTTCTCTGATGATTTTGAAAATAACAAGTCGGTAAACGTGTGATCACAGACAGCACAAAGGGTTTCATTTAATATTCTTTTCAAAACACTTTATCCTTTTGAAAAATCCTTTTGTTTAAAAGTTCCACATTTTGCAACCAGGGGCGCACTCTATTCTAAACAAACCTCTATCCAAACGAAACTCCGTTTTATATACTATCGGTAGATATATTAGTCGAGGGGATTGAGCCCATAGCACCCGAGATAAGTAGGCGCCCCTGGCGGTAAAAAGTGGAACTAAAATATGTAAGGCTATGGTGCATAATATGAAAGAATGGTCAAAGGGGTGTCGGCAAAAGTTGGAAAAGTGCTCAATGGGTGAAAAGGGCAGAGGTTAGAAAAATTGCTTAAATTACACAAGTTGGAGACCGGAGGAGTAAATAATACGAGTTTTTGAAAATTTTATGATTTGTCCTGTGGTCTGAGGTATTCAGCTATACGCATGCAAAAAGTCATGTCTCCAACTTAATTAGGGGTTAACAACTTTTCCTCATAATATTTATTTTTGTGTTCTAAAAATTTCCTTCTGTAAAATTCTATACAATTAGAACATAAATTGTCATCTCTATTTACAGAAACAGAAGTTCCAACAAATTTTTTAATTTCGTCAGTTAAATCATCAACACTATATAGTCTAAAATCATCAACACTATATAGTCTAACAGACTTTGTTTTGCATACAACATTCTTATGTGTCTTAATATAATCCACACATTTAAGTCTCTTAGAACTAGGAATGTCAGACATGATTATGCACCATCCTATTTAACATTTATAAATTTTAAACTGATCTCAGGTATACAAACTGAAATAAAACACTAACAAGGGAACCACTTTTGGTGTTGCTCGCACCTAGCATCGAGACCTGGTGCGTTTTGTAGCCCTATACATAAAAGTTAGAGAACCGAAAAAATTTCTCTGTTAAAATAATATTTTATATACTTTTTTATACTTTTCATTTTTTATTATTACATATTTATTTGTTTATTTCATGCCACAAGTGAGTTAAGTCGCCAAATATGGCACTACAATTTTTTCGACCGCTTTATCCAAAGAGAAAATATACAGAACATATTACTAGAATTATATTAGATTGCGATTTTTTTTAAATAATTGATAGCATAAGAAACAAATATTAGGTTTTTATATATTTTTTTTCTATGCAGACGATAAATATATAAGTAATAAATATAATTCTATAAAAGCTTCGAAGATCATTGAAACTATTTTTTAGTGAAATACAAAATAAGCAAAATATTTTCTTTTGAAATCGAATGAAATATAGTTTCGAATGTTTAAAATGAAATGTTGCTGTATTAAATGGTCCTTCGGTAAAAGTAATCGTAAAGTAAATTAATGTTTTTACACAATTTAGAAAAATTACTGTGGCGAAATAGGTCGGACATTGCAAATTCTACCAACTACAAATTCAGCTACGACATTTGGCTAGGGTTGCCAGAAAGCTCTACTTCTGAAAATAAACGCCAACTGTTTCCCCGCCAAAAATATGAATATAAAGTTGCAATTTTTGAAAATCAAATTCATGGGTTTTTTTAAGGAATTTTCAAACTTTTTTCAATATTTTATACTTATTATTAACTAATTTTTATTTTTAAATGCTTTTCTTTAAAAAAATTCAATGTTAATACCTCAAAAAGTGGTCTCGAAAATATCATTTTCAGAAAGTTATGCTGCTGTATAATCAAGAAATATTATCTTAACAGAAAAATTTTATCGATTCTCAAATTTCATAATATAGGGCTTTAAAATGCACCAGGTCTCAATGTTAGGTGCGAGCAACACCAAAAGTGGTTCCCTTGTAAGTAAAATCTATAAAGATTCAGTATGATAAAACTCAGGAAAGCAGAACTTTACTTTTCACTTCCACAGACAATAATAGAATGTTGTTTTAAAAGAGTTTGATTAAAAGGAGAAAAAGATCAACTTCTGATTAATTGCTCAATGAGCATTTTTTTTTTTTTTTTTTTTTTTATTTAAGAAAATTAAAATTTTAAATATTACTGGTCAAATACATTGTAATATGTAAGTCAGCAACAATAACTTGAATTTTTAAACTCACTGAAGATATTAAAGAAAATTTTCAATTACAGTGAAACTCGTTTAAGATACGCCCGCTTAAGATACGAATTATCTTCGGTCCCTTGAAAAACGCCTATTAAACCTGTGTAAAATTACCCGCTTAATATACGTACGCATAAGATACGATCCCGCTTAATATACGAAGAAAATTTGTCCCTTGATGTAAAAAAACCCGCTTAATATACGAAATGGTGCTTATATAATCCGTTTATCACGTGTCTTTAGGACAGAATAGCTCAAAAGAGCAACTGAATTGTGCTGGAGTCTTTATCTTGGCGCCTTCCCCCCTCCCTCCCATTCCTTCTTCCCCTTTTAAGTTCGAAGTCCCTGTGGAAGGATCGGGAAAGTTCTCCTTAACGTCATAATCACGTGATGTGACGCAGCTTCATACCGTGCCTTCGCAGCGTTCTCCGATCTAGGGAAAAATCCCTAGATATAGGGAAACTCAAGCCTATTTAGGGAATTCCTTCTTATTTCTAGGGAATTTTTAGAAGACTAGCAATATTTTCTTGAAATCTAATGGGAAAAAAAGGATTTTTTTTAGACTTCAGTTTTTTTCTGACAATGAACGTGATAAAAGGATTTTTTTTAGACTTCAGTTTTTTTCTGACAATGAACGTGATAGATGGAAGAGGAAGTAAAGAGATGGGCAGTGGGGAGAAATTGTCTTTAAGCAATTCTTTCGCTAACAGAGGGTGGGGGAAGATTGTTTTTGTATAACACAAACCGGTGTTCATGAATCTCGTATGTGATTCAGCCAATCAAAGTGCAGAATTTCTTCCATTTCACGTGACTTTAGAATCTAGGGAATTTTTATTCGGTAGTCTAGGGAAAAAGGGAAAACCTATCTGAGAACACTGTGCCTTCGAAACCTCTGTACCGGCAAAGCTGTCGAAAGGCATAAATCTAGTCTTTTGTTTATCCGCTGAATAGTAATAGGAATAAATAATGGATGAGCGACTGAAAGTAAAAAGAAAAGCACTTTCTTTGAAAAACTGGATGTGTTAAAGAAATATGGACGCCGAGAATGTGATAAACAAGACAGTCTTTGCCAAATCTGTGGGAATCCACGAGTCAACTCTGCGAGCTCTGTTAAAAAATAGACAGAGACTGGAAAGCAGTGCAACAGCTGGAGGCTCTAGCAGAAAGAAAATTAAGGTGGCAAAATTTGAAGAATTGGAGAAGATTTTATTTCAGTGGTTCACCCAAACCTGATCGATGAACATCCCAACTAATGGATCATTGATTAAGGAAAAGGCCTGCGAAATTGCTACACGTCTTGGGGTGGATTTCACGCCTAGCAACGGTTGGCTAGACCGCTTCAGACAAAGATACGGCATAGTTTATAGGAAGGTATGCGGAGAGTCGACAGCTGTGAATGTAGATGATGTCAATTGTTGGAAAACTAACGTGCTCGCGCCGCTATTGACTCAAGATGCAATATTTACAATGTCGACGAGATGGGCCTTTTTTTAAAATTAATGCCAGATAAAACTATGGCGTTTAAAGGTGAGAAATGTTCTGGGGGCAAACTTAGCAAAGAACGTATAACTGTTCTTGTTGGTTCAAATATGAGCGGAACGGATAAATTAAATCCCCTTGTCATCGGCAAGTCGCGGAATCCTCGCTGCTTTAAAAATGCTAGAAATCTGCCCTGCGATTATGAAAGTCAAGCCAAAGCATGGATGACAGGCGATATATTCGTTAAGTGGATCCGCAAGTTCGATGAACGAATGAAAAAGGAGTCCAGGAGAGTATTGTGTCTCGCCGACAACTGTCCCGCCCATCCCAAGGATATCCCCGGTTTACAAAACGTCGAACTAGTCTTTTTACCCCCTAATGCAACTAGCGTTGTTCAACCCATGGATCAGGGCATAATTCATGTTCTCAAAATGAAATACAAAAGTCGTGTAGTTGTACGTCATCTACACCAAATAGATCATCGTGAAAAGGATCTAATCCTGCCCAACCTGTAAGCCTATTAACCTCTTAGACGCTATGCATTTCCTGAGAGCGTCCTGGGAAGACGTAACATCATCCACCATTGTGAACTGCTTCTGTAAAGCCTTTGACGTCGACGGCACTTTTCGAAACGTTGACATCGCAGAAGAGGAACAGTATCAAGAAGAATGCGAAGATTGGGACTCATTTGTCGAAATTGGCGATCAGCTTGTAACATGTGAAGTTCGTTCTATCCCGGATATAATCGCAGATGTCAAAAGTTCCGATGAACCTAGGCCTTCAGAAGAAGAAGTAGAAGACGCGGGTGAAGAAACGGATGTGCCAGCCATACCATCATTCGCATCTGTAATGAGCTCGTTCAGCTTACTTCGACAGTACGCCTCTTCGATGGATGCTGGTCCATCTGTCGAAGATTTTATCTACAACATCAACAAGGCAGAAAGCTTCGTGATAAAATCTCGCCCTAAGTTGCACCAAACCAAGGTAAACGACTTTTTTTCAACAAATTAAAACTACTTCACATAGTTTAATTTAGATAATGTAACAAATAATTATTGTTCCTTGCGTACATTTAGTTTGTCTTTCTAAAAGTAATTATGAAAATTTATTATTTTTCCTGTTTAAGTATGTAGTGTATTTTAGTTGTTGTTTTCTAAAGATTAACAAAAATTTCGTTTTATTGTATTTTTATAATTTGACATTTTAATTTTGACTCAATAACTTTTTTGAGAAAAATAAAGTAATTCTTTATTTCAAAATTTTAAACTTAAATTTTCTATAATATCTAAAAATTGTTAGAAATGGGTAAAATGAGAGTTATAAATGGTTAAAATACGTTAATAACAATGTGCACTGCCTTTACATGCATTATTACTCGGGAATCTATGAAATCCGGATAAGATACGATCCCGCTTAAGATACGAAATGCTCTCAGTCCCTTGATTCGTATCTTAAACGAGTTTCACTGTATATATCATATCTTAGAACATATTAAAACATAATCATCATAGAATATCAAAACATATTTTAATAGAAATGTGAAAATATGTTTTATAATATTTTCTACCAAGCAAAAATACACTGTTCAATAGCAATCTATTTATTGAGCACTAAAAGGAGAAAAAAAGAAAAAAAAATCAGATTAAAAAAAAATAGGGGTTTGGATTAATCACATTTTATAAATAGGAATTTTTGAAGATTAGCTTATATTTAGCTGCTATTATTATGTGCATATTATTATTATGTGCAATGTATCTTTTATTAAAAAAATAATCATATTATAAATTCAGTGAAAAAGCTTGACTTTCTGGTCTTTTGAAAAATATACACAACATGTTATTTTCAAAAAATCATAAAAAAATTTCTAAGCAAAAACACACAATTTGCTTGTAAGGTGTTTATTAGAAACTAATAAGGTATCAATTGAGCATATTATCAGATTTTTAAAAAATGGTGTTTTTGAGAAATTACATTTCAAAAGTAGCGATTTTACAAAATTTTGCATAATTTAAAATTGAATTGCAAAAGTTGCATGCATCTTACACTTAAAATAAAATTTGCTGTGAAATTTCCATAAAAGGTCTTTGGATTGCCATCAATATTTGGCTTTAAAATATTTTTTTCATTCTAAAAAAAAAGAAATCTTAAAATCAGTAATAATTATATTTTTTGTACTTAAAAACTATTTTTTTTCATTAATTAAAAAGGTCACCATACTTTTTAAAACTATGCTAAAGTAAAATTCAGTTTAATAACTATTTGTAAAAAATAAATTGACCGGATACATTAAATATTTTTGGTACTGTGTTCCCCGGTAGCAGAAAGTTCGAGACGGGAGACGGGCGTCGCAGATTTTCTTTTCTCTTTTGCAGATTCTTTTTCATCGAACTTTTATTTTGCTTCGTATTATGTTTAGCTCTTTATTACTTAATACAAAAATTTAAGACTATTATTAATAAAAATTAATAAAATGCCTAAAAACGCTACAGGTAAGTGAATGTTTGATTAATTAACGCTTCATTTATAAAAATACTTTACCTGCAGATTATTTTTTGCCCCTGAATTATCTGTCGCAGACACTTGGAGAAATTTCTGCTACTGGGCTGTGTTCATTTCAAAATGAAGCGTTTTTCTATTTTTCTGAAAATTGTCAATTTTACCATAAATTTTAAAGTGCTGTAACCAGAGAAAAAAAATTTTTTTGGGGAAAAATTCTTCTGGGAAATTTTGTGTATTACTTAGTTGTAACTACTGTAATTGTTTGAAAAAAATCCATGATGGTGAATTGACATGCCCTGCCTGAGCTGAGATGGAATTGCTCTAAGATGGATCACCAGCCATAACTTTTAGCCTCAAATCACTGGCAATTCATAAGACGGATCACCAGCCATAACTTTTAGCTTCAAATCACAGTGTT
This sequence comes from Maratus speciosus, assembly GCA_963932465.1. Classification (NCBI taxonomy): domain Eukaryota; kingdom Metazoa; phylum Arthropoda; class Arachnida; order Araneae; family Salticidae; genus Maratus; species Maratus speciosus. The sequence continues at coordinate 79,161,518 of OZ010788.1, read as the reverse complement.
TATCTTCCGTGTGTAATATGCACTCCTGCCAACCTTTGAAAATCAGAAATCGTAGCACACAAAATTAAAATTAATCTGAAGGCTGGTTGGTTGTTTTTTCGCAGCCATCTTTTGACATTTGTAAAAGGAGTAAGGTTTCATTCCTTCAACTCCATATAGTAAATTTTTTCCTCTGAAAATTTTTATACGATTTTTAGAGTTTCTTCTCGTTTCGAAGCATTTTTTTTTTTTTTTTTTACATTTATAAAAGGAACCTGGTTCCAATTTTCTAGCCCAGTGCAGTAAATTTTGACGAAATTAGAGATTTTTTTCCCCGTGATCATTTCAGGATGTTCACAATTTTCCCCCCCACAATTGTAATTCACACTTTTCTACCACGATTCTTTGTTGAAATCCACACTTTTTACCATGAACTTTTAACGAAATTCGCATTTTTTTACTGCGATCCTTTGACGAATTTTGTGTTTTTTACCATGATCCTTCAACGAAATTAGTGTTTTCTTTCTGTGATCTTTCGATAAATTTTGCATTTTCTTACTGATCTTTTAAGGAAATTCCATTTTCTTTCTGCAATATTTTGACAAAATTCACGTTTTTACCACGATCCTTTGACGAAATTAATTTTGTGCTGCGACCAATTGACGAAATGACTTTTTTTACCTGGTCATTTGTCGAAATTCGCGATAGTTTGTCGCAACTGATATCTTTGACAAAATACCCGATATTTTTACATGATCATTTGAAAAAATTCTCAATTTTTTTCATGATCGATTCACGAATTAATTTGGGAAAATTCCATAAAAGAAGTTCGCGGACTTCCAAGAAATTTCAAAATATACTTGCAGAACTTATTCAAAATCTAATTATTAATTATAATATTATTTAACTTCAAAATATACTTGCATAGGTCTGTGGAAGAATTTGCAGGGGGAAATACTGCACAGCAGTTTTCATTATGCAGGACTTTCCTTTTCTACATGCAAATCGTGCTATTTTGCACACTATTTCAAACCTTGCCCCTCAAAGAACACCCCCCCCCCACCCGCGCCTCCAGAAATTCTTAAGGAAGGGAATTCCTGTATAAATATTTACAGAAACATGATTCACTCGTGCTTAATATACATAAGAAGGGTTTTATATTAAGAAGTTTGTTTTGCAGCCTAGATTTCTTTTTTTTGTTGGATTACGTTTACCGAACTAGTCAATTACGATTACAATTCGATTACACAGATTTCGTAATCTGCTTGTTGCAAACTAGAGTCCTACATTGTGTCGGGTAATCGGATTTTACCCAAACCAGGCGGTGGGGTCGGGCTGGAGGAGGTTGGAACTAATTTCCTTCCTTGCAGTACAAAGAAAGGTTGAATTTTGTTTTTTTATCTGTGGGTCAGGTTGATTTTCGGGTCAAATGTTCAGTGTTGCATGTCGGGTCCGAATTTACTCAATTTTTCAAAAAATTCTAAATATTTTATCAAGCAAAAAAATTGTATACTTGAATATTAATGAGTAGGATATATATATGTGTGTGTGTCACAAAAGATAAAATTGATATTACAGATATAATTTTAGACTAATATTCCATAATTGCATAAATAATGATTAATTTTCATTCATTTCGGGTTTGTATAAGTTTTGGGTATGTTGAGTTCAAGTCGGGATTCGAGTTCACTTAAAACAAAATTTTAGGGATCGGGTTGAGTTATTATCCGAAATATGCAGGACTCTATTATATTATGAACCCCTCTTTCTCCGAGTTCAATGTTTAGCTATCTGTATGCAATAGTCACATTTGGTAATTCTTTAGGAATGAAGAACTGCATTAGTATTTATATGTAAGTGTGCTCACAGTTCAAAAGCAATTAAGCTTGTCTGAAAGAATCTTCCCAAAAAACATTTTTACGGATATTTAACTGATAGAATAGTGAAATGCAGTATGTGAAATTCTGATTTGGGATTCACTGACACTGGCATACGCAGGGGAAAGGTGGGGAGAGGGTTCTCTCTAAATCTTGAAAGACAATGTGCCAGTGTTTCACAGCCCTTTTTGAAAATGCAAAACATAAACATGAAATAAGTTAAACTAAGATTTTTTTTTTCTCTGAATTCCCGCTACATTTTGGCATACAAAGAGACACAAGAAATTAAAAATGAAAGAATATTAAATACTCAAAAGTAAGCTTCTACAAAAATTTTACAAACCGGAGAAATGAAATAGTTCATTGTTTTTTCTTTCATCTGGGAGGCTCTAAAGCCCTGAACCCAACGTTTAAAATAAATTTGAAACACAAACCGTTTAAAGGAAAATAATATAGTATATAAATATATAAATGTCTTCTGGTAGAAGGGAAATTAGCAGGAGAGGGGGGCAGGGCAGAGCACAACCCCTGACCAAAAAAAAAATAAAATAAAATAAAAATCAGTTCCCTTTTCTTAATATTTAATTATTCTTAAGTCACTTGGGAAGGATGAATTTTAAATAAAAACTGGTGGGTTTTTTTTTAATAATAATCAGAGATAAAAGAAATTTAATTAATTAAATTTCAATAATTCAGAGAGGGGTAAGTTGATCTGCGTTGCTTCTCATGCCGGCGCATATGCTAAGGGAATGTATCATTATCATAGGTACCTGTGCCCCTCCACTCCTCCTTAACAAAAGTTGTGCGTAAGTCCATACTATTATCGACAAACCAGTTTTTCTTTTAATAAAAAAAAAAAATATATATATATATATAAAAACTAACTTTTATTGCTTCATACTAAGAAAATTGATCTATATGTGTATTTTAATTAAAAACAGTACATACCCAACAAACACAGAACTTCTGGACCACTCATGGCTATGTTAGCCTTGGCCCCAAGTGTTTGATGGAGGCCCGCTATCATTGGCCGTTACGGCTCCGTCAAAAAAGTGTCACGCTGGACATAATCTGGCCACAAGATAATTGGCCGTAAACACAAGGAGATGCCCACAATCACACCACAAACTTTTTATCAAAAGTGCTACATAGCCTCAAACCGGTCAAATTCACTCTTTTAAAGGCCATTAAAAGGCAAAGCTAGCCAGAAGCTCGCCGTCTCCCTACCATTTGTGTTTGTCAAGAATTAAATTTAACCCAAAGATGCCCATAAAAATGCCTTTTAAGGTTATTAAATGATGTAAACTAGCCTAAAGCTAGCCACTAACATGCCACAAAAATTATTGAGGCATAAACCAAAATTTATTCTATAAAAGAAAATACATTTTAGAAGTTTAATTAAATGATAAAATGTTTTTGTATGGAAAAAAAACTAATGTTCACTTAACATACACTTAAAAAAAAAAAAACTATAAATCCACTCACGGTGAACTTTTTTAAAATATCCAAAACATAATATTTGACATAGTGAGCTAATTATTTTTTTTCCAAATATTAGTTGTGCAAGTAAAATTGTAATAATTAAATAATTTCATGTATGTTTTTAAAATTCATTTATAAATACTTTCTCCAAATTTTAAAGATATAATTTCTTGTGATTATTGCGATAATGGTGATTTTTAAATGCAGATACTAGAGATTTTTAAGCAATTTTAAAATATTTTATACCATTGCTTTGAAACTTGAGCAAGCAAAATATAAATTGAGATTTTTTTTTTTTCCGTCTAGTAATAAAGCTAGTGAAATTATATAAGAATTAAATAATTTCATGTACGTTTTTAACATCCAATTATATACATTTTTTTCTTCAAAATTTTAAAGAAATAAATTCTAGTATTTATTCCTATAATGATGTTTTTACATACAAATAATATATTTTTATACACAAAATGATAAAATAAAGTATTTCTATACATGCTTTTTTTTAATTTCCAGAAAAATAATTCCTAATGATATTTCTAAATAATTTGTTTTCTATATACAAATATAATATAACTAACTATATTAAAGATTTTTTTAGGCATATTTAAGTATTGCGCGGCAGCACAATACCTATTTATTTCCAGTGTCACTTGTCAATGTTAATTTAACATGGAAAAGCCTATGGAGATCATAACTTTTTCATTTTTTATTCTTTACTCATTCTAATGATATTATAAATCTAAAGTGTAAAAACGTTTGCCTGACGTCAGGGTCAAAACGAATGGTAAAATGCCTTTGCGTATGGTTGAATTATAACCCAAAGGGAAACAAGGGCCATTTTTTTTTTTTCATTATTCAAATATTTTTCTTAATAATTCCAATTTTCGCTTTTTTCATTGAAAATCAACGGACATTTTTCATAGAAAATGTAACATTTTTACTTCATTGTTGCAAAAATTTCAAAAGCAGTAATAATAATTTCTTTTTAGTTGAAAGATTTTCACGTGAAATATTAAATTGAGCTAGTTTTTTTTTTTTTTTTTTTTTTTTCAAAAATTAAAAAGGTGAATATGGCGTCATAGTGGAAATAAAAAGGATATTTTCAGAATAAGTTTTTGCATATTAAATACGTGAATAATCACATTGCTAACAAGTCGTAAACCAACTTAGTGAAAAATGTCCAAGCCGGACCACTGCTGAAAAGTGCTCTTTCACTGCTGAAAAGTAGTTGAAAAATTAATTAAATAAGTTTTTGCTTTGGTCAAGTTTATATTTTAGTAAAAAGTTTCTAATGGATAGCTATTTTTACGCAGGTAGCGAACTTAGTGGGGAATTACATAACTTAAATTTTAAAATGAAATTTTTTTTTCCGATATGAGAATTATTTATACCAAAGTTAAACTTAGGTAATAATTTTCAGGTGTGTTTACATCACCCCTTGGGAGAGAATAAGGTTTAAAAATTTAAGTAAAACTTTTATTTTTTTATTTTTTACTGTATCACAGCTATAACATTGTTAAATATTAACAGTAAGGATTCAACACAATTTACATTTACATTCATAGCGTTCCTGAGTGAGAAATAGGGTATTCTAAAGTGAAGTGTATTTAAGTGAAGTTAATTTTTTATGTTTTAATTATAGATCTTTTACGTTCAGATTGGAAGTTTTTGTACAAACTACCGCAATCTGCATAACTACAGTGGTGAAACATTTTGGATTACACATTGGTAAACTGCATCCCACATTGCGATGCAATACAGCATGCATCAAAGCCTGATGATGATACTCTCTATTAATTCTGAAATGCGTTCGTCTGAGTGCAGTAGTTATTTAAAAACTTGACATATTAAACAAAAACGTAATTTGAAGAACAAATTACAAAAACAAAATTTATTTCCTACATCGTTTAAGCCCGAGAAGGGACAGATATTAAGTTAATTCATTCAATTAGTTCTAAATTTAATGTTACATTTTTGTAACAAATTAGTTAAGCCAATTGAAGATTAAAAAATAAAAATAAAATTCATACAATATGATACTTAAGGCACCCTAAAAAATTAGATTCCGTTCAAATGAAATCGAAATAAATCTAGACTTTTTTTTAAGTTTTGTATTTTGCATTATCTTATCATTTTATGTATAATTGTCATACATATGATACAAAATCTGCAATACGAATATTTTCAATTAAAAATGGAAGAAGTCTAAGATTTATTTCGATTTCATTTGAACGGAATCTAACTTTTTAGGGTGTTTTAAGTATCATATTGTATGAATTTTATTTTTATTTTTTAATCTTCAATTGGCTTAACTAATTTGTTACAAAAATTTAACATAAATGTAGAACTAATTGAATGAATTAACTTAATATCTGTCCCTTCTCGGGCTTAAACAATGTAGGAATTAAATTTTGTTTTTGTAATTTGTTCTTCAAATTACGTTTTTGTTTAATTTTTAATGATCTGTTCTATACCATTCCTTTGAGTGTTAAGCAATCATAGTAGAAATTTTTTTTTTCAGTGTATTAATGAAGGAAGTTAAATGATAATAAAATAATAATTCCCTGTGTGCTTTTTACTTTCATTCAGAGACTTTCCTGAAATTTAAAAATAAATAAATAAAATAATATTATTACAGTTTTTTAAAGCAATATTTTTTTGTGTTTTATATCATTGTATTGGATCTTATGCAAACAAAGAAAAAATTAATGTTTTCTTTTTGCAAACATTAACATTAATAAAGTAAGTAAAATGATAATAATAAATAATTCCATGTATGCTCTTTGCATTGATATATCAACATTCTTTTCAAAATTTCAAAGAAAATAAATTCTAGCGATTATTTTTATAATGATATTTTTATGTATAATGTAACTATATAACAGATTTTTTAGGCATTATTTTAATGTTTTATATCATTCATTTGAGTCTTAAACAAGCAAAGTAGAATTTGAAGAATTTTTTTTAGATAGTAATGAATCAAGTAAATTCATAATAACAATGAAATAATAATTCCATGTATACTTTATACATTGATATATATTTCAAAAATTTCAACGAAATGAATTTGAGTAATTACTTCTATAATGATGATTTTTAATTAGAGAATTTAAACATCGTTTAGAGTTTTGTTAGTTATAAATATTTTTAAAATTTATTTTATTATTAATAAAGTATAACCCTCCGAGCGTCTTACAAAAGGGTAAAATTGCAATGTTGTTTTCTTTGCATTTTGTTTTAAATGCTAAGAAAATATGATTCTTTCAACGTTATAAAAAAAAAACTCAATTAGAAATATCAATGTACTGCTTGAGAGTATTAATCATTCTTCAATGTATTTAAAATTCATTTAATCTTTAGAATTATATTATCTTAAATAGTGCTTGTATTGCTGTGAAACCCGGAGCTTAGTGAACGGAATATTACACCCCAAACACTTAGAGGGATAATTATAAATATTAATAAAATGGACTTATATAAAATAATATGATAATATTTGTAAATATATTGTTCGAGATTCACATGTTTATTTCCAATATTTACAATAAAATTATGCAGATAGTTATATGTAGTATATTAAACATTCATGTTTATACACTTTCCAAAATAAAACACAATAAAAAATATTCTGAAAATCTATCAAAAATTTCACTTACCCCTTCTAAATATCCTGATAATATGCTTATAAATATTTTCCAAAAATACATTTTAATAATTTACTTTTTGAACTTTTTAATTTTGCGTTCGTTAATATCGTTTAATTTTTTACCACCTAACATTTTTTTGAAAATTTTTAAACAGGTATTTGAAAATGAATTTATAATTTTAAAAATGTTATCAAATTCATTTTTGCTACATGATATGCAGGTGTCATCTGTGCTTAAAAAGTCACAATTTTTTATATATAAACAGATATCAAGTTCACTAAAATACCATGCTGGTTTATGGATTTTTGAAAGTGCAGTTCATACTCTTCGGAAATTATTTTTCGAAATATGCAGAAACTGTGAATTAAAACATTGATGACTAGAAAGATGAAAAGCTCATTGCTGAAAAGGAGAAAGAGAGAGAAATAGAATCTTCCTACTGGACACTGGACGGAAACATCAGGTTCTCTGACCCCTAAAACATGTAAATCCATCGAAAACCGGGATTCGAAAATTTTCATGAATCCAATACTTTCTTCTTGTAAAGATAGAAGAAAGTAAAAACATTACAGTTAAACTTGCATTTTATACAACATAGATATGAAGATTTTGCTTTATATTTTGAAGTATACAAATAAGTTATGTTTAAAAAAAAATAAGAATAAATAAATACGAAAAGTGAAAAGTAATATTACTTCAAATTGAACTAGGGATGTAATGAATATTTGTCTCTTTTGCCCAGAGTTAAAAAAAAAAAAAGCAATGATGGTGACTTTTATTGGCTAAAAAGGCCTTATTTTAAGTGTTTCAGTGATGGAACAGCATGAATATAACTAATTTAGAACTGCAAAATAGTTTTATTACGAAGGAAAAAAGTCTAACAAAAACAAAACAGGCAAAGAGTACAATCTCACTATCACTCCTCCTCCCAAACAAACAAACAAACAAACAAACACACACACACAAAAAAGGGGGGGGGGGAGGACAGTTTATACCAAACGAATTAGCAGCTGTTTTGGTTGAAATAAGCTAGCTTTATTGATTAAAGAAAAAAATTAATGTGCCGACTGGCCAGAACCAAACAATAATTACCTTTTGGTTATTTCCTTTTTCGGTCACAGGAAAAAAAACTCGCGGAATACGCAAATTGGTCATAAAATAAAAATTCGTAGATTTCATCAATCATTCGAGGAGTAAAATATCGTGAAATTTATCAACAAGTTGCGTTAAAAAAAAAAAAAAAATCACTGAATTCGTCAATCAGTCACAGGAAAATATTGCGAAATTCATCAGTCAGTCACAGGAAAATATCATGAAATACATCAGCCAGTCACGGAGAAAAATAGTGAAATTTTTCAGGTGGGAAAAAAGTTATAAATACAGTACAACCTCGATTATCCGAAGTAATTGGCACCGACCATCTTTTGGAAAATCGAAATTTTTCGATAATCGAGAATGCTTCAATTTTAAGATTAAGGAGAAATATATGTAATATTTCTTATTATGGTAACAAATGCTTAATAAAAATAAAGCAATAGCAAAACAGAAACAAGAATTAAACAAAAACCCAATTTGCAGAACAAATTAAAAAAACAAAATTTATTTCCTAAATTGTTTAAGCCCGAGAAGGGGCAGATATTGAGATATTTCATTCAATTCGTTCTACATTTAATGTTAAATTTTTGTAACAAATAAGTTAAACCAATTGAACATTAAAAAATAAAAATGAAATTCATACAATATAATACTTTAAACACCTATATACTTAGATTCCGTTCAAATGAAACCGAAATAAATCTTAGACTTTTTTAGTTTTGTATTTTGCATGTATCTTATCATATTATGTACAATCGTCATAAACATAATGCAAAATCTGCAGTACAAATATTTACAACTTAAAAATGACGATGAATTTGAAAAATTTCTAGATAGTCAGGGGAGAGGCGGATTTATTAAGTGAGGGGCCCCTCTCACTAGAACTTTTTGGGGGCCCTTCCATCTTGAAAAATTGGGTATATTTATAATATATACTAATAAAAGATAATTTCACTCTGTGTTTGTGTATTCGCGATGGCAAGCAAAATCTACCGCACGTACAAAGCGGAAAATGTTTGTGAGGGTAGTAGTCCAAGAGCTGTTAAACATTTTAGGGAAGGTATTTGAGGCAACCTGAAAATTTGTGCAACATTTCTTTTGTAATGGCTGAATACAAAATCAAATGTCTGGCTGAAGGATCGTGGCCCAAAAACTGTGCCAGACACGTGTCAGGTGCCATTTTTTGACTAACCAAAAAAGGTATTTGTGGCACGCTGAGATTGAGAGAGAATATTTATACTTAGAAAAAAATATTTTGAAAATGACACACTTTAGTCGGCCCAAAATCTGTGCCAGACACGTGTCAAGTGCCATTTTTGGCAAAATTTTCTTCAAATCAAATTTAAAAATTCTAATACCATTTTTGACATACGCGGATCAATACGGACAACTGGTGCTAATTTCACCGCCAAAGATTTTATATTTTAGAAATAATAGCTGTAAAATACAATCAGTCGTTTCATAAAATTGTTTCATTAGAATCTTATATATATATATGATAGATCTTTTTTAAACACCAATTTAATTAGCTAATCTGCATATAAGTTTGTACTTGTGTGTGTCTTAATAGCGAATGCCATAAAAAATGGTCCCAAAAATGTAAAAGTGCTACTTTCACAACTGCGACTAGCAATACATCTGCTGAAATTGAAAAAAATTCATATTGGGGAAAGCCATGGGGGGACATTGTCTTTGACAGTCATAATATATTTGATTGTCGTGTGTCATTTTTGATCTGGATGTGGAGAATTTTATGAGAGGGAAAACGTATGAACACTTACGATGCAATAATAAACTTCTGCAATAATAAAATATTTATTGCTAGCTGAGCTGTCCGGCGTTGACCAGGCCCGTTATAATAACCTTAAACAAAATTCAAGTTTGTATGATTTTATATCTTCGGAAAATCGGTGCCCCATTGCCTTCGGCATCATACAGTTTTTCAAATGAACTTAATTTTTCCGGGAGCCCAATGGCTTCGGCAGCGTCGAGTGTGTTCCCAACAAACCTCTTTCCATTGGCATAGCCAGGGTGGGTGTCCAAATGCTCTGGATAGCAGTGATTTTGTAAAGTTCAGTTCGCCTTATCTAATTGGAGAATTTTCTGCTATTAATCAAGACGAAGAAAACTTTAAAATATTAATGGCATCTAGAGCATTTGAACCCCTCCCTGGTTATGCCACTGCCTTTTTCTGAACGAAACTGTGACCTGGGTTAACGCTGTCTGAGGCAGCGTATACCCGAAGTGCTCCGTACCGCCGAAGACAATCGAAAATCAAATTGCATGACCCAAACCCCGTAGTTATCGGGAACATAGAACCCGAGATTAGAATGCTTTCCCCTAGCGGGGGATATGGAACTAAAATCTGTATAACAATCTTAAGCTAAATTGAATGAACCAATTTTCGATGAAATCGAGCCATAGAAACTGAGAAAAGAATGTGCCGTTAACGTTGAAAATGGTGGTAACAAAAGTTCAAGATAAACTTTCATAATGCAGAAAGTAGCTTAATTATAATCTCAGTTGAATAAACCAATTGCCATTGAAATAGGGCAGATAAAACCCGAGAAAAGAATGTGGAAGGAGCGCCCTCCATCTATAAATTTATCGAAGTCCCTTTAACATTAACCCAATATCATGGAAGACGGTAGTATTCCGAGTGACGCAGCCTTAAGCCTAAAATCGTATCGTATCGTAGAATTCATAGATGGCGGAACTCATATATACAGCTAACTCGACATCAAAGAAAATGCGAAAAGCCGCCTGTTAATAACTCAGCAAATATAGGTCCTATTGTTCTGATTTTTTTAAAACAGTCTTATATCTGCAGTCTAATCCTATTCTGAATTTTTTACAATTCTACGTGCAGTATATTTTCAGATCTGTAAACCCATTTTGAAAGCAATTTCGATGGTGTAAGTTTGTCTTTTTTTTTTCTCCGAAACGGTCTAGATTTTTTTAAAAACATTAATATATAAAAGGAATCTGTTTTTAATGAAGTGGATAATACTAACCTAGTATCTAGGAAAACTCTTAATTTTTATATAATCCGCATGAAAAATTGGACTTCTTAGGATCGCGGATTACATGTTATTCTATGGGCTAGCAGACAGAACGTTGCACATCGGTTTTGCGCGGTTTAGGTCACAGTTAAAAATCTGAATATTGGCAATAAATCTTTTTTTAAACTACAAAAACAGTTTATTATGTGCTTTAAAATACTTAGACTGATTTTTTAAAATAGAGCAGTATTTTGTAATTATATGTATTTTATTTCATTGTTATTCATAGTAAGTAAACATTTTTTAAGGAGAAAATATTTCACATTTTTAAAAAAATTCTCGTATCGAAATTCGATATTTATCGAAAATTCTCGTATCGAAATGAAAATTCATCGCGTTCGCCATAAGACTTCGCTATGTATCACTACGCGATACGCGAAGATGACCGAAGAAATAAGAAATATCAAAGATCTTGAAATGGTATTCCAAGGGGAGAAAGTGAGTACAATTTCTAATTATCCAGACAGCATTCTTTGCAACCGATCCTTTCTAATTAGTATAATGTTCTGAATTGTTTTTATTTTCAACAATACTTATAACTGTTTTCCTTACAAAATAACGTTCATGTGTGGCATAGGTATTTCTTGTGATATGTGAGTATAGATTACTAATTTAATTTTGTGTTTTGAGTTTTCTTTTAAAGAAATTAAACAAAATCTTTCATTTTTAAAGAACGCACAGTTTAAATAAAAGGTATGACGAAATCAAAATTAAGATTTCCAATCCCGTTTATAAAATGATTCATTTGCGAATCGTTTCTAATAACATTATAAACGAAAATTGACTTAAAATGACATCTTTTTCGAAATATGGGTATCTTTCGTTTATTTTTTTCTTATATAACTCTTTTCAGCTTCAAAAATTAAAGCATCGTAGTATTTTATTTTTATAAAATTAAACCTAAAGGGAAAAAAAAAATTCTTATTGCCGTTTATCTCTGTAATAAAAGAAAAACAGAAGGGAAAAAAAAAAAAAACCTGAAGCATTTCTTTTAGGCTAATTGATTACAGGCATGGGTGCAAGACCTTCAGTCTCGGGACTGATTTCAGTCTTGGACATATTTTTTACTTATAGTGAATTCTACTTTATATACTACTTAAATTATCACGATTAGCTCAAAATGAACCATTTTATCCTGACTGGTTGTTTTGAGTTCCTAAAAGTAAAATTTTTCATCATGATATTTTTCCTTATTTAGTAATTAAAGTTTATAGATAAATAAGATAAAACAGCTTTTTCGCAAAAGTTAGATACTTGTTTTTATTTAATTTTAAAGTTAATATGCTTAAAAGAAAGCTTTAAATAATTTACTTTTAAAAAATATAAAAGTAACCAGCTCCCTTATATGGTATTTGTGGTAATGAAGTATTATTGTAAATAAGAACAATTCAGAACATGTTACTATTTAGAAAAGATTGGTTTCACAAAATTTCATTAGCAGCTGCATTGTAGCTGTCATGATAATTAGACTTTGTATAAACTAATAAAGTGATTACCCAATAACCATTTCAATTAATATATTAATCTGACTCGCATCTTAAATTAAATATTAAGTTTTTATTCTGCTTTCATTAAACCATTCACTATTCTTTAACATTTTGCATATTCCGACTACAAAAACTCTTTTTATCAATTCCACCTGTACACTGGAGGGTTGCCGTGCCACTTACAGAGTAGCGCGTTTATCGCCTCGTTGTGCAATAGCATTTGAAAGATCACCACACTAACATAAAAAAGTAGCAATAAAAGAAAATCAAAATTAATCAGTTGATTGTAAAAAACCCGCTCCATTCTCGGTCGGGTTAGGAACATCACAAGAAAAAAAAAAAACCCTCGCGAAATTTGACTGCATGTCAGGGAGGGGGGGGGGGGGAATACAAAACTTCATCAAAATAGTTGTAACTTTTCTTATAAATATGTTACATATAACATATGGTAGTAATAATCGGTATATCTGATGAAAATACAAATAATTTTTTTAAATGAAATATTTAATGATTTTTTTTATCCCTATTACTGTATTGGATTAATAGTAGTTTAAGAGCCATAATTTTATATTCTAAAATCATTAAAAGCACTCTGCAAGCAGTTCTTGTTCAATCACAAAAGCCTGCCACTAAAAAATTTTAATGCAGAAGATGTAATATATTTCTCAGATATAAACAATGAATTTTGCAGTTAAGAAGCACATGTATTTTACAAATATTGCTATTTCTTGGAACACTAAATATGATAAATTATCGCCTTTAACACATTATTTTGGAATAATGAAAACATTGTTATTATATTAAAATTTTTTGTAAATGGGTGTTATAATCAGTAGCAGCTCATGACAGGTTTTTCTTGCAGCACTGATGCTTTCCAAAGTTTTTTTTTTTTTTTTTTTTTTTTTAAACATTGCCATCTTTATTTTTTTCCACTGTCTTTATTTACCTCAGAAGTGGTTAAGATTTTTTTATATTGTAAATCCTAAAGGTTATAATAGCAAAAAAGCATCTTTAAGCCCTTGGGGATGAGCGACCGGTATACTTGGCCACTTAAGGTGTTCAGAATCCTTCATTATTCTCACCACTTATTTTTAATTGTAAAGTTTATCTTCTTTAATTGGAGCATTTCTGTGATTCAATTACAGAAAATTTTCTTTTTAAAAAAACCTGTAGTAATAGGTTAAAAATTAACCAAAGGGCTCTTGTCGCGAAGGGGTTAAACATCTTGAATTACAGTGAACTTTAATAACCCTTGGCTTTAATTGCCAGTACTCTTCCAATTGAGCTATCTGTACGACATTCCAGCCAACACAATATTCGCTCAGAACAATTATTATCATGACATCAATTGATTGTGTGAAAAATAATTAAAAGTGTATATGGTTATATATTTTATTATTAAGCAACAGACTTTGCAGATCCGTTTTTCTAAAAAGCTTTAAAGATTGAAATCTCTAGGCTGGAGTGGGAAAGTGGTAATTTTGAGGAATAGGAGGATAATTTATATAGAAGAATTTTCTGTATAAAAATAACGATTTAAATTTTTTTAATGCTGGGGGAGGGAGAAGAGGTGAAATGTACAGTCGTGGGAAAAAAAAAGTAAACACCCTCTACTAATTCCTTAACAAATTATTATCGTAGACGAAAGTTATTGGTACCGAACGATTGGAAATAAAGTAAATTTTTAAATGATGTATATAAAATTTGCTTAGGGGACCATCTACATATTAAAACAAATCCAAACTTCATTTTTTTCAATGGCAATACCCAATTTTAACAAGATATTTCAAATCTTCGGTTCAAACTATGCCTAGGCACCAAATCTCAAGTCATTTGAATAATTTTTTTTTTTTATAAACATTCAAAATTTAGTGCTTCTAATGTTAAATTACATTTTCTTATTTTTATTTATGTCTCCTGAAATTATGCTCCTAATGTGCTAATTTTTTGTGTAGCAGTAATACTAATATACCCAAACATAAATACGTTGAATTTGCAATTTTTATAATTTTATGATATGAATTAGGAAATTAATATTCGAAAAAATTATGAATTGTAACCTACAATTTTTTTTTGATGGATTTAGATTTATTAAGTCCTGCTTTATGGAAATGCAAAATTTCACATTTTTCTTCCAAATAGTTTTCAAATTATGCTTAAAAAACGGCAAAATGATGATTTAAGGGGCCGTCTATGATAGAAGTGACTAGATATTTTGAAATGTCTTACGCTGTCCTGTAATCTAGCAGACTTCATTGACTGCTTGAGTGACGCTTAAGGCGCCTTGATCAAGAAGGGGGCTCTCTCGGTTAACAATCGAGTACCGAACTTCAATTTGGATACAGCCCTTAAAATAAGCTTGTTTTAAAACAATTAATTTCTCGGAAACTTATAGTACGAATTGCATAAAAATTTGTTTTTAGGCTAATTAAATGGTGTAGAATTCATTTATGCTGTAAGAATTGTGTACTGCTATTGAAAAAAAAACAAAGTTATGGTTCGTTTTAATATGTAGATGACCCTTAAAGCAAATTTTATATACATCATTTAAAAGTAGACTTTATTTCCAATCGTTCGGTACTAGTAACTTTCTTCTACGGTAATTTGTTGAGGAGTTAGTAGGGAGTGTTTACTTTTTTTTTTTTCCATGACTGTACATTAGGGAAGTTAGTGCTTATTTATTTATTTATGTTAGTGAGCAACAAATGTTGCAGATTTTTTTTTTTTTTTTTTCAAACTAATTTTTGAAAGATTTTACTATTTAGGTAAGCTGGAGAGGTGGGTGCAAAAGCAGAAGTGGAATCCTTGGAGATCAGGGGATTATTTTATATGATTTATTATTATTGTTAATAAAGAATTTTAAATAGGGATGGTTAAAGATTATTTTATATAAAATTAAAGAATGTTTAATTTTTTTGCACTAGGAATGAGAAAAGGGAGAAGCAGAAATTTGTAGTTTTGGATTTAATATAAATGTATGTAATTACTTTTATAAGTGAGCGATGATAGTTATATATATTATATATATATAAAGGTTTAAAGAGTAATATTTCTTGCTATTTTTCTTAACAAAGTAAATTTTTTATATAGTAAAATTTAACACAGCTTTTTATATCTCTGAAACAAACCAACAGAAATACCCTCTAAACATGCACGTTGTACATTACTTCCATATCTTACCAAAGAGTTCTTATAAAAATCTCATTGTACGGTGCTCTTTAAAATTGAAGTATGGTCATCCTTTTTTGCGGGGAGGGAGGGGGGAGAGATTGAAGGTGAATGGAAATCCTGACTATGAATTCTTTGTATTGGTCTTTAATTTTTTTGTGTGTTTATTGTTTTATTTATTTTTTCAATAACCTCAAAAAAGTAATGATATCAATACAAAAACCCTTAACGGGTTAAAAGTTTGTGACGCAGCACTTTATCTTATGCTCTAAGAATTTTAAATATGGAACTTAAAAATAAGGATATCAAATTTTGAGTGACGCTATGCTATTAATTATAATCTCTCTATATAGTATTTATTTCATCTTTTTATTTTTTTATAATCGCATGTGCAAAAATTATGTTCAATTTAAAAAAATGTATAAAAGTTTATTCATTGATGCTTTAACATTTGCACCTTTCATAAATTCCAAGTATGAGTTTTAAAAGATATGATATCAAAATTTTAGTGACGCTTTGATGTGGCTTTAAACGATTTGTTTTAAAATTAAATTTAAATTATTTTTGTTTTGGCTAAGATATATTCACACATCTAAATAATAGTTTTAATTTTCCAATACACTTTAAATATGTCACTTTCACTGAATTTATATAATGCATTTAAATGTATTTATTTGAATAAATTGATTTATCCTTTGTCCAATGCTATTAAAAATTTTAAATAAGATTTACGTAAATAATTTTTTTGCGTCATTGTATCCAAACTAAGTGAAATGTATTCAAATGGATACTATGAGGCAAAAAAAATTATTTACGTAAATCTTATTTTAAATTTTTAATAGCATTGGACAAAGGATAAATCAATTTATTCAAATAAATACATTTAAATGCATTATATAAATTCAGTGAAAGTGACATATTTAAAGTGTATTGGAAAATTAAAACTATTATTTAGATGTGTGAATATATCTTAGCCAAAACAAAAATAATTTAAATTTAATTTTAAAACAAATCGTTTAAAGCCACATCAAAGCGTCACTAAAATTTTGATATCATATCTTTTAAAACTCATACTTGGAATTTATGAAAGGTGCAAATGTTAAAGCATCAATGAATAAACTTTTATACATTTTTTTAAATTGAACATAATTTTTGCACATGCGATTATAAATAAAACAAAAATAAAATGATGAAATAAATACTATATAGAGAGATTATAATTAATAGCATAGCGTCACTCAAAATTTGATATCATTATTTTTAAGTTCCATATTTAAAATTCTTAGAGCATAAGATAAAGTGCTGCGTCACAAACTTTTAACCCGTTAAGGGTTTTTGTATTGATTTAATTTACGGATGAAAACCCCCACCTCTCTAAAGTTAACCACTTACCTTTAACAGTAGCATTATTTTTAATTTATGACTGTAGTGAGTAAACGTAAGTTGATGCCGAAAAGAAGATTAATATTCGAAAAAGTTGGTAGCAAGGGTATAAGGAAATTTTTAGTAGTTTATAAAGTGGCAGGAGGACCCTAGAACTATATTAAAGAAAATTGCAAGAGAATCGAATCAAGAGCCTCTAGAAGGCGATTAATATTCAAAATTGGTGGTAGCTGAAGTCTGAGAAATTTTTTTGTTGTTTAGCTGAAAAAAACTAAGAAAAAAAAAGAAGTTAGAAAAGAAAAAGCTAGTGAATCGGACTATTTTTAAGGGAGTTATAATAGGGGGATCAAAAGGTGGCACGGTGATAGTTGAGAGTAGGGTCCTAAGGTGAAAACATGTTAAAAGGTCCTAGTATTTAGCTTTTTAGATCTCCAATTAGTCGAAATTAAACATAACGTACAAATTAATCTTTTCTAGAATAAAATTTTAAATAAATGCGCTAAAAATAAGGGGAAATACTTAAAAAGGGCCCTAAGGCCCCAATAAAAATATGAGGGGTAGGTAGAAATCATAAAAAGTTGTTACAAAAAAGTTAATGAATCAGACCATTTTTAAGGGCGCGATAATAGGGGGCCCAAAAGGGGTCAACTGATAGCTGAGAGCAGGGCCCTGAGATAAAAACATGTTAAAAGGTTCTAGTAGTCACTTTAGATCTTTAATTAGTCGAAATTACGCATAGGGTATAAATTAATCATTTGAATAAAAAATTTAAAGATATGCGCAAAAAATGAGGGGGGTGGAGAAGCTTAAAAAAGGGCCCTAGTGCTCCAATAAAAATATGAGGGTGTTGACCCGGGGACAGGAAGTTCAAGGCTCAATTTTAAATTTATGCATTGAGAGTGACAGAATTGGGGGTGAAAATGCATGGCGTACAAAAAGTTCAAGGGCCCCAGGTACTTAACTGGAATATAGAAATGGGGGAATAACTAAATGGAAAAGTTCCTTTTAACAAAGATCGGATTAAAAGGGGGGGGGGGCAATTATTAACAATTGAGGACACAAAAACTTCAAGGGACCCTGTACCACGTTCCAGGGGACCACAATCTTAACTCGAATGTAGTTGGTTATAAGGAAATTTTTTAGTAGTTTATAAAGTAGCCGGAGGAGCAAAGAACTATGCAGAAGAGAATTGCAAGAGAATTGGATTATTTTTAAAGAAGGGCCCCAAAAAAGACATTAATATTCAAAATTGGTAGTAGCTGAAGTCTGAGAAAATTTTTTCTAGTTCATGTAGTAGTTGGAGGACCTAAAAAGTTGTTAGAAAAAAAAATCTAGTGAATAGGACCATTTTTAAGGAAGCTATAACAGGAGATGCAAAAGAGGCCAACTGATAGTACAGAGCAGGGCTGTTAAATGCAAACATGTTAAAAGGCTACTTTGCACTTTAGATCTTCAATTAGACGAAATTAAGCATAGGGTATGAATTATTAGAATAAAATTTTATAGAAATACGCAAAAATGGGGGGAGATGCAAAAAGGCCTTGGGGCCCCAATAAAAATGTGAGAGTGTTGGCCCGGGCACAGGAATCCAAGAATCAATTTTAAAGTTATGCATTGAGAGGGCGACACAATTAGGGAGTGAAAAATGCATGGCAGACAAAAAGTTCAAGGGCCTCTGTACCGGGTCCTAGGGGGCCAGGTCTTAACTGGAATGTAGAATCTAGGGAATAACTAAATTGAAAAAGGACACCAAAAACGAATATTGGATTAAAAAGGAAGAGTTATTAACAATTTAGGGCACAGAAACTTCCAGGACTCTGTATCGGTTCTCAGGGAGCCAGGATCTTAACTGAAACGTAGAAAGGGGGATAACTATATGTCGAAAGGTCCCAAAAAACAAAGAAAGTCGGATAAAAAAGAAGCAAACTATTAAAAATTTAGGGCATAAAAACTTGAAAGGCTGAGGGGGCCCGGGTCTTAACCCTTAAATGCCTGAGTTTTCAAAAATCATTTTAAAAATGTTTTTCGGCTTTCTTTTTATAAAAAAATCATGGGAAAAATACTTTAAAGAATCATATTTTGTTTTAAGTATGGTTTACGGCTAAAAAACTGTTTTAAAATATTTACATTAAAATCACAGACAATACATAAAACAATTAAAATTATTACATAAAAACACTAAAAACATATTAAAATTGGGACGTTTCGGATCATCACGATCCCTCCTCAGCCAATTTTAATATGTTTTTTAGTCCCAATTTTAATATGTTTTTAGTGTTTTTATGTAATAATTTTAATTGTTTTATGTATTGTCTGTGATTTTAATGTAAATATTTTAAGATGGAATTCAGACGTAATATTTTTGCTTATATAATTAAAAAACTGTTTGTTACTAATCGGCAATACTGGTGTTTAATTGAAAAAATAATTTTCCTCGATGAAATTCTATAATATTAAACACACAAGTGTTTTGAGAACTACGATAAGAAATAAATTTTACTTGCTCACTGCGGAACAAAATAGCGTATCTCGCAACCTTCCAAACAGAACAAAAAGACCATGTATCAACAATTGAAAAAATAAATCTATCTTTATTCTTAAACAGCACAAGTGTTGCCATCTAAATGTTGAAAATAGATTTAATAATATATTCAGAATGTATTTTATCGTCAACATTAGGCATTATAGCCTCAATATTATTCTAATAGTATTTATAAGCCTAAATTGGGTATGTTGCCGAAGGGCAACACTCGGCATTTAAGGGTTAAAATATTAAAAAGCTGACCCTCAGGTACATCAGGAACTGATTTAGACTATCCTCACTGAAATGTTCAGACTTCTATGTGCGGTAGATTTTGAGAGCCATCGCACACAGACACACAGAGCGAAACTTTCTTTTATTAGTATAGACTAGCAGACTCGCCCGGCGTTGCTGGGGTCCGTAAATAATAACCTTAAACAAAACTCAAGTTTGTATGATTTTATATCTTTTGAAATTCTTTCAAATGAACCTAATTTCGGAGGCCTCCATTGCCTTCCTCAGCGTCTAGAGTGTCCCCAACAAACTTTTTTCCGAACGAACCTATAACCTGAGTCCCCATTATCCAAGGCAACATGTGCCGGAAGTGCTCGGCATGTGCCGGAGACAATCAAAAACCAAGTTGATTGAGCCAAACCTAATTGTAATCAAGCCCAAAGAATCCAAAAAGAGAATGCATCATTAATGTTAGAAAATGTTGGTACTTGAAGTCTAAGGTAAAATTTCATAATACAGAAAGTAGCCGAATTATAATCTAAGTTGTATGAACCAAATCCCGTTGAAATTGGGTCCTTAAAATTCGAGGAAAGAATGCGCCCCCAAGCGGTGAAAAATGCCCCATCCCTTGTAAATTTCACGAATTACTTTTAACATTAACACGATATTTAATAAACGGATGAAATCCCTTATCTAAAGTTACCTTTAAACTAACGCGATTTTTAATTTACGGCAGTAGTTTGTAAACGTAAGTTGATGCTGAAAATTGAGATTAATGTTTGAAAAAAGTGGTAGCTGAGGTATAAAGAAAGGCCAGGCCCTGGGGACCAGTGTCTTAACTGGAATGTAGTTGGGTATAAGAAATTATTTTAGTAGTTTTAAAGTAGCTGAAGGACGCTAAAACTATGTTAAAGAAAATTGTAATAGAATCAGATAGTTTTTAAAGAAGCTGCAACAAAGGCCCAAAGAAGCAAATTAATATTCAAAATTGATGGTAGTTGACGTCGGGGAAATGTTTTTGTTATTCATGTAGTAGCGGGAGGACTTAAGAAGCTGTTTAAAAAAAGAAACTAGTGAATCGGACCGTTTTTAAGGGACCTATAACAAAGGGCCCCAAAAGGGCCAACTGATAGTAAAGAGCAGAGCCCTAACATGAAAACTTGTTAAAAGATCTAAGTTCTTAGCAGTTTAGATCTTCAATTAGTCACAATTAAGCATAGAATAATATTTTAAAGAAATGCACAAAAAAATGTGTAAATGTTTAAAAAAGGGCCCTAGGGCCCCAATAAATATATGAGGGTGTTGATCTAGGAAGAAGAGTCCAAGACTCAACTTCAAAATTATGTACTGAGAAGGTAAGAAAATCAGGGGATGAAAAATTCTTGGCGTACAAAATGTTCAAGGGGGCCTGGACCGGATCCTACGGCACCCTGGGGGCTCCAGGATCTAAACTGGAATTAGAAATGTGAGACTAACTAAATGGAAAAAGGATATTAAAAATGTAGATCGGATTAAAAGGAAGCAATTTTTTAATCTTTTATTTGCACAAAAACTTGAAGGGTCCTGTATGGAACCACAAGGTGTCAGGGTCTTATTTGGAGAGTAGAAAGGCGAGAATAACTAAATGGAGAAAGGTCCCCCAAAACGAAGAAGATTGGATAAAAAGGGGGCAAATTATTAACAATTTAGTGCATAAAAACTTAAAAGGGCCCAGGGGCCCCGGACCTTAAAAAATTATAAATCTGAGCTACAGGTGCATTAGGACCTGTCTTGGACTATCCTCACCTAAATTTTCAGACTTCTATGTGCGGTAGATTTTGCTAGCCATTCGCACACAGACAGACAGAGTGAAACTTTGCTTTATTAGTATAGATAATCAGCAACAAAGTAAAAATTCACTTAAAATATCAGCTTTATGAAAACTGCGTACCAAATGTGGGGCCTCCAAAATCAGGGGCCTCAGGTTGATGGCCCATGATTTAATTAGTCCCTCAATCTGCATAATTAAGCCGTCATAGAACGTCTCTAACCGTGCTCCTTTTGGCTCAGACCCAAGTTTCCTTTGAATCCCACCCTATCCGTCCACAAAAGATCATAGTCCTGATAATTCATAAATTAAAAAAGATGAGGGAAAACAAACTTTTCTGGTAGTATCAAATGATAGAAAAAATTATATTTATTACATGAAAATGATATTGTAATAACTGAAAAATTAAAAAAAGAACACTAAGAAAATCTTTTTATCAAAACGTCACATTTCTCTTTGAACTCAAAAGAAGATTTGGGGGCCCCTTGGGATGCGGGGCCCCTCGCGATTGCGACCATAGCGACCCCTTAAATCTGCCCCTGAGTCAGGGTATTTCCCACGAAAGAACAAATCCGTATTCTCCAGAGATGAACGGCTGTGTGGAACGCTACAATTTAACTGCTCTTGACGGAGTCAAAACCCTTTTAAATTCAAGTGGCTTATCTCAGAAATTTTGGGTAGAAGCTCTTTTGTGTTTCACGTATGTATGGAACAGAGTTTGCCATATAAATTTTAAGAAAACCCCTTTTGAGTTATATTCTGGTAGAAAGCCATCCGTCTCTCATCTGAAAAAATTTGGCTGCTTAGTTTATGTAGGTGTACCTAAACAAAAAAGAAAGAAGCCTGTAACTTCATCTACTTTTCTACATAATTTCCGTTATTATTGAGGCACTTGTCATAACGTGGCACCAGTTTTTGAATACCCTCCTCATAAAATTCTGCTGCCTGACTTTTTAACCACTGTATCACAAATGTTTTGACTTCGTTATCGTCTTGAAGACGCTGACCACCCAGGTGTTTCTTCAAGTGCAGGAACAAATGGTAGTCGCTGGGCGCCAGATCAGGGCTGTAAGGAGGATGATCTAGAGTTTCCCATTTAAAAGATTTGATGAGATCTTTGGTCCGATTAGCCACATGTGGACGGGCATTGTCATGCAGCAAAACGATACCCTTACTCAACTTCCCACGTCTTTTGTTCTGGATTGCACGACGCAGATTGTTCAATGTCTCACAATAAGACGCTGCATTGATTGTCTCATTACGAGGCAGAAACTCCACTAGCAATACTCCTTTTTTGTCCCAAAAAACTGTGCACATGATTTTCTGGGCAGAAATTGTTTGCTTAAACTTCACTTTTTGGGGTGATGATGAATGTCACCATTCCATGGATTGTTGTTTCAATTCTGGTGTGACGTAGGCCACCCATGTTTCGTCACCAGTAACAATTTGGTCTAAAAAATCTTCACCTTCATTGTGGTACCGCTCAAGGAAAGTCAATGCACTTTTTTGGAACCCAACGTGAACACAATTTCCGGTAATTCAAGTTCTCGGTCACAATGCGATACAAAACACTACGAGAATATTGAAGAAAGCAGTCGTACAATGATGAAATTGTAAAGCGTCTGTTTTCTCTCACCTTTTCGTCCACTTTCTGAACCAAATCTTCATTGACGACCGCAGGACATCAGTTCTTCATCATGCACATTTGTGCAGCCATCTTTAAATGCTCTCACCCATTTCCTTACCATTCCATCATTCATAATATTTTGTCCGTAAACTTCACAGATCTCACAATGAATATCGATCAGTTTTACGCCTTTAGCACTAAGAAATCGTATAACAGCCCGTACTTCACAATCAGCGGGACTCACGATTGTCAGAGGCATCTTAAACACTCAGTAAACAACGTATACAATGAAGAATAAGACTGTAATGGCGTCAGTGCGTAGACAAGAGATGTAGGTAACCAGCGTGCATGCGTGGAACGCCGACCGTGGCGCTGCGGCGGCGGAATCGCAAAACGGTACTTACTTAAAAAACATGCCTCGTAAAATATGATGATGATTTTTTTGATTTCAGCGGTAAAAATAGTCAGTCAGGTAAAGTTTCAGATTTTTCAAATACAGAAGTTAATTTAATTGAAGTAAAAATCCCTAAAAGTTACAAGGAAGCTATCAAAACACCCGAAGCATCTGAATGGGTAGAGGCCATGAACCAGGAAATGCAGGTCATGTATGACTGCAAGGTTTGGGATCTAGTTGAGCCGCCTGAGGATGCACAAATTTTGGGTAATAAGATGGGTGTACACAGTTAAGAAAAATGAAAAAAATGAAATTGTAAGATTTAAACCACGCCTTGTGGCACAGGGATTTAGTCAAATTAAAGGTTTAAGCTATGGTGAAGTTTTTAGTCTGGTTGTTAGTTTTTCAATTATAAGATTGTTCTTTACTATTTTTGTGTGTTTTTTTTTTAAATGGTTAAATGTACAAGTGGATGTAAATAATGCCTACTTGTATGCAGATTTAGATAAGATAATCTATATGCGGCAGCTGGAGGGTTTCATAACTGAAGAAGGTAAAGTTTGTAAATTAAATAAATCTTTATATGGTCTCCACCAGAATGGTAGACATAGGTTTTTCGAAATAGATGATGTACTTTTAAAATTGAATTTTATTAAACTTAACTGGTGCAATTGTGTTTATACATATAAAAATAAACTTGTTCTTCTATTATATGTAGATGATATAGTTATATTTGGTAAAACTAAAAGTGATTTGGAACTTGGTGTAAGTTTGCTGCAAAAGTTTTTCAACCTGAATGTTTTGGGAAAAACAAAAAAGCTCTTGGATATTGAGTTTGAGGAAGTTAATGACAAGCTGTACATTCATCAAAGTACTTACAGCGGTAAAATTGATAAAAAATAGTCACTGGTCCCAAGGACCAGTAAGCATGAGAATTTACTGGTCCGCAGTCATCATCACTGGCCCCCTACATAAAATTCTATTAAGCCTCTTTAACCCTTGAGTGACCTCCCCCCCCCCCCCCCCCTCTTAGAATATAAACCAAACTTCCTTTACAGCCATCCAAAATTTTCAGCATAGTAAAATGTAAAATTATAATTTATTAAAAATTAAATAAACAGTATACATAACGAAAAACTATAAAATTGTTAATTAGATATTTTATTTATCTGATTATTTATTTCAAATGACTAAGATTTAATGCAATTTTTTAAAATTATTGTGTGATTTGTGTCTAGTTGCAGTTTTCTAGGGGACGGGGAAATTACGTTTACCTACGAGAAAGAAGGAAAAGTTATTGGTCCGATTGCATTTTTGGTGGTCTCGGACCAGCGGACCACCAAGGATTTCAAACGCTGACTTACATTGATAAAGTCTGTAGCCTGTATTCAAAATATAAATTTCCTATAAGCAATGTGCCAATGCCCAAGGGGCTGATTTTGTCAAAAATAGACTCTCCAAGTAATCAAAGTGAAGTAAATGAGATGTCTGAATACCCTTATAGAAATTTAATAGGTTGCTTTAGTTTTATTGCTGGTCGTATTCGGCCAGATATAATGTATGCTGTAAATCTTTTATCACAGTTCCAATCAAATCCAGGTATGAGGCACTGGCAAAGTTTACTCAGATTATTAGGTTATTTACAATATACTAAGCATTTTAAATATTAGAACTATCTAGAATTAATGATTTGACAATTTCTTGTGACTCTGACTCTGACTTTGCAGCAAATAGAGATGATCGTGTTTCCATAGGAGGCTTTATTTTGTTTTTAGGTAAGTCACCAATTTCTTGGAAAACTTTCAAGCAGAAATGCATTAGCCTTTCTACTATGGAAGCTGAATATGTTACTCTCACTGAAGCTGCAAAGGAATTAATTTGGATTAAAAATGCTCTAGATAATGAAAGTTTAAATTTAAATCTAAAAGAATGTTCATTATTTTGTGACAATCAGGCAGCTATTGCTTTTTCTAATTCACCTCTAGAGAATCAAAAAACTAAGCACATCCATATTAAATATTTGTTTTTTAGAAATTTAGTCTATGATAAAATATTTAAATTAAAGTATATCTCAAGTAAATTAAATTCAGCTGATCCATTTACAAAGCCACAGGTCAAAGAACAATTAATGAAATTTTGTAGACAAGTTTTTGAGGTTTTAGTTTGGAATTACATTTTTGATCACTCTTTTCATTGTCATGTCATTTGACATGACATTGATGAGACTGTCTATTTTATAAGAAAATTTAAATATTTTTGAGAGTATTCATTTTGAGGCTCAGGTTTGAAAGTAGAGAAAAAAAAGTCTTATACAAATTTTGGTCACTTTGATTAGTACTTGGCCGGTGAATTTGCTTCCCCGACATGGTTATGATTAGATACTTTTTTTTTTTTTTGAATGAAATGTGTATTTTTCATGTTTAAATTTTAAAAGTGTATTTTTTTTTTTTTTTTTTTTTTGTAAAGCCTTGGGGATGCTAAAAAGGGGGCTGATTGCTATGTCATGTTTGTTTAAAATGTAAATTAAAATTAACTTTATTAAATTCTGTTTGACATGACATACCTTTTATTTGTACCATCCCCAAGTCTATGTTAAAATACGACCGAACGCCACTGCTTCACATGTTTTCTGCCGATAAATACGCAATTCAGTCACGCCGTAACTGCTGTGATCTTTAATCACCGTTACTCACTGTTCTCGGCCTGCGCGATGTTTCCTGCATTCTAATTGGTCGATGTTTGATGTCATTGTTCGTGAATCACTGGCGTTCTGGGTACGTATATCTTTTCATGTAATAGCAACGGCTTTATGCAGATTTCCACAACAAGCTGGTGTATTTAATGAGATGTAGCATTGCATCTTTCTCTCTTCTGTTGTCTTGCTTGTGAACAAAGTCTGTTTAGATTTTTCGCCATGTAATTAACGCGTCGTAGCTTTCGCTACGTATGTATGAAGTCTGCTGGCGGATCTTCTTATTACGAACAGATGTTATTTGTATTTTAAGTTACTTTAAGTTTAGTTCAGCGAAGCTATGCTGACAACATTTTTTCATTTGTAAATAATGTTCGCTCATCATTAAATAGTTAGTTTACTTCAACTGTTTTATTTACTGAAGTCTTCCACTTACATGCATTTCCATAATGTCCAGATTTCACTGCGCATTATCTGCTATTAGTAAAAGAATCCAACAATAATCTATTTTAGTAAGTAACATACATGTAAAGCAAAATGTTTCCGCTGAAGAAAATGACGTCATTCGGAAAACAAAAGATGCATTTTCATTCGTGAATATAAAATAGTTCAACAGTTTATTAGGAATTCTCAATGACGCCATGACCTTTAGAGTTTGTATAAAGCTGAAATATTTTAGTAAAATTTTGTCAATACTAGTTCATATTCAAAAGTGTTTCAAAATGAATTTAACCGTACAATATTGTGCTGCACAATATTATAGATGCATGGGTATTGTACATTAATTGTATTTCCAAGGTATTTTTTTTTAGTTAATTATTTTTATTTCAAAAACCTATAACTTGCAAAATGTAAAAAGGAATTATGTTCATTGGTAGCACCAACTAAACGCATTTTTAATTGTGTTTTCGATTACTGATTTTTATATTAAAAAAATACATAAATGTCATGTGTTAAAATGATTTATAATAGTACTCATTTTGGCTAGATTTCCTGCAAAAAGATGAGAGCGAGCGAAGAGTGTTAGGACGGTGTATTGACCGCAATGTGAATTGCGTCGCAATTCATGGGGACTGGTGAGAAAGCATCAGCAAGCAAGGGGAAGAACCCCCTTAGTATTACGAAATTCTTTAGTTGGTCACCGAACAAGAATAAGGAATTTATCAATTAGTCACAGGAAAATATTGCAAAATTCATCAGTCGTTTGCAAAAATCACGAAAATTTTCAGTTGGACATAACACACAAAGATGAAAAATCTTGAAATTCATCAATACTAAGAAAAAGTGAAGTTCGCCAATCTGTCTCAGGGGAGAAAAAAAAATTAGATATTTGTCAATTGGTAGTGGAAAAAATCTGAATTTCATCGTGCTCGCAAGAAATTTTTTTTGTAAACTTGTCAATTGATCGCAGAGAAAAATCATGAAAATTTTCAGCCGAATACAGAAAAACTATCATGAATTTCGCCAATCTGTCATAAGAAAGACTGTGAAAATTGCCGATCGAATATAGTAAGTATCGCAAAATTTGTCAGTCAGTTGCGAGACTTGATCGGTGTTACAAAAAGAAAAATTTTCGAACAATGATGATATTTTGGGGGACAGGAGCCTTCTGCTCACGATATTCTTTTAAAAGTGATATAAAATTTTTGGGCCGTGAATCCTGCCATCATGCCCAAAAATTCAAGCCCTGATATGTATATGTAATTTAAGTATTTTAAATGAAAGCTATGTATTTTAAATGAAATGAATGATAGGTTTATATTTTAAATGAAATAATGACGATGGAACAATATTTGGGGGGATTTATCACCTGCAAGCCGGCTAAAACAAAAGTACCAAAAATGATCGCCTTGTGTCTAAAAAGTGAAGCGATCAGCTTGGAACTAAAGATGAAAATAAGGAATTTTACTTAGGGGCCACTGGCCGGTAGGTTGATTTTTTTAGTAGCCAGTTACTGGCTACTAGGAATAATTTCTTAAGTAGCCAGTAAGTACATTTATGTCACTGAATATTTTATTTTAAAAATATGAGTTTAGAGTAAATAACTAACTTATGTACTAAATAAAAATATTTTAATTCATATTGTTTTAATAAACAGGGGTGATTCTGAGTAGGGATTGACCGAATACCGAATAGTTGATTTGGTATTCGGTAGTTCGGCATGTAAACCGAATATTCGGCTTCGGCCGAATACTTAAAAGTATTCGGCTGAATAATTGCAGATAAGTATTTTCTTAGAAGTAGAAGAATTCTCTTTTACCTTAGCAGAAGAATAGGCTAAACAATGAGTCTCAATATTATGTGCATGAGTTCAGAGTTCTGCTGCACTCCAAAAAACAAGTGAAAGGCCATTTTTAATTTTAAAAAAACTTTTTCCTTCCCAAAATAACCTGCATAGGTGTGAAATCAAAACAACTGTCTACAACAGAGAAAAAAAAAAGTAAGGAAGATGCACATCTTTCCCTTATTAAATTTTATTTACTTCTACATTAGTTTATTTTAATTTAAATTTATTTAATGTGAATTTTCTTTAATATACACATCAATAAGTATATCAGAGTTCATGTCTGTATTTCTAAGGTGCATATTAAAGAAAATAAGCACATCAAATAAGTATACCCCTATGCCTATCCTATAGCTTTTATACCATTATATCAAAATCGCTCAAATTTCTTTTCTTCATCACCACAATGTTTAAAATATTAATCAAAATATAAATATTCTTTCAATAATTTGACAGAAAATAGTTAATGTACAAATTGATTATGATACCTTTTGTATTTTGAAAACATTCCTATTAAATATGTTTATAATTAGACTTAGACAATCAGTAAATCAGCTTAATGACAACATTGTTTCTTTGTATTTGAATGAACTTTTGTTTTTCTGATAATTCTTATCCTTAATAATACCCTTATATGAGTTTAATACTTTCATAGGTTATTTTTGGGTATTTTACTAGTGATAAAATAATAAAAAATAAGTAATGGATTAATGAATTTGTGAGTGGAAAGAAGTCATTAAATTTTTTTGTGTAATTAGATTTAAGAATAAAAACGTAACTGAATTAAATTATTGAGAATTTAGTTTCAATTAAAGCTTATTAAAAAAGCTAATATATGCAAAAATGCGTATTAAAAAGTTTCAAGTATTCGGTTGCCGAATACCGAAGCTTCAGCACACACTTCGACCGAAGATTCGGTATTCGGCAAAATTGCTGCTTCGGTCAATCCCTAATTCTGAGTAAAAAGAAAATCTGAAATTCACAGCAAATTTTCTGAAAGGTTTACAACAGAGGTGGTGGTGGTGGTGGTGGTGGTGGTGGGGGGGGGGGGGGGGGGGGGGGGGGGGAATCTACTCTTGACACGAACTGTTTTGTTTCACACCACTTTGACGAAATTTGTGGATTTTTTCGCGATTTTTTGACGAAATTTGCCATTTTTTCACTATCTTTTGACGAAATTTGCCATTTTTTTTCACGATCTTTTGACGAAATTTGCCGTTTTTTCGCGATCTTTTGACGAAATTTGCCGTTTTTTTCGCGATCTTATGATGAAATTTCTCGTTTTTTCGCGATGCATTGACGATATTTGCGTTTTTCCTGCGATTGTTTGACGAAATTTGGGCTTCTTAGTGATCCTTTGACGAATTTCGGGTTTTTCTGCGATCCTTTGACGAAATGTGCTGTTTTTTTCTGCGATCTTCTGACAAAGACTCGTTTTTTCATTGATTCTTTGACGAAATTTGCGCTTTTTTCGTGATTTATTGACGAAATTTCGGGTTTTTTAGCGTTCCTTTGACGAAATGTGCGTTTTTTTCGAAATTTTTTGACGAAATACACATTTTTTTTTTTCGCGATCTGTTGACAATGTTTGGTTTTTTTTCGCAATCCTTCGACAAAATTTACGTTTTTTTCGCAATGTTTTGACGAAATGTGCGTTTTTTCGTGATCTTTCGACGAAATTCGCGGAGTTTTTTTCCGCGATTCTGTGACGAAATCCCTTTTGGAAAATCCTGCATTTGGCCGGTACTTTCCATATTTTTAGTTGCCAGTTTTTCACGTTTAGTCGCCGAGTGGCGACTGGCGAGTGCTTATTTTCATCTTTACTTGGAACTATTGTTGACAGTCACATGACTCTGCTAATATTATAGAAATTAGTTCTATTTGTAATTATGCAAATGCAACTGAAAAATCATTTCATCAGAGACATAATACATTACAAAGAATGGTGCTAAATTAAGCAAGAAAAGCTACTATCAAAATCATAAGACAAAAGTTAAACTTTTAAAAGAGTTTAAGAATTATACAAATGTAAAGTTTGGAATTTCTAATATTAACTTTTAATTGTTGGAAAACAGATTGCAATGCAGGTAATTTTTTAAGCACAACTAAAAACTGCTTGCAAAAGTAACTGTAATTTTGGATTTGCATATCTGAAAGTTTCTAGGAATCTATTTCAGTTAAAAAGTTTATGAGTTTTTTTAATATTAATTATATTTTTTAAATAATTTTTTTATATTAATTTCAAAATATATTTTATTTGAAATTCAGATTTTGAATTATTCAAAAAATGTATTATTTGGCTCAGAAGTGGAGCTGAATGTTTGCCATATGAATAAATTGGTATAAATTTCTGGAACTTTCTCAGTCTTTTAGTTTATAAGCACAGCTTCTAATATTATATGGCAACTGAAGTTTAATAAATTAAGTTAGTTTTCAAGTTTTTAATTCATACCTATAGTATCCGATTTGCTAAACTTCTTAGTTACAGTATGCTCTAAATCTTTATTGTTACACAGCTTGAATTCCACTAAATACACTTCAACCTAAGATAAAAAGCAACAAAAATTACAAATTTAAAAAATAAAAAGGTATATAACATGAAAAACAAAAATGGCAAAGAAAAATAATAAAAGTGATGATAGATTTTGTGTTTAAATAATTAAATACTACTAAAGTTTGGTATAGGATTTTGTTTTGTACTTTAAATATAGAAACAAAGTAGACTCCCTGAAATCTGCACAGCTTGGGACCAGAGGTTGTGCAGATTTTAGAATTTTGTGGATTTCTGGACATTGCTTTGTTCACATTTTTTAAACAGTAATTTGAATATGATAATGCAATCGAAACTATTATGAATGTTTATAATATAGTAAAATATTAAAATAAGTAAAAAAATTAAATAATAAAGAAAAATAAAAATTCATATAATTTTTTAAATGATTAAAAGTAAAGGTCAAGTAAATAATAATGCATAATTAAACATGCATAATAAAGATTTGCATAATTTTTTCTTGAATTATTTATTGAAACTTGCCTCATAAAGATACACTACTAATTCACATCAAAATCATAAAATAAGGAAGTTTTATTTCAGGTTTAGCCAGACTTAATAACCAAAAAAGTTTGATTAATATGTAAATATATTTGGTAAAAAGATTTGTGATTACTAGTACACAGCATAATCTTTAATTTTTTCATAAATAAATTTATACTTCCTTAAAGAAAAAAATGAGTTCAGTCATATTAACAACAATTACACATTATAATGCATACAGAATGATATAAAAATTAAAATAATCTCTAATTTTTTCCCCACATCTGAACTGAGTTTCATTGTTTATATCTGCGATGATGTGCAAATTTTAAGGTTGCGGATTTGAGAGAGTCTACTGTATAAAGATAAAAGAAGCATTTGAGTACAAGCCAAATCAATAAATTAAAAAAAAAAAAAAAAAAATGGCATTTCGAATAGGTGAAAATTTCCAGTCTCTAAATGGCGATTAAAGTTGTAAAAGTGAGGACTAAAAAATCCACCTTCGATCGCAACTCTAATCGCCTATTGGCAATTAAAAAATCTGTTATCGATCACCAACAGGGTTAGAAATTAGCAGTCATTAGTTGCCAAATGCAACTAAATTATTGAATTTCACGACCACAAAATTATGCCTAGTCATCAAATTTGATGCCTACCTTTCTTTCACTTTAATTTTTGTTTAAGAGTACAAAAGCTATCATTCGTACCTTAGCATACCCCCCCCCCCCCTGCCATATGTACTTCAAGAACACCTGTTTGTATCAAGATTGTTTTAAAATTTTAGGGATACCCCCTAAAATATATATATATATATATATATGTTTATGTAGGATTTGAGAATATTTTTAAATGGCGCACTATAATTTTTATCCAAAGTTTCTTTTACTTACTGTTTTTTTATTTTCTGATGTATACTTTCAGTCGCAGGATTTTTTTAAAACTAGGCTTATACCTGGTTGTATCCAAAAGTTCAAATTTTCTTTCAATGGACATAATTGCTTGATAAACTGTTTTGAATGGATATTAGCTTTATAAAAAGAATAAGCTAACGTTTTTCTAGAATCCAAATATTGTAGTTTAATCAAGTTTCACACTTTTATAGAAAACCGATTTTTGTTTTAATGATTAACACAGAGATACAGTTGTTTTATATGTACAGTCTCCATGCCTTTAACTCATAAACATAGAAATAATATTATTGTTAACATGGTTGCAAAAAGAAATGAGAAAATATGATATAACATAAAATTGCAACCATGAAATGGAGTTTGGCACATAGAAAAAAAAAAATTGCAGTCATTTGACGCCTTACTTACAGTTAGTTCCTAATTTCCAACCTTGATCGCCAACCGAAACACAGCTTTTTTTTCATGGAAATATACATCTCTACTTTGATTACATCTAATTAGCAAACTGGTTAATTCTTTTTCCTACCGGATACAAGCAGATTTCAACGTTTTAGCTGTATTTAAAATATTTCAACTTTTCACCATGCACTTCCTCTTCAGTTGGATTATTTTTTCAAGAAATACAGTTTTATTCTGCAAAATATATTCATCAGCTTTGATTCCACATGCATTTCAAATAATTTATTCCTTTTTTTTTTTCACTAGATGCAAGCGGATTTTAAAGACATTGCACTATCTTCAATATTTCAACTCCTGCCTCATGCTCACCAGTTAAGATTATTTTTCTTAAGAGATACTGTTTAATCCTGTGAAATACACTCACCAGCTTAGATTTAAACTGAATAAATAAAATCTAAGAAACATTTTATTGTGTTTTATTTGATTGTTTTTTTAGTGTATACACTTAGCTGTTGGAATTTTGATTTAGTTATTTTTTATATAAAGAAAGTACAGTGATCTCTCACTTATACGCGACCTCTGTTATACACGTTTTTCACTTATGCATGTTTTTCCCGAGGGCCCGGCCAGTGAAATAGGAAAACAATGCTAACACATATTCATTTATAAGAAACCTAAAATGCACCTTTCACTTATGCACGGGAAAAAAAATTAAGTTTTAGTAAAATCGCCGCCACGTTTTGCTTATCACAATAATGTACCCTTCCTGTTCTGTATCTTGGAATGCATTCACACGCCCTTAAGGCTCTTGTCCCTGCCTGCAAAGACACTCACAAGCTAATGCTATGGAGAGGAATTTTTTTAATATCTCATTTGCATTTCGACATTTAAATTTTTTTTTTCATTGGATAGCCGCGGTTTGTCTCTACATCGCCCCCTTTTTACTTTTTTGATTTTGGTCGCAGATATTTTTTATAAAGTTACTTTCACTTTCAAAACCAGTTCTGAAACTGAAAGTGTCATTCTAAAAAATATCTGCAACCATAATCAAACTAGTATGTTGTGGCCATCACAAAACTTTCTTCTATATAAATCACGTCAATTAAATCATTTAAAAAGTACAAGAAATTACATGAATTTAGCACCAATTCATATCAAAGTATATCTGAATTTGAAGTTTGATGAAAATTCATGCCTTAGTTCTTGAGATAGAGCTACAGCGGGAATTCTGAAAAATGTAGCATAGCAGCGCCACCTGTTGAGCGATTTACACTAAAAATAAACAGCACTAAATGATATCAAGGTATACCTGAATCTGAAGTTTGTTGAAAATCTAAGCGTTAGTTCTTGAGATAAAGCTATTGCGGAAATCGCAAAAAATACAGCATAGCAGCGCCACCTGTTGAGCGATTTACACCAAAAATTAAACAGCACTAATTTACACGTCAATTCATGTCAAGGACTAACTAAATCTGAAGTTTGATGAAAATCCGTGCAATAGTTCTTGAGCTACAGCTCTTGCGAAAATCGGGAAAATGCAGCACAGCAGCGCCACCTGTTGGGTGATTTACACCAAAAATTAAACAGCACTAATTTATATCAAGGACTAACGAAATCTGAAGTTTGATGAAAATTCGTGCATTTTTTTCTTGAGTTAGAGCTATAGCGATATTCACAAAAAAGTAATCAGCACCAAACTATATCCTGGACTAACTGAATCTGAAGTTTTATGAAAATCCGTGCAGTAGTTCTTGAGATATAGCTATTGCAGAAATCGTGAAAAATGCTGCATAGCAGCGCCACCTGTTGGGCGATTTTCACCAAAAACTAATCAGGTCTAGTTTATATCAAGGTATAACTAAATAATAAGTTTTGTGAAATTCTGTGCCGTAGTTCTTGAGATAGAGCGCCCACAAAATTTTTGTCACATACAGACTCACAGACAGAGTGACGGAGTGACAGACAGACTCACAGACAGACATTTTCTAAAAACCATCAAATCGTGTTCTGGGCATTCTAAAACGTGTAAATCCGTCGAAAACCGGGAGTCGAAAATTTTCACGAATCCAATACTTTCTTCTTGTAAAGATAGAAGAAAGTAAAAAGTAAAAAAGGAGCGATGTAGAAACGGATCTTGGCTATCCAATGCAAAAAAAAATTATTTAAAAATGACAAAATGCAAACAAGATACTAGAAAAATCCCTCCCCATACACTGTTAAAAATTTGCAGCATTCTGTCCAGTCATTCCACCGTTTTTTGAAAAAGCGGTTTCATAGCCGTAATTTAACTATATTCCGACCATAAAATGGCCAATAATATAGTCAGAATAGTGTTAAATTACGATTGTGTAACCGTTTTCTATAAAAACGGTCAAATGAGTGGACAGGATTAGCATTAGCTTGCGAGTGCCTTCGCGGGCAGGGACAGGAGCCTTAATCCACTGTTCGGATTCATCCTAAAGCGCGTTCTTTTTGCTTGTGATTGACACTGAGAAGGGAGAACGGGTTACATACGAAAATGTTGACGTCACTAAAAGTCGCAGCCAATCGGTGTGGACGGTAAGCACTGCTCGCGGAACAAACTTTAGGTTTGCGTTACAACGCCATTCGCTTACGTACTGTAGTGTATAAAAAAAATGGCAAAACGTACAAACTTGTCGCTTCCTTTAAATATGGATATCATAAAAAAAATTGATGAAAAATACTTTAAATCAAAAACAGCGTTAGCTGATCATTTCCGTATTTTAGTTCCCGAAAGCAAAAACAAACTTTTATTGATGACTTCTTTGTAAAGAAAATGTAATTTAACAAAAGTTTGGTACGTATGTAACAACTTTGAATTTTTACGTTCTTATTAAATTACAATATATAAACGGAAATTATGCACGTATTTATTTATTAGTGTATTAGTAGTGTACCATTTGTATTAGTTATGTTAACTTTTAGTGTTTAAGCTTATTTTATGGTTTTTCACTTAAGCGCGAATCTCACTTGTGCGTGAAAATTTTGTTGTCCCCTTTTGTCGCGCACAAGTGAGAGATCACTGTAATAGTAATTTGATTGATAACTGAACATATATAAATTAAACAAAAACATAATTTGAAGATCAAATTAAAAAACAAAATTTATTTCCTACACTGTTTAAGCCCGAGAAGGGACAGATATTGAGATATTTCATTCAATTAGTTTTACATTTAATGTTAAATTTTTGTAACAAATTAGATAAGCCAATTGAAGATTAAAAAATAAAAATAAAATTCATACAATATGATGCTTAAAACACTCTAAAAAATTAGATTCCGTTCAAATGAAATCGAAATAAATCTTAGACTTCTTCCATTTTTAATTGAAAATATTTGTATTGCAGATTTTGCATTATGTTTATGACAATTGTGCATAAAATGATAAGATGCATGCAAAATACAAAACTTAAAAAAAAGTCTAGATTTATTTCGATTTCATTTGAGCGGAATCTAATTTTTTAGGGTGTTTTAAGTATCATATTGTATGAATTTTATTTTTAGTTTTTAATCTTCAATTGGCTTAACTAATTTGTTACAAAAATTTAACATTAAATGTAAAACTAATTGAATGAAATATCTTAATATCTGTCCCTTCTCGGGCTTAAACAATGTAGGAAATAAATTTTGTTTTTTAATTTGTTCTTCAAATTATGTTTTTGTTTAATATGTCAAGTTTTTTAATAACTACTTCACTCAGACGAACGCATTTCAAAATTAATGGAGAGTAGCGTCATCAGGCTTTGATGTATGTGGTATTGCATCACAGTGTGGGATGCAGTTTACCTATGTGTAATTCAAAATGTTTCACTACTGTAGTAATGCAGGTTGCGATAGTTTGGACAAAAACTTCCTTTCTGAACGTAAAAAATCTATAATCAAAACATAAAAAATTAACTTAATTTAAATTTAGATACCGTATTTCCCACTCAGGAACGCTATGAATGTAAATGTAAATTGTGTTGAATCCTTACTGCTAATATTTAACAATATTATAGCTGTGATACAGTAAAAAATAAAAAATAAAAGTTTTACTTAAATTTTTAAACCCTATTCTCTCCCAGGGGGTGATGTAAACACATCAGAAAATTATTACCTAAGTTTAACTTGGGGTACAAATAGTTCTCATCTCGGGGAAAAAAAATACATTATAAAATTTAAGTTATGTAATTCCCCACTAAGTTTGCTACCTTGCGTAAAAATAGCTATCCATTAGAAACTTTTTACTAAAATATAAACTTGACCAAAGCAAAAACTTATTCTGAAAATATCCTTTTTATTTCCACTATGACGCCATATTCACCTTTTTAATTTTTGAAAAAAAAAAAAAAAAAAAAAACTAGCTCAGTTTAATATTTCAAGTGAAAATCTTTCAACTAAAAAGAAATAAACTATTATTACGGCTTTTGAAATTTTTGCAACAATGAAGTAAAAATGTTACATTTTCTATGAAAAATGTCTGTTGATTTTCAATGAAAAAAGCGAAAATTGGAAATAAGAAAAATATTTGAATAATGTAAATAAAAATTGGCCCATGTTTCTTTCTGGGTTAAAATTCATCCATATGCAAAGGCATTTTACCATTCGCTTTGACCCTGACGTCAGGCAATCGTTTTTACACTTTAAATTTATAATATCATTAAATTTAGTAAAGAATAAAAAATGAGTGGCATCAGGGACAAAAAGGTGGGAAGAAAAAATGAAAAAGTTATGATCTCCATAGTAGTGTTCACTCAAGAAAAAAAAAGGTCAGGGTGCTAGCCACAAAAAGGGCACAGTTGAAGCTGAAAGAGGGCATTTTTTTCAGCAATAAAGGGCATTGTTTCTTCAGAAAATGTAGGTCTTCGAAACCGATATAAGAATTATACATTACTACAAACTCATTGTTTATACACACATGTATGGAACCATTTATCCGGAAACCAGTTGACCGGAAAACCAGTTATCTGGAATGATATTTCTTATAGACTGATTTCAGAATCTTTGCAGAAAAAGATGTCATACACTGCCAGTTTGACATAGGCTTTGCTTGAAACAATTGTATAATTTGATGACAACATCTAGTATTTGTTGTCATCAAATTTAGTTGTATGTTAGATGTTTTAATTTTTATGCAGAGGAAACAGAAGGATTTTTGTTCCTAAAGGATCCCCATAAATTACCTTCTTTTAAACTCTGGTTAACTTTTGATCTTTCTTGCATTGATTTTTAATCCAAGTAATCTAATAATTTAAAATCAGAAATAATGCCACAAACACACTTATTCCACAAAACTTATCAAATGGATGCTGCTTTAATGCACAACCAGTTAACCGGAAAAACCAGTTATCCGGAATACATCTGACCCCAAGCATTCCGGATAAATGGTTCTGTACTGTATTTCAAAGATCTAGTAATTTTGTTTTACATAAAAAACTATAAAATTATTAGCCCCATAAACTAGTAGTTTTAAGGGTAAAGCAAAAATTTTAAGGGGTAGAAAAATTTAGATGGGTGACCAGTTATCTACTTATAATAAAAGCTGAGTGCACGTAACCAGCGGGACGATGCCGGTGCGAACCACTCTGGTGTGCGAAACGACCGCAGCTAAACGCCATGTTAGGCTTAATGAAAAACATATCTTAACATATGACAGCTAAATGACAATTTTTTCTACTTAAAATCATGTCTGTTCAGCATATTTTCATATAAAACATGTGTATCATATCTATTTATAATGTATTAAGTTCTAAATTAAAATTAAGCTATTAGAAATCAAATCTAAACAAACGATACTGTTGCCATTCAGATTCAAATTCCAGCAAATTAAAAAACAAATGAATGACTCTTTGACGATTCATCAAAAAAAATACGGCTAACATCTGATTCTGCTTTAAATATATTTTTTAAAGCATATTAAAGCCTTTAAGTTTTTTGAAATGCGTTTTTCATTATTGTTTACATTTATAAGCACCAATTTTATTTACGACTGTTTACATTTACAAGCAGTCAGTTTACGACATACATATGAAATATTACGTAATTTATTGAATAAATATTTTAAAAACATTTAATGATTATTCATCATTATTCATATGAATCATTCATATGAATATTGATTCATATCAATGATTCATGTATTTCACTCTTCTGTAGTGGCAACAGTGAAACGCTGTTTCTTTAGGAAAAACCGAGGGATAAACGTGCTGATTTTTCGCCACTACTCGCTTTCATCTGTCAATAGTTATTCTTGAATGTTTTAAAAGTTTTTTTAATTTTTATTATGGGCTTTCGGAAAGAAGGTGCCAATTGACCAGGAAAAGAATTGTGCGATCGCGGCAATCAACGGATTTCTCAGTTTGCCTGATAAACTCAGCTGAGTTTACACCGAACAGAATTAAACACCCATACGCACAATTTTTTGTTTATTTTTTATCTAAACTATGCATATTTTAAGTTCATGTTCATAAAGTGTTTATCACTCACAGGAACGTTTCATTATAATAAAGATTTAAAAATCAAAATTACTTTTTTTTTTTTTTAATTTTACTAAATTTTTGTACTGTTAAAAAACATAGCTTTTTGTATGTGTATTACTTTCAATGATGCACATAATGGTGTTTTAGTTTTGGCCAAATATATGAATCAAATTTTAAAGTTTCATCTAAAATTAAAAAATAAACATCTGATTTTTTAAAGAAATGCCATATGTTTTTTGTTTTATTTTTAAGTTTCTTATTTCACCTATGCTGCACTTTTTAAGCTGAATTTAATATATTTCTGTGAATTATTTTTTGCTGTTTGAAAAATGCAACAGCTTTTTTTTTTTTTTTTCCAACTATGCATATATTTTTAAAAGCATTTACAGACATGCCACTTTCCAGCGAAAACAGGGAATTCCATTTTTTCGGCACAATTTATCATCCCTGGGATTGATGCAAATCAGTATTAAAATTTGTTGACATTTTTAGGACGAGAAGGGTAGGGAGGGGGGAAGGGGGGAGCAGAATTTGACAAAATAAAAATGCGAGTACAAGCAGCTGCAATTTGAGTTTATTTCTAATCCTTTCCCATGACCTACTGTGCATTTAGTCCATGTATAGAAACAAACAGCATGAAAAAAACATATAGCCAGGAGCTTGCAATTATCATCTGTCTGCTTTCCCCGAAGGATTGCAAAAATCATCAAAATATCGTAGAAAAAGGGTGGTTTCATCAAACGAATATAAATTCCATCAAAGGATCGCAGAAAAAAGCACAATTTTTCCGAAAGGGTCATTTAGAATGCATGTTTCGTCTAAGGATCATGGAATATGTGAATGTCGCCAAATAATCGTGGAAAAAACATGAATTTCATCAGATGACTGCAGAAAAAATGCATTATTTGATCAAAGTATCGCGAAAAACGTGAATTTCGTCAAATAATCACAGAAAAAATATGTTTTTTGATTAGAGGATCACAGAGAAAACGAGATTTTCATCGAAAGGTTGCAAAAGTGCAAGTTTCAACATAAGATACTAAAAAAAAAATAATGTAAATTTTGAAATCGGGGGATCTTGAAGCTTATTGGTTCATCAGTATCAGGTGAACCGTTAGTCAGCTAAATTTTCTGTTATGTAACTAATTTGCTGCATATATTCAGATGCACCGGTGCTTCTGTCAACGTATTTTGATTGTAAGGTAAGTCTCGCTTGCTCTGCTGTTTATTTCTTTTTTTTTTTTTTTTTTTTTTTAGGATTTTTGCATTAGCTGTTTAAAATGCACCCTTTATTGGTGAATATATTGATTTTTACATGGTTTACCGTTTTAGAGACAGACGATTCAGCCAACGGCTGCCGAAAAAATTCAGAGTCTGAAAACATCGAGGGTGTATTACCAAACATCCATCAAAATTTAAATTTAATTCAGTTAGAAGAGAAGTACCATACCTTGACGATGTTTCAGACCCTGACTAGGATCCCTTTTTCTAAACATTAAATTATTGATTTTTTTTAAAATTTTAACTGATTGTTTGTTTATGTAAATATTTGAAATTTTTTTTGTATGAAACTCCCCTTTTTTTCATGAATCGCCGTCTCATTTATTGGTATTTCTTTATATTTATCCTTTTACTTTTATTTTATGTTTAATAAATTTTTTGGCAGTTGTGAGCGAGATTTTACCTGCATTCGTAACAAATTTTTCAAGATGTCAGTAAAACTTCGTTTTTAAATCTTTATGTTACTTATAAATCCATGTTTTTACATCATTTTCTATTTTTTTGTGCAAATCATTGATTTATAAATAACAAAGATTTAAAAATTGAGTTTTTCCGTCACCTTGAAAAGATTTTTGGCACAATTTTTTTCGCCAAGCGGCACAGGATGCAGAACTCTTCCCTGAATTTTGTCAAAGAAACGTGAGAGGTGTAATTCGTCAAAAAGGCGCAGGAAAAACGTGAATTTTGCAACAAATCCAGATAAAAACACTCATTTCGTGAAAGGATTGTGGTAAAAACAGTCATTTTGTCAAAAGGCTGCGAAAAAAAAACATGAATTTCATCAGAGACGTGCAGAAAAAACGAGAATTTCACCATAAACATTAAATTATTGATTTTTTTTTTGTTTGTAAATTTTAACCGATTGTTTTTTGTGTAAGTATTTTTAGTTTTTTTTTTATATATTTTTTTCTGTATGAAACTCCCCTTTTTTCTGAATCGCCGTCTCATTTATTGGTATTTATTTATATTTATCTTTTTATTTTATATTAGTAAGTTTTTTGGTAGTTGTGAGCGAGATTTTACCGGCATTCGTAACAAATTTTTCAAGATGGCGGAAAAAATTCGGTTTTAAATCTTTGTTATTTATAAATCCATGTTTTTACATCATTTTCTATTTTTTTGGGCAAAATCATTGATTTATAAATAACAAAGATTTAAAAATGATGTTTTTCCGCCATCTTGAAAAGATTTTTGGCAAGATTTTGAACAATTTTTTTTTGCCAAATGGCACTCTTTCCTGAATTTTGTCAAAAAAAAACGCGAGAGGTGTAATTCGTCAAAAGGGTGCAGAAAAAAAGCAAGTTTTTCAACAAATCCCGATAAAAACACTCATTTCGTCAAAAGGCTGCAAAAAAAACACGAATTTCATCAAAGATGTGCAGCAAAAATGAGAATTTTGCCATAGAGTTGTTGGAAAAAGCTCTCCCCCCCACACTTATAGCCCCACCCCCCCTTCCGGACAAGAGTTAAGCTTTTTTTTTTTTTTCCCGGGTCCGACCATACAAATTATTAGCACTTCAATGCTTGTGTGGACAGAGTAGAGTTTTTTAATGCAGAGCACCGAAATATTTAAAGAAGCAGGATCGTATGCAGGGGTGATTGTGACTCAGAGTGAAAAACCCTGAAAATTAATCGATACAAAGTGAAAAACCCTGAAAATTATCGATGCAAAATATACCAATATCAATTTACATAACAACTGATGCTGCAACAGCATGACAATCGAATGACATATTTCTGCTATTGTTTGAGATATACAATTGCAGAAAAACATAATTTGATAAACTTATGTTAATTTCACTGAAAGCTAAATGATTTCATCAAATGGAGAGTGCAGTTTATCTTGTTATATGCAAAGTTCAACTTCTATATTCAGTAAATGAATTTATTCTAAGTACTCATGAAACAAGTACAAATTATGTGATTCAGAGTTTTCTTAGTAAATTAGCAAGTCATATCTAGTTATTTGAAAACAGTAAAAGAAAATGTCAAAACCAATCCAATTTTACTTCTAAGTGGCTAAGTATTAGAAAAAAATAAATAAAAATCTATTTTTAAAGCTTTACTCTTACACAAGGTAAATTTCTTTTTCCTGCTTTCTTCTTGGGTATTACACATTACAGATATGCAATTCTGGACATTTTTGTACTGAGATTGAGATGGATAACACAATACCAGGTGTGATTCTGAATTTAAAAAAATATATCTGAAATTCACAGCAACTTTTCTGAAAGGTTACAGAAGAGAAGGTGAGGAGATAATCACTCCTGGTTCTAATTATGTGTTTTTTCTGCTAACCTTTCACAAAATTTGCGTTTTTTCGGCGAAATTTGCGTTTTTTCGCGATTTTTTTAAAAGAAATTCATGTTTTTTCCCCCGTAATCCTTTAACAAAATTTGCGTTTTTTCTGCCAACCTTTGACGATATTTTTGTTTTTCTAGCGATCTTTTGACGAAAATCTTGTTTTTTCGCGATCCTTTGCGAATGTTGCCCTTTTTTTTGCGATCCTTCGACAAAATTTGTGTTTATTTCGCGAACATTAGAAGAAATTTCTTTTATTTCGAGATCATTAGACGAAATTTGTTTTATTTCGAAATTCTTTGACAAAATTCGCATTTTATTCGTGATCGTTTCGTGAAATTTGCGGGTTTTTTCGCGGTTATTTAAAGAAATTAGTTTTTTCCCGCAATCCTTTAACAAAGTTCGCATTTTCCCAGGGATCCTTTGACAAAATCGCGTTTTTCCCCCGCAAACTTTTGACGAAAATCGCGTTTTTCTCCACAACCTTTTGACGAAAATCGCATTTCCCCCGCGATTCCGCAATGGGCAAAATCCTTCCCGGTTCTAATTATGTGTTTTTTCAACGGTCTTTTGACGAAATGCGCGTTTTTTCGACAGAATAAGGAAAAATTAATAATTTTAACAAATATCATGATATAGATTAACTCGTTTTTAGTCCGTTTAATTGACTTGAGCAGAAATTTAAGATGAAAATCAAAGTTGGTATAGTATTGAACTAATAATATTGAAGTATTAACATGTGTAACTAGGTTTTGAAATATTAAGATGTATAAGATAGAAGAAAGTTTTGGGATTGGCACATCCAACTAGTTTATATTTGTAAAAGGTATTTGGTTTAAACGTTTAGCGTAATATAGTACATTATATCTTCGTGATTTCTGAATTTTTAGCAATTTTTCATGTTAAAATACCGATTTTTTTACATTTGTGAAAGAATTCCAGTTACAGTGTTTCAGCCCACTGTACCAAATTTTGTCATCTGTGATTTTTTAAAAGTTTCACGGCAATTTTCCCACACTAGTAAAAAGTTTTACTTTTTTAGCCCAATATAGTAAATTTTGTTCTCTTTTCAATAAAGTTTATTTAGAATTCGTGCAGCGAATTTTTAATTTTTCGCGATTTTTATACGGGCTCGGGCACCGTCGGATGAGTCAGCCAGTTAAACATATAAAAATACATGTAGGAATGGTAATGATTTCATATTTTTGATAAGTTGTATTCAAAAATTTTTTGGTAATTTCTAGTTCATATTTTTATGCCAAAAATCCTCGCTTATACTTTTCCATTATTTCTTAATCTGGGACGCAACCTTCCACATTTTAGCAGATTTCAGATTTTTTTTTTTAATGTATCTACTACTCACCTCCCCCCCTTTCTGAAATTTCGTTTCTTTTCCTTAACCCTTTATGTCCCAAATTATGAATTGGCAAAAATTTCATCTTCTAAAGCATTTTTCGCGAATTTTTGAAAGTACATTAGAAGAGTTACACAGTCATTT
Organism: Maratus speciosus; assembly: GCA_963932465.1. Classification (NCBI taxonomy): domain Eukaryota; kingdom Metazoa; phylum Arthropoda; class Arachnida; order Araneae; family Salticidae; genus Maratus; species Maratus speciosus. The sequence goes on along the minus strand of OZ010788.1, from coordinate 79,116,880 downwards.
AATAAATTTTAAAAAGATTTTGCCAATTAAAATTAAATTTGAATTTATAGGGATATTGTGCAATATTTATATAACTCCTTTCAAATCTTTTATTTATTTATTTATTTATTTATTTACTATTTTGTAGAATAAGGAAATGTACAAATATAATGTTCTTACAATAGAAATATATCCGAATTGAAACTTTTAACCCCCCCCCCCTCATCTTTAAATGTCAAAAAAGCTGGAAACATGCAAAAGACAAGAGAAAAAGAAATTGGCCATTAAAAAATGTTTTTATTTCATGCAACCAATAATGCTTTTGGAACAAGATAAAGTAAAGTATTTATAACTCATTCTAAACGGTATTAATATTAATCAATTTATTAAATCAATTTTACAACAAGTTAATTTAATGGTACTTTAAAATACCATTGGTGCATAAAGGGTTAATCAGCCCCACAGTTCAGTTAAAGATTTAAAATTATTTACTTCATTACTTTTTCTGTTTTGTTTGCTATTTTATTATAAAAGAATTTGAACCCTTAGAATATTATAATTTTTTCTATTCTAATTGTAAATTTTAGTAAAAAGTAAAAAAAAAATATATAAATAAAGTATAAATATAAAGTATTGTAATAAATGTAGAGTATAACTAATCAATCATCCAATCCAATCTACCTCTTCTCTTTCCCCACCCCACCCCGGCCTCTCTCCTTCTCCGAAGGTTAAAATCTTTAAAACTCTTAATTTTTTTTTTACTTGCAACTCTGTCACTTTATTGTGACAATAAATAACCATTCATCTAAATTCTGCTTGTCTTCCTTATCAAACATCAAATTTAAAGACTTCTTTTTTTAATATTTTTTCTGTCCTAATTGTTAAAATTTCTTACAGTAAATAATTCATTATATAATCAACCTCTTCCCCCCCCCCCCCCCAAAAAAAAACACGAAAAAATTTGCTTTTGTCTCTTTGCCCCCACCTCCACAGCTCACAAAAGCTTATGATCTTTAAATTATATTTGGTGATTTATTGTAATAATAATTAATTGGTCACCCATCTAAATTTTACTACCCCTTAAAATTTCTGCTTTACCCTTAAAAACTGCTAGTTTATGGGACTAATAAATTTTAGTTTTTTATTTGAAACAAAATTACTTACATATAGATCTTTGAAATATCAATTTAAGAAAAAACTAGTATGTTGTGGCCATCACAAAACTTTCTTCTATATAAATCACGTCAATTAAATCATTTAAATAGTACAAGAAATAACAACGATTTAGCACCAATTCATATCAAAGTATATCTGAATTTGAAGTTGGATGAAAATTCGCGCATTAGTTCTTGAGATAGAGCTATAGCGGAAATTCTGAAAAAATGTAGCATAGCAGCGCCACCTGTTGAGCAATTTACACCAAAAGTAAACAGCACTAAACGATATCAAGGTATACCTGAATCTGAAGTTTGTTGAAAATCCAAGCATTAGTTCTTGAGATAAAGCTATTGCGGAAATCGCAAAAAATACAGCATAGCAGCACCACCTGTTGAGCGATTTACACCAAAATTAAACAGCACTAATTTATACATCAATTCATGTCAAGGACTAACTAAATCTGAAGTTTGATGAAAATCCGTGCAATAGTTCTTGAGATACAGCTCTTGTGGAAATCGTGAAAAATGCAACACAGAAGCGCCACCTGTTGAGCGATTTACACTAAAAATTAAACAGCACTAATTTATACATCAATTCATGTCAAGGACTAACTAAATCTGAAGTTCGATGAAAATCCGTGCAATAGTTCTTGAGATGCACCTCTTGTGGAAATCGTGAAAAATGCAACACAGCAGCGCCACCTGTTGGGCGATTTGCACCAAAAATTAAGCAGCACTAATTTATATCAGGGACTAACTGAATCTGAAGTTTGATGAAAATTCGTGCATTTTTTCTTGAGTTAGAGCTATTGCGATAATCATGAACAATGCAGCATACCAGTGCCACCTGTTGGGCGATTTTCACAAAAAAGTAATCAGCACCAAACTATATCCTGGACTAACTGAATCTGAAGTTTTATGAAAATCCGTGCAGTAGTTCTTGAGATACAGCTATTGCAGAAATCTTTAAAATGCCGCATAGCAGCGCCACCTGTTGGGCGATTTTCACCAAAAACTAATCAGTTCCAGTTTATATCAAGGTCTAACTAAATATGAAGTTTTGTGAAATTTCGTCCATTAGTTCTTGAGATAGAGCGCCCACAAAATTTGTGTCACATACAGACAGACAGACGGACAGACAGACAGACAGACTCACAGACAGACATTTTGTAAAAACATGTTTTTTGGAATCTCTGACTCATAAAACGTGTAAATCCGTCGAAAACTGAAATTCGAAAATTTTCATGAAACCAATACTTTCTTCTTGTAAAGATAGAAGAAAGTAAAAATGTAATCTGTTACTAAATGTGCGCATGAACAATGCTGAGTTTGTAGTAATATATAATTCTTATATCAGTTTCGAAGATCTACATTTTCTCAGGGTCGAAGCATGGGAAGGGGGGGGGGGGGGGGGGGGGGGAGGAGGCATGTGCCCCAGGCGCCAGAACGAAGGCATGCCAAATGAAGATTTTGTTTGTTGATTTTTCTCACGTCCATGTTTAGCACTGTATTGTTAAAATCGTCCTGTCTGGGGGTATGCCAAAGCACAGAAGAATCTATCTAAGGATATGGCATAAGGATGCTGTATAAAGCGGAATTTTTTTCCAATTCCGCATTCAAGATTTTAATGAATCAATATCTGACAAAGTAGATTAAAGTAGTTCAGTATTACATGTTTTAAATTTTAAAATAAGCCAGCTATTAGAAAATTAAAATTCTCTTTGTAAAGGGGGCACCAAAATCCATGTTTACCCCTGTTGCAACAAAGGCTAGTTTCGGTCCTACATTTTCTGAAGAAACAATGCCCTTTTTCGCTGAAAAAAGTGCCCTCTTTCAGCTTCAACTGTGCCCTTTTTGTGGCTAGCACCCTGCCCTTTTTTTTTCTAGAGTGAACACTATCTTTTTGTATCATTTAACAACAATTCACAGCCTAGGCACCCTACAGCAGAAAAATACCTAATTTATAACCTATATATAATCCTGAATCTAATAACTGCCCCATTTAAAGAAACTTAATTAGATTATTTTGTTGAGTAATCATCTAATATAAACATGTCAACTTAAATTTTGAGAGCTTAATTTCATAAACATAATATCATCATTACGATGTTTAGGTAACTTCATTTATCATTTCATATATTTTTTTTCAATGCAGTATTTTTAAATCTAATGAATCGTTCATTATCACTGTATTTCAAATAAACATATGCTGCTAAAAATTTTTTGTTTAGCTATAGCTATGTTTATACTTCAGTGAAATACCAACAGATACATTTTCCCCCAAATCCATAATACCAAAATTACAAGAACATCAACAACACATACCTTGCAGTTTTTTACAAACATTCCATATTCAACAACATTGCGAGTAATGGACTGTTGACCTTCAGTTAATCCATACCATTGAACTAAAAGTTGAAATGCTTCCTCTGGCAAGAGAACATAATCAAGTTCATCAATGAGATGATCTTTTATTTCACCACTACCATCATCTGTAAATAAAAATAGAACCTACATTAAGCTAAAGGGGTTGCTTCTCTTAAAGGATACTGTGGAAAAGAAGAAAGCATGAACAAAAAATCATGTATCAGGCATGAAACACTATCCAGCACTAACAGAATATTAAGAAATTTCATTTTTTCATTTCAATTCAGTGAAATTAATGCCAAAAAAATTCCCATAACAATTTTTTGGATAAAAAATTTTGGCCAAAATGTAAATTGGATAGTTTTATTTAAAATATCCCATGCAGTATACAAAGCCCTGCACAATATACATTTAAATTTAAATAACTACACTAATATTAATAAAATTTAAAATGGGAAATTTATATTATATGTTTAAAAATTAAACAGAGACCAAATGCATGACAAGACAAGAATCTATTTTGATAAAAAAAAATTTTGACAAAAAAGAAATACATAGTTCCTAGTAAGTAATGTGTAGTGTATAGGTAGAAGCAGACCAATGTGTAGTAAGTAGTTGGCAGCCCTGGGAAGAACTTGTAATCTTGTACTGGGAAGAACAGTAATGTATATCAATTTCATTATATTTGAAATAGTACAACATCATTACACTGCAAACAATTTTTCCCCGTATACCATTTTGTGTAACCCAGTAAAATGTTTTGCCTCCAATATTCCAGGGTTGGCAAAGTGGGCCCGGCCCAGCCCAGAAAAACCTGCCTGGGTTTTTGTTAAAAATCATTCCTGAGTCTGCAAATTCCCCCTATAGTATTTAGAAATACAAAATATAACTTTACCTTTTAAGCCCAAAACCTAGGTGGTTTCTTTTATCAAAATTACATAATAAATAAATAAAAATCAGCCGTATTTGTGGTAATGAGGTGGTAGTTTATTTCAGAATATTTATTTTTTTAATTTATTTTTTATATTTCAAATAATTTACACAGTGTAATATATTTAAAATAATTATAATTGATCTTTTTTATAGTTTACCAATCAAAATCACATTCACTTTGATTTTTATGGTAATATTTATAAATCTTCACTAGTTTTTCACACTGCTCTGAACCTAGTCAGTTCCGCAATTTAGACCATATGAATCCAAATGTAGAGAAAATCCTCTCGATGGAAGCAGAGCTAGATGGAACAAAATGCAGAGATTGGAAAAAACTACAAAAATAAGAATCTAACTTGTTTTTCTTTTTCTATACTTTTACTTTAAGAATTTCTCATGATTTTGAAGCTGAAAACTGCAATACAATATTTTGAGAAAAGTGATTTAGGAAAGTAGTCTGTCTTTAATTTTAAATGCCAATAATGGACCTGGTTCGAGATTCGTTGAAGCATAATTGGCTGTTTTAAAAGATTTTGCAGTGCATGCACAGCATGCCAGCTACATGGTGCCGTTGGCAGCGGGGACTCTGTTCAAGATCTACATATACATTAGAGATTCATTTTAAAGGTGAGGCCATGCAGTGAGTGTGCAGCATGCCTGCTATACAATGCCGTAGGCAGCAGGGACCTGATTCGAGTACCTTTTTTTTTTTTTTTTTTTTTTTTTTTTACAAGATTTTGCAGTGTGTGCACAGCACGCCTGCTATACGGTGCCATAGGCAGCAGGGACCCGGTTCGAGATTTCATATTATTAGAGGGCTTGATAAAAGGAGGGTCCCCACTAGCAGGCGAAGCCAGCTAGTTTAATTATAGTTACTACAAAAATAAAAATTATTCCTTATGACAACTAAAATGTATTTAAAAGTAATAAGATAACAACTCACTTTTATCACTTAATAGTATTAAGGGTACTTGTTAGTTATCCCATCGACCAAATTACTGTCGCCAAATTGTAAGATTAAATGCCAATAATAGTTGATTGTAAATGTCACATTCACTTGACAACATGTATTTACGTCATCAAATGATTTTTATTTCGACGTTTTATTTGTATTTTTATTAATGTTATACTAATTTATTTCTTTTTTCGTCATTTAAAATAAAAATTATGTCAATTTGTATAATTTGGCGAAATTGGTTGACGGGGTAACTGTACTTTAGGGATGCACCGAATATTCGGTATTCGGCCATGGACCGAATATTCGGTTTGGCCAAATATCAAACTATTTGGTATGCCAAATATCAAAATATTCGTCCAAACTGAATACTTAATAAAACCATCTAACCCATCGAGGGGCAGTGGCGATGGCATATATTATATCCCACCTAATTGAAACAAGATTCGCACCAGAAACTTAATGAAATTTTATATTTTGAACTTTTGAGGCGAAATATTCAAAAATTGCTTTTCCTTATTTTAAAATAAAATTGTTCGATTATTCGGGTGGGAGTTCAATATTACAGAGACATTATTGCTTGCCCCTCAAAGGGTTAACACATATTTTTGAAAACTTTACACAACTTTTACTTTAACTGTCAACTTATAAGGATATTCCAAATAATTAGAAAGAGAATCTTATTTAAATAAAAGAGAATGTTATTTATAGACATTATTTATTTGCATATAGACATTATTATTAGACATTATTTATTTGCTGTTTGTTAAGTATCACTTAAGAAATTAACCATTAATGAGGATTTTCATAGGAATTAATGATCTACTAATGCAAGTTCCTGAACATTATCTAGTAAATAATCTGTTTCTTGCTTTTTCACAAAAAAAGGTGTTTCTAAACAAAATAGAAAATCTTTCACGGTTGATAATAGACATCAAGACAGACAACTTTTGTACAAGAAACCATAAGCGCAATCCACTTATTCAGTCATAAATACAGTGTATCTCATCTCATTCAAGAGCAAACTTGGATTTTCATTTGTTACTTTAACAATAATGAAGATATCATAACTATGTTTTCAACAGACTTGCTTTGATTTCTGTGAAGTATGATATTATGATAAACGCTGGAAATAGCCACAATTCATATCTAAACAACTGAGCTAGACATTCCTGTATTCAGAATGCAGTTGACAGATTTATACTGTGTCAATGGCCAAAATTCTGTAATTTTCAATGATTATCATCACATTTAATACTAAGCAAAATATAAATCTGGTTAAAATATTTTCATTATTGATAAGCTGTGAACGAAAATTTAGTTCCGGTTTGTAATTATACACTCAGTGTTTTTGATTGAATGTATTATAATTTATGGAATATATGGATTGAGATGCTGTAATTTTGATGGAATAGATGGATTGAGATGCTGTTTCTTGTTCAAAAAATGTTTGTCTTGACTAGGGATGCACCGGATATTGATTTTGCCGGATATCGGATACCGGATATCCGAAGCTCCTTTGCCTGCCGGATTCGGATATCCGGCACTAGATATGTTTTTAGTTATATGGAGAATTATTTTTTTATATAACGCCATCTCAGAACAATAAATTACAAACATGTTTCATACATCATTAAAACATTTTAAATGTATTGAAATATAATTTACAAAAACTATATCTCTTTGAATATCAGGGTTTGAAATTCAAGTTTTCCCCAGAAGGGGAGTTTCCCAGTCAACATTTAACTAGTCGGATGTACCAATCCCAAAACTTTCTTCTATCTCATACATGTTAATACTTCAAAATTCGCTATCACACTGCCAAAATTAAATGGCAATCTATGCATCTCATGAGGATTCTAACGATATGAAATTCCGTGCATTAGTTCTTGAGATATGACTATCGCTGAAATCGTCTAAATTCAGCAAAATGCTGCCTAGCAGCGCCACCTATAGGGTGATTTATACCAAATCCTAATCAGCAACAATTTATGTCAACGTCTGACTGAATCTGAAGTTTGGAGAAAATCCGTACATTAGTTTTTGAGATAGAGCAATAGCGAAAATCGTGAAAATTTCTGCATAGCAGCGCCACCTATTGGGTGATTAACACCAAAACCTAATTAACAACAACTTGTGTCAACATACAACTAAATCTGAAGTTAGATGAAAATTGGTCCATTAGTTCTATTGATAGAGCTATTGAGGCAATCGTGGAAAAGGCAGCAGAGAAGCGCCACCTGTTGGGTGATTTACACCAACACCTAATCAGTAGCAAGTCATATCAAGGACTAACTTAATCTGAAGTTTGATGAAAATCCGTGCGTTAGTTCTTAAGATAGAGCTATTGGGGAAATCGTGTAAATCCTGCAAAATTCATCATAACAGCGCCACCTGTTGGGCGATTTACACCAAAACGTAATCATCATCAATTCATATCAAGGACTAACTAAATCTGAAGTTTGATCAAAATCCGTGCATTAGTTCTTGAGATAGAGCTATTGCGAAAATCGTGAAAAATGCAGCATTGCAGCGCCACCTGTTGAGCGATTTACACCAAAAACTAATCAGCATCAATTTGTATTAGGCACTAACTGAATATCAATTTTTATTAAATTCCGTGCATTAGTTCTTGAGATAGAGCGCCCACAAAATTTGTGTCACATACACACAGACAGACAGACAGACAGACAGACAGACATTTTGTAAAAACATGTTTTTTGGAATCTCTGACCCCTAAAACGTGTAAATCCGTCGAAAACCGGAATTCGAAAATTTTCATGAATCCAATACTTTCTTCTTGTAAAGATAGAAGAAAGTAAAAATACAGGGGAGTTGAACTGTTAAAAAAGAAAAAAAAATATCTTTAAACCCCGTTATTTTTTATGTGCCACTTAAAGAATTACATTTATACAGACATGACAAAATACTATTGAAATAATTTAAATTAACAACTCAAGATAATTATCCAAAATGTTTATTTTTATTAAAACAATGGAACAGAATCAAGTTTTATATATGCCATGTCTATTTTTCAACTTTCACCTAATGTTATGGGCAACTAACAATTGGGTTGCTAAATGAATTTCTTAACTTAGAATTTATTACATTTTGCGTGATTTAGCCTCTTTCACAAGTTACACTTTTGACAAACAGCACAGACCAACTTTTATAACTTTAGAAATTATCAGAAACGCGTGGTTATGCTCCGTTAAAAAATTTTACAAAACTTTGCAAAATTTGATGTGCATTAATTTTTAACTTATACTTGCATGAATAATGCATATCGGTGATTCTATTGTCAGTATCCTACGGTAATTGTATGTCACTGATGAACAAACTTGTTTTATTATATCCTTAATGGAATTACAGTCAAAACTGTAATCCCTGGTATTTTCGTTAATTGAACTATGTTCTATTTCTTCTATTACACGATAAAAGGTTGATTTCAAAAAGTCATGTTCTAATTTCTGTGAATTGCAAGAATAAACTAGTTTGTTATTTCTAAACATTTTTTTTTTTTTTTAAGTTCACGAAATTTGTTTTTCTTCATGTGCACCACAAGTGTAATCTCATTTTGTTGAGTGCTGACTATTGGCCAATTTGCTAGGGCTCAGTCTCCGGTGGCAATACTGCCCTTTTAGTTATTTCCTATTTTGGGCACAGGGAAAAAACATCGCAAAATACATAAATCAGTCATAAAAAAATATCGCCGATTTTGCCAATCATGGTGAAAATAAATAAAAAAAATTTGTCGACCGCTCGCAAGAAGAAAACAAGTTCATGGGAAATCAGCAGCGGGAATATATCACAAAATTTGTCAATCGATCATGGAAAAATATTGTGACATTTGCCAATCCGTCACGAGCAAATATCGTGAAATTCCTCAGCCGGTCGCAGAGAAAAAACGCGAAATTTTTCAATCGGATGCAAAAAAGCAATCGTTATTTTCATCAGTATGTCTCAAGAACAAACAGGGAAATTTGCCAATTGGTCACAGAATAAAATTGCTATATTTGTCAATTGATCTCGAGAAAAAAAAATTATGAAATTCACTGATCAGTCTCTAGAAAAAATCGTGAAATTCGTCAGTCGGTCGTGGAGAAAAAGTGCAAAATTTTTGCGTCAGATGCAGAAAAACAACCATGAATTTTGTCAATCTGTCGTAAGAAGAAACTGTGAAATCTGCTAATCGATAGTAGAAAATATCACGAAATTTGTCGGTCGGTCCTGAGACTTGATTGTCGTTTTACAAAGAAACATTTTCGGAAAATGATTTTTTGAAAACAGGAGCCGCCCGCCCACAATATGGCATAATAAATAGGACACAATAATAATCTTTTGGGCACGAATCCTGCTATCCCGTCTTGAAATTCAAGCCCTGTATCTGCCATTCAAGCCCTGTAATGTATATTAATAATATTGCATAAAAAATGTAATTTAAACATTAAAATATTCTGTTTATTTGTACAATGAAATGCTGATAATTGGTATTGAAATTTGGATATGGGATTGACTACATTGATAATTGCTAATAATTAATTAGTACAATGAAATGCTGGTAATTTGTCCAACAAATTTTAACCAATTAATAAGCGTATAATTGTCAGGGTTGCAAAAAAGCCGGCTAAAATTAAAAAAAGCCAGGCCGGTGACTTTTATTGGTTTTAACCGGCTTTTTTTGGCCAAAATTGGCCTTTTTTGGCCATAATTGGCTTTTATAAAGTGAAGCATTGTAATTATAAACTATGCATTTTAAAGTGTTTTTAATTAGTTTTAATGACATTTAATTGATTAGAGTTTAATAACTAACCTAATTTCTGAATAATGAAGACATTAATACTGGAATAAAACTTAGATGGCTTTGCTAGTGATTTGTAGTCAGAATTGCAAATATGTCAGCTAAATTTTAAAAGGTCCATACCAACTGCTTTATCTGGTTTACACTGACCTTTGACTCCACTCCCCCCTCCCCCAATTTTTTTCATTTTTACTGCTTTATAAAATTGAAGAGGACAATGGTTACTTAGTTACATGTTTTATTACTTAATTAATTTTAAGAGCTATTAATATACAAGTCTTATTTTATTTCTAGTAAACATTCAAAATTATACACAGTCATGTAATAAAAACACCATTTCTAACTATTAAAAATATTATAAATAGCATATGCATGAAAATGCTTAGCATCAAGATTTTCAAAATTTTATTTAGAGATTTTTTTTTTTTTTATCTGTTTAAATGCTCTATTTTTTATACACTTATGTACCAAACTCTTCTCAAAAATTATATCCTTTCTAATTTCTCTTTTAACATATGAATAACTTAATCTCTCCATATGGACACATAAGAATGTTTCCATTTTGATGTGATTACATTTTGCCATTGTTCAATTAAATATAATCTTTAAAATGTGTAGTATATGTGGAGCTATGTAATATAGAATTTCAAAACACCAGTTTGGAGTCTAACTTATATCCTTTTCAATATTTATAACTTTTTTTTTAGACATAATGCCTTCAAAGATTTATAAAGACCTATTTATTTGGCAAAATTTAATAGCAATTTATAATTTTTTTAATAGAAAATATTTATAAGTGTATTAAAAATTAATTGATCTGAATTTAAAACGAATTAACTGTAAACCAACTTTTAAAAATAAAAACCGGCTTTTTTTAAGTGGCTAAAACCAAAAAAAGCCGGCAACCCTGATAATTGTAGAGTATTTTCACAAAGAAATACTACATACTTTCATTTTTATAATTTAAACATAAAATATCTACTAATATACCCATGATTAAAGAGTTATTTTCTCCAAACATAGGTTTAATTGATGCCCTTTTTCTGTTTTAATTGTTTAATATTGTTTTTGCTTTAAGTCACGTTCAGTTTTATTTTAAGTTAAATTATTTTGATATTTATTAGTAAAAAGAAAATTACTTTTAATTTTAAATATTTATAATGAAGTTACAAAAATAACTGGTTGGATTTGCCAATCCCAAAACTTTCTTCTATCTCATACATCTTAATATTTCAAAAAGTAGTTCCAAATGTTAATACTTCAATATTATTAGTTCAATATTATACCAACTTTGATTTTGATCTAAAATTTCTGCTGCAGTCAGAATCAGAATAGGTTAATCTCGATCATGATATTTATTAAAATTAATATTTTTTTCATTATTCTGTTGTACATCAGCTGTTTGTGAATAGCCAGCTTAGCAGGATGCGAAGTGAGCTTCGTGAGCTGCCAATATACAGCAGAAAAGAAAACTGCGAAAAATCAAGAAAATTTTACAAAAATCTCTGTTACAGTGACACCTTCTGGAGGAATATTTCCAAATGCAAGGAGAAACTGCTGGCCATAGCCAAAAATATACACACAAAATTGGTTCAATTTTATGTTTAGCTTCATACACTTTTCAATGGTAAAATAATGAAAATAACACAAAAATCCGTATTATAGCGCCCCCACCCCTTCCAGCAGAATATTTTCAAATTGAAAGAGGACCTGCTGGCCATAGCAAACCCCCCCTCCCCAAAAATTGTTCAATTCTATGCATAATTTCATACACTTTTTCGATGGTACAAGAATGAAAGTAGCACAAAAATCGCTATTACAGCGCCCACTCCCCCCCCCTCCCTGCCTTCTAGTGGAATGTTTCCATATTGAAGGAGGGCCGCCTGGCTATAGCCAAAACATTCACAAAAATTTAGTTCAATTCTATGCATGATTCACTTTTTGATGGTACGATGGCGACACATGGTCAGACAGACATTTTTTATAAATATGTTTTGGGATATCTGACCCTTAAAACATCTAAATCCGTCGAAAACCGGAAATTGAAAAAATTTCTATTACAATACTTTCTTCTAAAAATAGACTTGTTTAATTGTTAAACTTAAAAGAAAGAAAGAAAATTAATAAAGTCATACTTTAATAAACAACTTCAAATTTTGTTTTACATTCTGAAAGTAAAGGTACAATTTTCTGAAAGAAGTAAAGGTAAATTCTTAACTTTATTATAAAGAGTTCAAATATCAATGTTAGGAAAGCTGGCAATTCTTTAAACTTTTGAGAATTACCTTTTACGCATGTATAGTGAACTTACTGTCATATTTTGCATTATAAACAAAAATTGTTCGGCATTGTTTGGGGTCAAACTATTTCTGTTATCCTTATATATTTGCTTCGCTGCGCTCTGCCGGATATCCGGTAGAGAAGTCGGATATCCGGTGATTGTGATTCGGATATCCGATGATATTTCGGATATTGAAAAATCAGCCGGATATCCGTTGCATCCCTAGTCTTGACCATATTACCTCTGCTGAAAGATTGTTGCACTGATCAAGGCTGCATTTAAAATCTTCCTTGCTAAATCAAAGCTAGTAGAAAAGTTATTCTCGCTGAGTTGCCACCATTTGAAATTCAAATAGTTTGTATTATTTATTTATTTTTACTTTAGTCTCTTCTGGACAATTATATAGTATGACTAACGTTTTTCTTCCAATTTTTTCTTGATTTTCACATGTTTGTTTTAGAATTTAACCCAGTAGCAGAAACTGTCCAGCATGGCAGCAGGCGCTGCAGATTATTTTAAACCTTGCAGATATCCACTAGCTTAAAAAGAAAGGCTGGACTTAGAAAAAAGCTGAAATTTACTTTTAAGTCTCTAGATTTATGGTATTTGTTTCATAATTGCATTATATTTTCTTTATAAAGGCAAATTTTTCTAATTTTATGGGATATTGTTGTTTTAGTAGGCTTAGTCTAGCACTATTGGGTCGCAGATAAATTTTAGTACGCTGCAGACTGACACAGAAAATTCTGCTTCTGGGGAATTTAAGAAAATTTTATTGATTTGTTTTAATTCACAGAGGAAGCCATGAAATTTAAAAATTTTATTTATTAAAGTTTTATAACTATTCTCTTCTTAAATAACTTAAAGCAGATTATTTTCAGTATAAAGTTTACTTGTAAAAAGCTCTTGTTTATCAAAATGCAAGTTTCTGTATTAAACATTATGTAAAATTGTTTCAAAATTTGACATTTCAATGCCTTTAAACTTTGAAATTTGTTTAGCCGAATATTCAGTATTCGGCCGAATAGTTACTATTCAGCTGAGCGAATATTTCGTATTCGGCCAAAATCACGATTCAGTGCATCCCTGATTAAGTTAATTATAATAGTAATGTTATTAATATTAATAATAGTATTAATAATTAATAATAATAGTAGTAATATTTTATAATATCAGTTAATAAATTTATTCTGATATTAAGTTAATACTAATATCAATAGAATAAATTTATTAACTGATATTATTGTGGGCCTGCAATTGGCTACACAAGCATCTTTAACAGCTTCCAGGGCGCCAACAGCGTGCCTCTTGGTGTAGTAAGTGATAGAAACTATCAATGTTTTATTAAGTCTCATTGCTCAAAACCCTACTCATATGCCTAATACACTAAATGCACTCACTTTTATTCATGTTCATCCATTTTTCATTATCACGTTTTCACCATACCTTTAGTTACAGTTCATTATATTATACATACTCATTACATACAATAGTAAACATAATTTCACTTTTATTAAAAGCATATGTTTTATTAAATAGTTAACTTACCTTTAAACGTCTCTTTACTCTTTTTATATAAGTTCTGTTTTAAAATAATTTTATTTAAAGTATTTGTTAAATTAAACTATATTTAAGTTTCAAGTCTTACGTTAGCAGTCGTAACATTCGAACACGTATTGATTACTTCTTAATCGAATAACATGATTTGCTGCATCGGCACCAGATGGCGGCAGACATCAAAACAGCTGATTAGCTGTTGATTATTCATGAATTTGTTGTCGACGTTACTTCCGGGAACATTCTGCAAATAGGCGTAACCCAGCACGTGTTTAAGTTTGCAGGATATACTGTCTGACCGAGATAAGACTCTGGAATCGATCTCGGCTTAGTTCTGTTGCCAGGGTAACTGGTCAGTCAACTTTATTTTAGGGGAGTCCGGCATTTTCTTTTCTCGCCAATTCCCGCCCGTGCAATCGGTCATCCTGGGAATTATCGCAGTCTTTCTTGTCCTTCCACAGAGACCAGCACTTTTGGGATCAGCAGAGATCAGCACTTTTGGATTTTCCTACTGTTGTTATTTGTTTTCGTTTTTCTCTTCTTACTTAGTATATATTTAATTTAACTTCATCAATTCTCAAGATATCAAATCCACTTAAATTTATTATAAATCTTCTTAATATTATCTAGAACTTTTATATTGACAATTTTTTGAAAAGACCAACTGTTGCCGGAACAAATAATAAAAAACGAAAAAAAAAAGGGGCAGGTTGAAGAAGAAAAAAATTCATAACTTTGTCGATCCATGAGATATCAAATCCACTTAAATTTATTATAAATATTCTTAATATTATCTACAACTTTTATATTAACAAGTTTTTGATAGGACCAAGTCTTATAGCAAAAAAGAAATTGAAAAAAAAAAAAAAAAAGGGCTTTAGACAAAGTTATCGTATTAATATGATTGTGATATAAACCAGCTCTTACAGAAAAATGAAATTAAAAACTCGTTAAAAGGCACTGGATAAAATTATGAGAAGACAGATCATCGTTGGAGATAATGAATGATTGATAGCCAGTGGCTTGTAAGTTTAGAGACTGAATTTTGAATCTCTCTGTTGGTTATGCTTTATCAGAGAGGTTTGTAGACCTTTATCCGTAACTGGAGAGATGCTTTCTATGAAACTGCACTGGGTCGACTAAGAAAAACGTTATGTTACAGAAATGTCTTCTGAACGAAAATTTCCTTGAAAACTCATACATTTGTTTTGTTTTGTTTTCTGTTGAGATTTTGTTGGGGAAACTTACTTAACTTCGAAATCTACCTCCACTTGTAGGCCGAGCTGGCAGGGACTATTTTTTTAAACGTAAAGACATAAAATTGACAGGGCTGACTATTAAAGTAATTTGGAATCAAAATATGTTTTTCATTTTTTTGTTAAATAAATTAGTCATTGAGTCATAAGCGATTTTTGTCACCTGACGACTGGTTATTCTTCTTTCTCAATCTATCACGTCCAGAAATTCGGTTCAAAAGGCAAACTTTGATAGCATTTTTTATGTTAATGTGTTTAAAAATACGGTGGGGAGGGGAATCTTGGTAAAAAGCTCTTCATTTAGTTTGTTTCATAATTATAATCTCCATGTAAAAAAAAAAAAAAAAAAACATGTTTTAGGATTCGGACCATCTCTTCTAAATTCTTGTCTAAAATCTTCCTGTATTACGAACTGCCTACGTCTGTAGAAGCAGGGGTGCACAAAATGTTTCTACTCCCAACATTTCCCCCAATTCACATGAAAATTTCCCCAAAATTTTACGGTATGTTATAGGTAAATGCTGTATTACCCACAGGGGTGCAGAAAATGTTTCTACTACCAACATTTACCCCAATCCACATGAAAATTCCCCCAAAACATAACGGTATGTTACAGGTAAATGCTGTATTACCGTATGTATAGAAAAATTATTTATCCAATATTTCTCACCGTATGTTCGAGTATTTATGGCAGGGGTGATTCTGAGTGAAATTTTTTTTTTGAAATTCACAGCAAATTTTCTGAAAGGTTGCAGCAGAATGGGGGGAATCCACTCCCAGCACTACTATATTTTTTCCGCGGCCCTTTGTCGAAATTCGCATTTTTTCACTATCTTTTAACGAAATTTGCAGTTATTTTACGATCTTTTGCCGAGTTTTCCCGTTATTTCGCCTTCCCTTTGAAGAAATTTGTGGTCCTTTTGCTCTCTTTGTACGAAATTTGCTTTTTTTTTCGCCCTCTTTTGACGAAATTCGTAATTAATTGTTTTGTCATCTTTTAATAAAATTTGCAGTTGTTTTGCGATCCTTTGATGAAATGTGTGGTTCTTTCGTGGTCTTTTGACGAAATTTGAGGTTATTTCCCCCCTTTTTGACAAAATGTGCGGTTGTTTTGCGATCTTTTGATGAAATTTGCGGGCTTTGCGCGATCTTTTGACAAAATGTGTTTATTTTGCGATCTTTTGACAAAATTTGCGTTCATTTCGTGATCTTTTGACGAAATTTGCATTTTTTAGCGATCTTTTGACGGAATTTGCAGTTATTTCACGATCTTTTGACAAGTTTTTCGGTTACTTTGCCTTCCTTTTGACGAAATTCGCGGTTATTTCGCCCTCTTTTGACGAAATTCGCGGAAGTTTTGCGATCTTTTGCCGCAATTTGTTGTTCTTTTGCGATCTTTTGACGAAATTTGCGGTTCTTTTATGATCTTTTGACAAAACTTGGGGTTCTTTCGTGATCTTTTGACGAAATTTAAGGTTATTTTGCGATCTTGTGATGAAATTCGCGTTTCCTCCGTAATTCTTGGACAAAATTCACAGTATTTTTATGTCCGAATTTTCAAATTGATGACTGATTTTTTTTAAATGTTCGGAACCGAATACTTTAATTTTTCGGAAAATTCAGAACAAAATCACCACCTATATATGGTACACATTATTCTGTGATCGATTTTGTGAAGGTCGCCATACGGATCTTTTTATTTGTCGTGAAATTTTTCTATCTCAGGGAATTATGGAATTTGTTGCTAAAATCGAAATCAATTGTATATGTTTCTGCAAAATTTCCCCCGATCCTAGATCGCCGGATCGGACATATTCTGCACCCCTGTGTAGAAGATGCTTTTAATTTTGTTAATTAATCTTTATATTCCCTTTTTGCTCTGTGGCAGTGTTGTATAACAATAATCGTGATTAAATATTTTAAAATATAAGTTCAATTAAAATTAAAAAAAAATATCTAGTGATTTAATAATTGACAAAGTGTTTCCAAAGATTGTAGTAGACACATGGCATGTGAAAACCTGCGCAAAGAAAAGCACAAATAAAAATGCATACATTTATTTCAAAAGATTTATAAAATGGTGGATACTTCATTGCAAAATTAAAGGAAAACTGAAAATAAATAATGTAGCTGAGTACGTATAACGAAAATAAAATATAAATGCTCTCTGTATTAGTTTGAAAAACAGATAAAAATGAATAAGAATTTTTATTTAAAAATTATAACTTGATATTCTGTTTGCGAGAAAAGCAGGGTTGTTATAAATCATGATTTTTTTTTTTTTTTTAAATCAAAAAAATCTGATTTATTGATTTAAATCTTATTTTTTTTATTTAAATCAGATTTTTTTTTATTAATACTAGATAATGCCCGTCAAGATTTGACGGTAAATAACTTGAATGTTTCATTAGAAAAATTCTTGAATTTTTAATTAGTTGCTTTTAAATTAATTATTGAATGACGAATTTCTATATTGATAAGTTATTCCTATTTCTTTAAGGCGATAGCTGGTGCTGTCAGTCTAACCTATTCAGTGAAGTGAAAGAATTTTAAGTTTATAATTTACAACCAATTATGCTTTCTTTTTATCAGAAATTTATCTAAAAATACCAGGTAGAGAATTTATTTTTACTTGCTATGATCTCTTTTTTTTTTTAATAACAATATTTATTTTCATTTATTCATTTATTAAAACTACACGACCATTAAAAGTTGCCATGAATTTTATTTTTATCCGTCTCATTCTCTAAAAACCTAAATCTGAAACTTGATGCAGCTAACGATTTCTAATATATATTTTTTATTACTTGAATTTTATTTTACATTTTTTAAATACTAAACCTGGATATCAAGGTTATTTCTTTTATAGCTCTCGTACGAATATTTTTCTTTCTTTCCGTTTTATTTTTTACGCAAATGAATGACAAACTTTTCTTTCTGACACACATGCAGTCGACTTCTTGATAATGGTCAGAAAATATAACAAAAATTGTAGATCAGTTCAATTTATTTAATTGATAATTACATGCAAAATATTTTAAATATAAAATCATTATTTTTTCAAAATACAGGGTTCGTACACATTTCTTTAAATAAAAATCAAGTACTTTTAAGGACTTTCAAGGACCAAAACCAAAAAAATTTAAGGACCTTCAAATTAAATAAACTAATAAATTACAACATGCATTTTTTAATAAAGGGTTTCTTTCATTTTTGTAAAAGTTTTAAATATTCAAATGGACGGGAAGGGGGGGGGGGGGGAATTTCACCATGTGGCAGTAGAAATTAAAAATTTTTTAAAATAACATACAACACAAGAAAAAACTAGTCAGATGTGCCAATTCTAAAACTTTCTTCTATCTCATACATGTTAATACTACAAAATTCATTATACCAGAGTGCCAAAATTAAATGGTCTATGCCCCTCATGAGGATTCTAAAGATATGAAATTCTGTGCATTAATTCTTGAGATACGACTATTGTTAAAACAGTGTGTGTCTGAAGAGAGTCACAGACTCGTTTTGTAAAAACATGTTTTTCAGGATATCTGACCCCTAAAACATGTAAATCGGTCGAAAATTTTCCTGAATACGATACTTTCTTATTGTAAAGATAAACAAAGAGGAGAAGCATAATTTTTTCTTATTATTGAGGACGGGGGGGGGGGGTAGTTTAACAGACTTATAATTACCTTACAGTTTAAAAGACTTTAAATTTTGTATGCTTGGTAAGGAGGGGGGAGGGCAGGGAAACGTCAATTTCGGTGGAGTAAAACTGTATGATCGATTATTTATTGTTACAATAAATTAACTAATGGAGCAGAAAAAGTTTTTAAAAAAGCAATGATTTTTAAGATTTTAAACTTTATAAGTTGAGGGGCCAAAGGGACAAGCACATTTTTTTAAATTTTTTAGGGAGGGAGTTTATCAGATGACTTATTTATTTACCTTACTAAAAATTTACAAGAAAAAAAAACTAAGAGGAGTTTTAAAGACTTTAAATTCCATGTGTTCTTTAAGTGTGTGTGGGGAGAAGGGGGGTGCAAAAGGAAAATTCCAATTTCAGGTGGGAAGAGAAATCTTGATTGATTATTTATTGTGGCAATAAAATGACAAAGCAAAAAAAATTTTAATTAAACAGTTTAAGAGTTTTTAAACTTTGAGTATTGTGGGAGAGCAAAGAAAAACGGAGGAAGAAAAATTTTGAGGGTGAAATTCAGATGAAATTTTAGTGAAATGTGATGGCATGAATTGTTACTGAAATTTAGGACAGATTACTTATTCAGTATAAAGTAAGAAATAGAGTACAGGGATGAAAGTGCACTAAAGCCATTTTGTAGCCAGTTTTGTAGCAGTAAAATCTATTTTTGTAGCAGCAAAAATCCGATTTTGGAGCAAATTGAAATTCTAATGCTAATAAAAAAAGAAATTTCAGTATTTTCGCGATCATTTGATGAAATTTGTTTATTTCTCGCGATCTTTTGGCAAAATTCGCATATTTTTCGCGATCTTTTGGCAAAATTCGCGTATTTTTCGCAATCTTCTGCCGAAATTCGCATATTTTCCGCGATCTTTTGAGAAAATCTGCGTATTTTTCACGATCTTTTGACAAAATTCGCATATTTTTCGCAATCTTTTGTTGAAATCAGCTGTTTGCTATTTTTTGACGAAATTAGAGTTTTTTTTTTTAAAATCTTTTGACAAAATTTGCGGTTTTTTGTGACCTTTTGATGAAAGTTGTGGGTTTTTTCGGGATCTTTTAACGAAATTTGCGTTTTTTCACAATCTTTTGACCCTATTTTGTTCGTTTTTAGAAGTAATTGGTAATCCTTTGACAAAATTAACGGGTGTTTTTTCGCTATGGCAAAATTTGCATGTTTATCGAGATCTTTTGATGAAATTCGCATATTTTTGGCAATCTTTTGACGAAATTCGCGTATTTTTAGCAATCTTTTGACGAAATTTGCATATTTTTGGCAATCTTTTGATTAAATTTGCATATTTTTGGCAATCTTTTGATTAAATTTGCATATTTTTGGCAATCTTTTGATTAAATTCGCATATTTTTGGCAATCTTTTGATTAAATTCGCATATTTTTGGCAATCTTGACAAAATTTGCTTATTTTTTGCGATCTTTTAATGAAATTCGCATTTTTTCACAATCTTTTGACCCCGTTTTGTTCGTATTTTGATAAAGTCAGCTATCCTTTGACAAAATACACATTTTTTTCGCGATATTTTGATGAAATTAGTGTGTTTTTTGCGACCTTTTGATGAAATTTGTGGGTCTTTTTCGCCATCTACTTATAATAAAAGCTGAGTGCACGTGACCGACGGAACGATGCCGGTGCGGACCACTCTGGTCTGCGAAACGACCGTAGCTAAACGCCATGTTAGGCTTAATGAAAAACATATCTTAACATATGACAGCTAAATGATAATTTTTTCTACTTGAAATCATGTCTGTTCAGCATATTTTCACTAAAACATGTATATCATATCCATTTATAATGTATTAAGCTCCAAAGTGAAAATAAGCTATTATAAACATCAGATTATTAGATATCAACAAAAGAACACTGTTGCCATTCACAATTTCCGAATATTGAAACAAATGAATGACTCTTTGAGCGCTTCATTAAAAAAAAAATACAGGTTAACTATCTGATTTAGTTCTTAAAATATTTTTAGAAGCTTATTAAAGTCTTTAAATATTTTAATTTTGTTTTAAACCTTCAAAAAGTATTTTTGCAGCCATCTATCGTCAATTAATATAAACAATCGAAGTTTGTTAAAAATACAAGTTAATATTTGCATATAATTAGCATATTAAAATTAATGTGAAATTTTCAGAAATTACATTTCACTTTGCTAATCATTATTCTTATTGTTGCAAAAAAAAAAAATGTGGTGAGTCATTCACGTTGAAGAATCATTCATCAGAATTATCTAAATGCTGCTTTGATGTTTTGAACAACACGCGGTGGATTTGAATTTATTCAATCAAATCAGTTTTTATTTTTGTTTTCTATAGTTTAAGGATCTTTTTAGCGATGCCTGATGAAAATGATGAAACACCGATTGAACGTAGACGGCGATTAGCTAGAGAAAGAAAGTCGAGGTGGCTTGCTCGACAATCACAAGCAACATTAGACCGTATGAGGGAAGAAAATCGCCAACGTCATCGAAGTCAACGAGCTGAGATCAGAGCCAGTCAAGAAATCGAATTGAACCATATAAGGGAAGAAAATCACCAACGTCTTCAAAGTCAACTAGCTGAGATCAGAGCCAGTCAACAAATCGAAAATGAAGCAATTCAAATAGATCACGGACCAGACCAGAGAGCACTGACTGTTTCTGAAACTGAAGGTGATATTGAAAGTCACAGTTGTGGTTCTTTAGACTATCTGCCAATACTGTCAGGCACTTCATTTTCCATCTGAAAGATTAAGTCCTGGAAATTTTAAAAGCTGTTGTCATAAAGGAAAAGTTAAACTTCCTCCACGTCAAACTTTTCCACTTTTTTTGAAAGATATGAGCAACCCAAATTCACCAGACTACAGAAATTTTCATGAAAATATACGCTGTTACAATAGCGCTATTTTTTTGCTTCAATGGGTGCAAAATTAGCTGCAAATGTTCCAGGTCGTGAACCTTACTGTTTTCGGGTGCAAGGACAAATCTATCATGTCACTTCACACTTACACCCTCAAGAAGGTGAACAAAGGAAATTTGCTCAATTATATGTGCTTAATACAAGTAAGGCTGTTCAAGAACTCTTAAACATTCCTCAAAATGAAAAGTGTTTACGTCATATTTTGAGGCAGTTAGATCTCATGATGCAGGAAATAAACCCATTTGCTCAAGCTTACAAAATGTTATATGAAATTGAAAGACAGAGTCATGAACAAGCAGCGAGAGATAATCTACCAGTACCAAATGTTCACATGTTCTTGCGTAGAGATAGGCACTCAGATCAAAGACGATACAATTTGCCGACAGCAAATGAAGTTGCATGGTATTCCAAAATGAAGATGGAGAACCACCATTTGAAAGAGATATCAGAATTTATCCTCGCACTCCTGAGCACAGCACTAATAATTTTGTTCCTTTAAATATTTTGAGTCCAAACTTGGATCTTATGACATATGCAATTTTTTATCCACATGATGAAGCTGGCTGGCAACCAAATTTGGTGCTTGATCGCTATCCTGGATCTGCTGAAGGTTTACGAAAAAACGTATCAATGCTTCAGTATAAAGTGGCACAAACTGCCATTAGACGTGGTGAATTCAACCCTATTTTGTATGGAGGGCTCAACAACTTACTCAACAGTGGGTTATTGATTCATACCTTCAAGTTGAAGCAAACAATCTAAATTTTGTCAGGCAGCAACAATCAAAATTACGATGTGAAGAGTATGCTGGACTTGTGGATTACGTTTGTCAAGCAGCAGCAAATGCAAATTTGCCAGCTGGAAGAGCTATTATACTTTTCAAGGCTCCCCTCGAAACATGCGTGAAAGGTATCATGATGCCATGGCAATTGTTACAAAATTTGGCAAACCAGACATTTTTTGTACTTTTACATGTAATCCCAAGTGGCCTGAAATTTTGAATCACTTGCCTGATGGACAAACATCATCTGACAGACCAGATTTAGTAGCACGCGTGTTTCATATAAAATTACATGCACTATTAAATGATATCACAAAAGGGGAACTCTTTGGAAAATGTCTTGCATACGTATATACAATTGAGTTTCAAAAACGTGGACTACCCCATGCTCATATTCTTTTGATCCTTGCACAGGAATTCAAATTCCATGATGCTTCACAGATTGATAGAGTCATAGTGGCAGAGCTTTCAGTTCATCACCCTCGATTACATGAAATTGTTTCGAGGGCAATGATACATGGCCCATGTGGAACTCTTAACCCAAAATCACCTTGCATGGAAAACGGTAACTGTAGCAAGAATTTTCCAAAAACATTCCAGCCTGAAACTCGAGTCAATGTTGATGGTTACCCATTTTATCAACGCCGTGAAGATAATAGTGTAATTATTAATGGAATACCTGTTGATAATCGTTGGGTTGTGCCGTACAATCCTACACTCTTGCTTAAGTACGACTCTCACATTAACATAGAAGCATGCACCAGTATCAAATCTGTAAAATATATTTACAAGTATATTTATAAAGGTTATGATTCAGCTAATGTTGTCATTCATGAAAACAACAATCAACATGAATTTCTACATGATGAAATTTCAAATCATGTGAATGCCAGGTATGTTAGTGCACCTGAGGCAATGTGGCGTCTCCTTGAATTCAAAATGCATAATAAATCACATTCTATAATAAGACTTGCCATCCATCTGCCACATCAACAGATGGTTTACTTTCAACAAGGTACGGAAAATGCAGCACTTAATCAAAATCGTGACACTACTCTCACAGCTTGGTTTAAATTAAATATTTCAGATCCAAATGCAAGACAATACCTATATGCAGAAATACCTCTTCATTATGTGTTCGAAAAAGGTGTTTGGAAACCACGACAACGTGGAGAGGAAAAAATTTTGGCTAGAATGTATTCTGTTTCTCCAAAAGACATCGAGCGTTACTGCCTTCGTCTACTTTTGCTCAAAATTCCTGGAGCAGCTAGCTTTGAGGACTTGCGAACTTTCGAGGGCGTTATCTTGCCCACATTCCTTGAAGCAGCCCGTCAAAGGCAGCTTTTGGCTGATGATCAGGAATGGGACAGATGTTTATCAGAAGCCTGCGTTTTTCAAATGCCTGCACAGCTCAGGCAAGTATTTGCCTTCATTTGTCTTTTTTGTAATCCATCAAATCCTCTTGAATTATGGGAAAAATTTAACGATTCTTTGTGTGAGGATTTTAGGATGAATTTCAATGATTTTATGGCACAACAACATGCTTTACACAGTATTCAAGCAATATTCAGGAGCCATGGTGTTACCTTAAGTACATTTAATTTGCCAACACCCAGTCCACTGGATTATCAAGATCCAGTTTTAGTTTATAACCACATTAGTGAAGCCTCTGATGCTATTGAAAAAATTGCATCTTTGAACTTGCAGCAAAAAGAAGCTTTTTCAAAAATCATACAAACAATTGACAATGAGCAAATAACTCCACGATGTTTCTATTTGGATGGTCCAGGTGGATCAGGTAAGACATATGTATATAATACTCTTTTGGCCTTTATACGGGGACGTGGTGAAATTGTTCTTCCTTATGCCACCACTGGTATTGCTGCCATTTTGTTAAAAGGAGGAAGGACCGTTCGTAGTGGATTTAAACTACCGGTTCCAATATTGGAAACTTCAACATCTTCAATGCGTCTCACATCAGATGAAGCAGTAACTATCCGTCAAGCAAAGATCATCATTATTGATGAAGCTACAATGATGACAGTTCATGCTTTACGTTGCATAGATGCTCTGTTAAAAGAGCTAATGGGAAATGAAAAACCATTTGGCAATAAAGTTATGTTGTTGGGAGGTGATTTTCGTCAAACATTGCCAGTCGTTACACGCGGTACAAAAACTCATATAATTGAAGTTTGTATTAAATCAAGTCCACTTTGGGAACATTTTTTTCATTTGAAACTGTCACAAAATATGCGTTCTGAAGGTCAAAATGAGTTCAACCAATGGCTGTTAGATATTGGTGAAGGAAAAACTTTATCTGTTCAAAATTTACCATGTGATATCATACAAATTCTCTCTAACATGCTATGTACTGGTTCAATCGTTGCAGAAATGTATGGAAATGAAATTGATACAAACTACATTCAGGAACTTTCCTCAAAAATTATTTTGACCACTACTAACAAGGATGCAATGAAATTGAACAATGAAGTTATGAATCTTCTTCCTGGAGCCGCATCTGAATTTTACAGTGCAGATTCATTCGAGTCAGATTTATCAGAAGGTGAGAAACTTTTCGCAGGAATTTTTGAATGAACAAACTCCTCTGGAATGCCTCCCCATAAATTAATATTAAAAGTTGGTGCTATTGTGATGCTTCTTAGGAACATGAATCCTAAAAATGGTTTGTGCAATGGCACCAGGTTAATTAATCGAGGCCTATATCAACATTTCCTGGATTGTGAGATCTTAACTGGTGCTAATAAAAATGATAGAGTCTTTATACCAAGAATTGACCTTACACCAAGTGATACAAATCTTCCATTTAAACTTATCCGGAGGCAGTTTCCTATTATTATTGCTTTTGCAATGACTATCAATAAATCGCAGGGACAAACATTCAACAGTGTTGGTCTACATTTAGAGGAGCCAGTCTTTTCGCATGGTTAACTTTATGTTGGACTATCACGATGCAAAGAACAAAATAAAAGTATCCATCCGTAATACAAATCTGCAAGGGCAACTTTTGTCAGATAATAGGGTGTTCACAAAAAATATAGTTTTTCCAGAGATTCTTTTCTAGAAAAAATACTTACCCCAATAATTCACATGACTAAATAGCTCTATGGTGTTAGTATCTGTTGTATTATTAATGAAAAAAGTGTTTTAATTGCATCTAATTTTCTGTTGTATTTGAAGGGCTCCCTCTCGAAGCTTATATTCTCAAGGCGAAATGATTTTGCTTTATGCTTCTACTGGTATTGCTGCCATTTTGTATGTCATTTTTGAATGGGGGATTATATATTATATTCTTGAAGCAACTTCACAATATGTTTCTTATTATTTTTGCGAAAAACTACATTACAAGCATACAATTTGCTGTGTTATTTGATGTGTTAGAATTTTGATTTTGTTTAATATTGCTGCTGAACTGTACACTAAAAGGTAAATTCTTTTTTTTTCTAACCTGTATTGTGTAAAATATAAACTTTGTCTGATAGTAGAGTGTTTACAAAATATATATATTTTTTAGAAAACTTTATTGTACTACTAATGGAATAAGTGCTTTAATTGCATGTAATTTCTGTAATTTATGAATTATTGCATATATTATACATTGATATTCGAATAACTTTTTACAGATCAGTTTTAAATTCATATGCTTAAAAAATGAGATTCTTACAACTACTCGGTATTGGCTCAGTACTCGGCCAAAATTTGGCCATTTAACGAGTACTTGGTATGCCTCTATAAAAAATCAATTGGTTTAAACCGTGCCAACCCTGTTAATCCATCAGCTTAAAAAGAAATGTTGAGCTTAAAAAATAGCTGAAATTTACTTTAAGTCTCTAGATTTATGATATTTGTTGCATAATTTTATTATATTTTCTTTATAAACGGAAATTTTACTTATTTTATGGCATATTGTTATTTCTTATGATAGTAGGCTTAGTCTAGCATTGTTAAATCATAGTAAATTTTAATTTGCTGCAAGCACAGAAAATTTTACTTCTGTGGTCAACACTAATTATGTTAAGTCCACATTCATTGTTGTACAATTTTGTGATTTTTGACACTTTTTTCCTACTGTGAATTAAGAAACTAATATTCTCAGGCTGAAATAATTCTGCTTCATACTACTGGCATTGCTGCCATTTTGTTGTGTCATTTATGGGGAGTTATATACTGGATTCTTGAAGTATTCAACTTCGCAATATGTTTGTCATGTTATTTTTGGTAAAAACCACATTATATTCATAAGTGTACAATTTGCTATCTTATTTTATGTGCTATCATTTTGAATTTGTTTAACATTGATGTTGAACTTTACACTAAAAGGCAAATTCTTCTTTCTCTAACTTATATAGTATTATGTAAAATGTGTATATTTTTTTTTTATCTTTCTTTATTAGAAAAATGTCTTTTTTCAGTCATTTTTGATGAACTGCTCTCTTACTTTGAATTGAGTAGCTAATATTCATAAACATACAATTTTCTGTCACTTTTTATGTATCTTTCTGCTTTATATTTGCTTTTTATTATACTGGAAAATATTGTTCTTCAAGAAATGCTAAAATATATACTCTATGATACTAGGGGCACACAACCTTTTTATGAGAAGGTCCATGTATGAAAATGTCTGGGTTGTTGAAGGCCACATCAATAACACAGAGAAAATTCTCTTTTTTTTGGGGGGGGGGGGGGGGGGGGGGGGGGGGAGGGGGGGGGAGGGGGGGAGGAATCTGTGGCCTATAATCAAATGAAAAACATGATTTCAAAGGGAAGGCAGTTTTTCATCACCCATTCGACAACATTTGAGATTTTTCTACACCCAATCAACAAATCTTGAGAATTTCATGTGCCTGATCAACGAAATTTGTGTTTTCTCAAGCGCACGATTGGCGAAATTCACGTTTTTTTCTGCGTGCAATTGGAGATTGTGACTTCTCCGGGCTCGATCAATGAAACTCGCGATTCCTCCTGGCCCAATTGACGATGTTTGCAATATTTTTTAAATTGTGACTGACAAAATTCTCAGCTTGGGAATTTCCTATGTGGATATCTATGGTATTGGCTGGTCGATTCACGGAATTCGTGATTTTTAACTGACTGTGATGAAACTTGCAATTTTTTCACGAGACAAAATGTCAAAATTCATGATTTTTTTCTGCCATTCATGACAAAAATTGCAATTTTTTCCAGTTATAAATTTAAGAAATTCATTCGTGGACCACAAGTTGTGCATCTCTACTATACTATCATACTATTAACCTAGACAATAATTTAAAACTAACAAAATTGTAATGTTTTGTGCAATCGTTAAACCACTTCAGAATCTTGATTTGATTTTGTTTATGTAACATAATGATTAGCAATGTGATGTGTCAAGTTCTTTAAAAACTCATTGATAACACTTTTTTTACAGAAAATTTCACACATGGATTATTTTGTTTAATATTTAATTTGAATGTTTTGTCATTGAACCATCTGAAAAATGGATTATTTAGTCAATATCCTGTCATTTTTGACGGGGGTATATACTAGTCTTTTAATAAAATTAGCGTTTTTATGATTTTTTGACCGTGTTTAGTTCGTTTTTTGACGCAATTAGCGATCCTTTGGCAAAATTCGCGATCTTCCAACAAAATTTTCGTGTTTTTCACGATGTTTTGACGAAATTTTCACGTTTTTCACAAGGTTTTGACAAAATTTTTGCTTTTATCACGATCTTTTGACGAAATTTTCACGTTTTTTGCAATCTTTTGACACAATTTGCGTGTTTTTTGCAATCTTTTGACGAAATTTGCGTGTTTTTCACGATCTTTTGACGAAATCACGTTTTGTGCGATCTTTTGACGAAACTTATGGTTTTTTACGACCTTTTGATGAAATTTGCGGGGTTTTTTCGCCATCTTTTAAACAAAATTATCGTTTTTATGATCTTTTGACTACATTTTGTTCGTTCTTGACAAAATTAGCGATCCTTTGACAAAATTCACGTTTTTTTCGTGATCATTTGACAAACATCGTGTTTTTCGAGATCTTTTGACCGCGGTTTATTGCTTTTTTAACGCAATTAGCGAACTAGTAAAAGGTTAAAAATGGATTTTTTTTTTAATTTCTCGGATCGACGAAATCTTGTTAAATTTCATCTTGGCACTAAGTACGTTTTGGCACAGGTTTGGCGCAAAATGGAAAAAAAATAGCTGTTTTGTCTTGGCACAGTAAAGCGACTTTGGCTTTGTCTGGCGCAGGTCTTACATCCCTGACAGAAGAAAAAGGTTTAAAAAAATGAAGTTTTTAACTTTGATATTACGAAAGGGTAAGTGAAATTTCAGAAGAAGGGTAGGCAAGGTGGGATTAAGATTTTTTTAAAATCAGAAATTAAAAGAAATGCAGAAGAGTTTCACCTTTGATTAAGAATTAATATGAGAGTAAAATTAAGCACTTTTAAGGACTTTTTTCAGATTTTGCATGAAAATAAGTACTTTTAAGTACCAAAAATTTCCTTTGAAAAATGTAAGCACTTTTAAGGACTTTCAAGGACCGTACGAACCCTGAAATATTATTGAGTGTTAAATTTTATTTAAATATAAAGCATTCAAATAATAATAATAAATTAAAAATCCTGTAACTTCTCTTCCTAATAAAATATGTCATTATTGAAATGAATTATCGACAAAAATATTACACATTTTGCCAGGCTTGGGTTCGAACATTCATCTTCTACAAAAACTCAGAGTCTTAAACTGCTGCCTTAATCCACTATGCTAGCAGGAACTTGTTTTCCTTCCTTCTAAATTGAAGAGGTTCGAAACACAGTTGACGCATACGCAGTTGTCTCGAATTTGAGTTTTGATTTTATAGAAATAGTTTTGCGTTTTAATATTTGTGATACCTTATTTTTTTAAAGAAGAAGCTACAACTTAACATGCTAGTTTCCCAATCTTCATGTGTAACTATTGGTAATTCACCAACCATAACTTTTAGCTTCAAATCACTGTGTTTATCTTCAGCGTGTAATATGATCAAAACAATGTGACACCCCCGAAATAAGCCGTATCTAGCTCTTACTATCGACACAATAAATTTCTGAATAGTTAATAATGCTGAAAGAGCCAAATAATATTAACTTTGTGAAAGAAATAAAAGCTTGTTTACAGTAAGATCGAATAGCAGACGAACTTAAAATAACTTCTGACTGTGATATGATATTTCAACTAAGCGAGCATCTTTGCACATATACAGCTCGTCACTCCAAAGGCATGAAAAGTAATAACCAAAAGGTTAATTACTTCTGAAAGTCATTAAACTGAGAGTTAATATGCAAATGGAAACATTTGCTGACTCTGTTCACCCAGAAACCTGTTAACTGAAGCTAGTGAAATAAAACAATATAAAGCTATCTGCAAAAGAATATTTAAATAAAAACCAAGCCATTTTATAACAAATAACAATTTTATTAAAACATATTTAGATCATAACAAAGATAAAATTAAATACCATAAAATAAGTCTTTCCATCACATAGCATAAGTTCTCTTATGACTCTATATCAATATGAACTAGAGCACCAAGAAAGTAAAAATTATTTAAAAAAATATATATATTTTTAACTTTATACTAATGAATGTAATTAAAACAATTGACTTGACTTTTAAGTTTACTTTAATCAAAAAGACAACTTTATTTAAACTGATAAAAAGAAATAAAGTTTAGTTCCAAAAAGGTATTTATATCAAAAGCAAAAATATAGATTTATATTTCAATTAACTATTTAGAAAAATAAACTTGGTCCAGTTCAACTGAAATTAATATATTAACTACTGACGTTTAAGAAACAGAATAATTTAAGAAAAAGATTATATTAATTAACTTCTATTTCTATAAAAGATTTTCCAAAAAAGTCAAGCACAACTTAATAATGAAAATAGCTTAACTGACAATTCCAGACACCCTTAACTGCCACTAAAAAGCGTACTGAAAATACAGAAGCATGACAATCAACTGAAGTTGATGTTGAATGAAATCCCGGACTGCAGCAAGCCTAATGGAAACTCCCTAGCGGATACCGGCTGATAGTTTCCCAAGGAATTACAATTACCCCGACACTACTAACCATAACAGTTCCAATTACTCCATGCGATAATCCGCTGTTGTGGCAGTATCGGACCATTCCTATCATGACCTAGCAGCAGTATCGAGACAGGATAAACCCTGGTCTCTTAGAAACCATATCACAACCCTACAGTCCATTCCTCCATTAAAAAAAGTAAAGTTGGCTAGATTAATATTAACAGATAAGCCAGAATAATATCTGGACCAAAAAAGTACTTTAAAAGAAGAGAAGATGCAAACTGTAAATGAAATTAATCTATTTCAAACCAATGGAAATAAGAAGAGTAAAAGAAATAAATATCTGAAACACATGGTGGGTAGCTGGTTCTCCTCCCGGTGTCAACACACCATCACATCTCGTTCCATAACACCTCTAGGTATCTTCTTAAAACAACCGAGGGTACACGAGAGTTCTGTTAAAAATATAAACACCACGGGAAGAAAACTATTTTCACAGCACAGCAGCCAATAACACGAAACAGGACCACGAGTAACACCTGCTTCACACTTAGTTATCCAAAAGATGACTAAATAATTTTCGGAGATAAAACGTCCTTAATATTCTCTACTTCATTAAAAAGAAATAAAAGCAATGTTAAAATCATTTAAAAGAAACGACAACACTTTGCCCAGCCAACAAGCACCTGCACTGAGACACGAACGAGACAAGCTATAAATAGCATTCCCCGTCTGCCGATAACGCCCCCACATGACTTCCGATAACCTGGTCTATGTTACTTCAGACATCTAACAATTCGGAAAAACTGACCAGTGAACGGACACGAGGTAGAGTAACATCACGATGGAGAGGTCACGCCATCTGCCGATAGCCGTTCCAACTACTTTAGTCTGCGAGCTGAACTTGCATCGTGATGTTGATATTGGCAAAAGCAAAAGATGAAGTTGTATGCTGGAAAAACATCGTAGTAATGGATGAACATATGTACGTCTCTAAAGGAGTTTATGCATAGATGAAATAAGGTAAAGTAAAGAAGTAATATTTATTAGAAACGTATTTAAACACTGAAAATAAAAATAAATGAATGTGTTTAAATATAAGACTTAAAGTATTAAAAACTTATATAATTAAAGTATGTAGCCGGAGTTATATAGAATTAACTGCAAACTAAGATAGAGAATATTAAATGGAGTTTAATGTACTAGGCTGGATAAAAGGCTAAATGAGAAAGGTAAGTGGAATAACAACACAGTGATGTCGCGGACGTGCTGTAGCGCGTACATTACGCGAAAAATCGGAGACGGGACACAAAAAAATAGCTCTTACGAGTCCCACGGGACGCGTAATTTCGTCAAAAAAATCGCAGAAAAAAGCTGATTTTCGTCAAAGAATCGCGACAAAAAGCGCAAATTTCATCAAAATATCGCAAAAAAAAAAAAAAAAAACGCGATTTTCGTAAAAAAGCCACGAAAAAATAACGTATTTCGTCAAAGGATCACGAAAAAATAGCGAATTTCGTCAAAAAATCGCGACAAAAAGTGCAAATTTCATCAAAATATCGCAAAAAAAAAAAAAAAAAAAAAAAAAAAAAAAAAGCAATTCTCGTAAAAAGGCCACGAAAAAATAGCGTATTTCGTCGAAAAATCGCGGAATAAAGCCGAATTTCGTCAAAGGATCTCGAAAAAAGATCACATTTCGTCTAAGTATTGCGGAAAAAACACGATTTTCGTAACAGGTTGGCGAAAAAATAGCAAATTTCGTCAAAGGATCGCGGAAAAAACGCGAATTTAGTCAAAACAACCAAAGTACCAAAAAAGATGTGCAAATCAAACTTCTAGGGAGAATATTCATAAAATGGGATTTAATTTCTTTTTTTATTTATGATATTCTTAAAAATACAGCATGATTTCAGTGTACTTTGATAATGTTTTCAGGGGGTGGACCAGTGAAACCCCCCCCCCCCCCCCCCACCTTCTTACTGTATTGAAATATCTCCCACCTTTTGAAGATTTATGATTTGATGCTTATGATTTAGATGTGAATTTCCCTTCCAAGGAAAATGTCTGATTTCAACGCAGATCTATGCTGACCAGGGTTCGTTGGTATATATCATGATATATATCTTGATATATATCCGATATTTATTTTTAAAATATCAAGATTTTTGATATTTTCGATATTTTCAAATTCTTGATATTTATTTTCAAAATATCACCATGTGAGATAATTTTGATATTTTCCACATTCAAAGCAAGTGTAAATGAAATTTCCACATGTTATTGACTATATCATTCTGTTAGATATTTACTTTTGCCTTTGGCAGTAACTTTTTTAGGAAAAGAAGAAAACAAATCTTTTCCAAGCTTTATGTTTGAAACTTTTATTTTTAAATGTAGAACTAATAATTATGTTAGACAGTTAATTCAGAACAGCCATTGAAAGAGAAAATGTAATTTTGATAATTCTTTATATATAGCCAGAGTTCGTCGATATATATCAATGGATATATATCCAATATTTATTTTCAAAATATCAAGATTTTTGATATTTTCATATTACTTGATATTTATTTTCAATATATCAAGATGTTTAATATTTTCTGCATTTGATATTTATTTTCAAAATATGAATGTGTGCAAGATATTTTTGATATTTTCAGTCGTAATTCATAATATTTCAATGTAAATGAAATAAATTTTCAACTGTTATTGACTATGAATCTGTAGATAAAGAACTTTTGTCTCTTCTGGATGTGACTTTTTTAGCCAAAAAAGAAAATAAATATATTTTTGAAGCTTTTATTTTTAAAATGTTGAACTAATAATTATGTGGGACATAATTCAGAACAACCATTGAAAGATTAATTGACTAACTTAAATAAGCAGTTATATACAGTTTCATTAGAGGGCGATTCCGTGGCGAGTGTCACACACATAACGCTGGCTTTAATTTGCATTTATTCAATTATTTATTAAATTTTAATGTTAATTCTGATTTTAAGTGGTATGGTAAATAAGTTATTAGCATATTTTTAAATTTAAATGTGTGGCAATAAAACTCACAGAAGTATATCATTTAATTTCATTACTCAAAATGTGCTTTTTTTCTATTTCAGAAAAAAAGCACATTTTGAGTATGAAATTAAATGATATATTTCTGTAAGTTTTACTTACACACATTTAAACTAAAAAATATGTTAATAACTTATTTACCATACCACCTAAAATCAGAATTAACATTAAAATATAAATTGAATAAATGCAAATGAAAGCCTGCGTTACGTGTGTGACTCTCCGCATGGAATCGCCCTAGAAAGGAATCTTTTCTCATGTTTTGGTCCAGTTTAGTTTAAACTATACAACATGTTAGAAAATACGAAATAAGATATTTTATACTTACATTTATGTTAAAATTTTTCAATTAAAGAACTTTTTTGTATTTAAAATTTTTGATTTTTTTTATACTTGACCTTGATACTAAATCCTATAGTTTTTTTTTTTTTTTTTTTTTAAAGCAAATTGTTACTGTTTTTAATTAGTTCATCTTCAATTTTGTTCTAACTGAAAAAATAAATAAAAATAAAAATAAAAAAAATAAAGAAAAAGAAAAATGCATTTTTAGAATATTCTTTGATTAAGTTTTCATGTTAAGTGCAATATATTTTAGTTTCTAATCTATATTATGCTTGAAAACATTTATTATCAGCGGTAAGTTGGCTGCTTTGAAAATATTGGATATATATCAAAATATCGGATATTTTTGATATTTTCGAAAATATCATGATATTTACGAACCCTGATGCTGACAAATAATTCAATGGGAAGTGCAATGAAAGCACCTATTATTCGGCAAAAAGTACCCCTTTACTTAACATAACTATTCTTTTTTTCAGCAAAAATATATTTTTCCATAAACCCATCTTGCCTCTTTTTAAAAGAAATGCGAACATTAGTAATACTTGTTAGTGGAACTTGATATCTTCTACTCTCAAATAAGCATTATTTTACAATTAAAATTGTATCTTACATTTTTACTTGTAAAAAAATAAAAAAAAATTCTCTTAATATTTTTTTTAAATATCTTATTAGAGTGCAAATAATACTGGTTTTAATTCATTATTTAATTATTATTAAAACAATAATTAATGCATTTATTTTATCTTTTCCAAATAAACAAGTTTCATTTATTCCTCTAAAATATGAATTATTATTGATGGGGACCCGCTTTTGTAAAAAAGGGACCCAGGATTTTTCAAGTACAGCGACATCACTGACAAGAATAGGGAAAAATAGTACTATATTTTTCCTGTCAAGGCAGACTTGTACTCATATAATGCGCATGCGCAACTGTAAATTTTAATTTAAAATTACGGCTAATTAATAAAATATTTGAACAAACGAATGTACGATAACAAATCTGTGGCCAAATATCTTTCATTTAAAAAAAGATCGGTGTAATTTGATGCAGTAGTTTCTTCTCACGCCTCACGGACTGTCGAAAGAAAACGCTTAGCATTTTAAATGTATAGATTATTTATGCACTTATTTATGTACGTGCATATATTTATTTGTTTTTCCTGTATAGCTTTACACATTTAAATTAATTTCATTACATTTCCTAGATAAGAATTCAAGATATTTTAAATAAAAACTAAAAATTTTTGCAAACAAATTTAAAATATCCACTTAAAACTTAAACTTTTATTATTCTACTATTAAATTTAAATTGTTATACATATATCTATGCATGTTCTGTATATAAATTTCTAGTTAATTTAAAGTTATTTATTTTTCATTAATATATATAATATATAAACATATAATAAATGTAACAAAAAATTTTAAATGTATATATGTGTACTCCATTGCTGATTCAGATTCACGAATCTTTATCACATAGGCTGTAAGTTTCTTTGTGTTTTACATTCTAGCCATAATCCCCATCATTTTATCACTATGCTGTTTGCATATTGCTATTACACCTTTTCCAAAAATAGTATTTTCTTCTGTAAAATAA
Source organism: Maratus speciosus (assembly GCA_963932465.1). Taxonomy (NCBI): domain Eukaryota; kingdom Metazoa; phylum Arthropoda; class Arachnida; order Araneae; family Salticidae; genus Maratus; species Maratus speciosus. The sequence goes on along the minus strand of OZ010788.1, from coordinate 79,081,104 downwards.
AGCCACACTGAAACTTTTTTTTCTGCAAACCATTTTTCTTATGTATCAACAAATACAAAAGCCCTCTGTAACCATACCTAGTATTAGTAAATGACATTACTGTTTAAACTTTTGATTCACATTATACTATACTAATTGAATGATTGACAAAATAGTTAAAATAATCACATAACTGAAAGCCTATCAATTTCCAGTCTTATCTCCCCAGCTGTTGACAATTTCAACAATCAATGATGCTTACTGGACAGTTGGTATAACTGCTTAGCTTAAGAATAACAGGGATTTGTTTAGGGAAAATAGTGTTGACTCTAAGCCGCTTTAGCAGGGCGCAGCACCCGGCGGCCCTTTTTATTTCTTTTTTGCACCTGGTGGTCTTTTAAACCCTTCTGATGCGCCCGGCTGCCCCTTTTAACACTTCTTACGTGCCCTGTGGCCGTGGCAATTCAATTGATCCCGGGAAAATATCGCAAATTCTAGGGGACTCTAAACAAACCAGTTCAAAATATTTTTTGAGAACAAGGTACAAGTGTGCTTTTTTTTAAAACTAGTTTTCCCTTTTTGAAAAAATGTACCCCTTTTCAGAATAGTGTTTCCTTTTTGAAAAATGTATCCTTTTTTTAGAATAGTGTTCCCTTTTTGAAAAATGTACTTTCTTCTATCTTTACAAGAAGAAAGTATTGGATTCATGAAAATTTTTGAATTCTGGTTTTCGACGGATTTACACGTTTTAGAGGTCAGAGAACCCGAAAAACATTTTTTTACAAAATGTCTGTCTGTGTGTGTGACACAAATTTTGTGGGCGCTCTGACTCTAAGCCGCTTTAGCAGGGCGCAGCACCCGGCGGCCCTTTTTATTTCTTTTTTGCACCTGGTGGTCTTTTAAACCCTTCTGATGCGCCCGGCTGCCCCTTTTAACACTTCTTACGTGCCCTGTGGCCGTGGCAATTCAATTGATCCCGGGAAAATATCGCAAATTCTAGGGGACTCTAAACAAACCAGTTCAAAATATTTTTTGAGAACAAGGTACAAGTGTGCTTTTTTTTAAAACTAGTTTTCCCTTTTTGAAAAAATGTACCCCTTTTCAGAATAGTGTTTCCTTTTTGAAAAATGTATCCTTTTTTTAGAATAGTGTTCCCTTTTTGAAAAATGTACTTTCTTCTATCTTTACAAGAAGAAAGTATTGGATTCATGAAAATTTTTGAATTCTGGTTTTCGACGGATTTACACGTTTTAGAGGTCAGAGAACCCGAAAAACATTTTTTTACAAAATGTCTGTCTGTGTGTGTGACACAAATTTTGTGGGCGCTCTATCTCAAGAACTAATGCAAGGAATTTAATAAAAATTCATATTCAATTAGTCCCTGATACAAATTGATGCTGGTTAGTTTTTGGTGGAAATCGCTCAATAAGTGGCGCTGCTATGCTGCATTTTTTACGATTTCCGCAATGGCTCTATCTCAAGAACTAATACACGGATTTTCATCAAACTTCAGATTTAGTTAGTCCTTGATATGACTTGATGCTGATTAGGTGTTGGTGTAAATCGCTCAACAGGTGGCGCTGCTATGCTGCATTTTTTATGATTTCCGCAATGGATCTATCTCAAGAACTAATGCACGGATTTTCATGAAACTTCAGATTCAGTTAGTCCTTGATGTGACTTGATGCGGATTACGTGTTGGTGTAAATCGCTCAACAGGTGGCGCTGCTGTGCTGCATTTTGCACGATTCCTGCAATAGCTCTATCTCAAAAACTAATGCACGAATTTTCATCTAACTTCAGATTTAGTTAGATGTTAACACAAGTTGTTGCTGATTAGCTTTTGGTGTTAATCGTCTAATAGGTGGCGCTGCTATACTGGCATTTTCATGATTTTCGCAATAACTATCTCAAAAACTAATGCACGGATTTTCCCCAAACTTTAGATTCAGTTAGACTTTGACGTAAGTGGTTGCTTGGTAGTTTTGTTTAACATAGGTTTTGCTGTAAAGCACCCAATAGGTGGGGCTGCTAGGCTGAATTTTGCTGTATTTACACGATTTCGTAGATAGCCATATCTCAAGAACTAATGCACGGAATTTCATATCTATAGAATCCTCATGATGGTCATAGATTGCCGTTTAATTTTTGTAGTATGATAGCTAATTTTCAAGTATTAACATACATGAGATAGAAGAAAGTTTTGGGATTGGTATATCCGACTAGTTAGAATAGTGTTCCCTTTTTGAAAAATTCTCTCCCAGCGGCCCTTATTTTCTAGAGTCAACACTTTTGGGTCTTTTAAAGGGACTTTTTACAATTTTTTAAATATTTAGACTGGGCCCTTTACGTAAATTTTCATCTTAAAACAGGGCCCTTCACAAAATTCTTTATCTTCAAAATAGACCTTTCCGTAATTTTTTTCTGTCGTAGACTTAAACTTTCACAAATTATTTTAAAATAAAACTTTAACCTGTCACAAAACAGTTGAAGTCAATAAAGTATCTATTACATACTCTTTTTATATATATATAAATAAACGATCTTGTTAAAAACATAAACAAGAACCTATATATAAGGATTTTTTCAAATTCACAAAATTTTGATTAGATTTTTCAATAAAAACCTTCACAAAAACAGGAATCTTGGGCAGACCCATGAATAATGTACAGTAATATTCCTTATATTTTCAATTGAAGTAAGCAATGAAGCCTAAGAAAAGTAAGGAAAAAGGGATTAGCCACAGCCAGTGATGTAAAATACCCAGGTATTTATTTTCAAGGGTAAATACCCAAGTAAATACCCATTTTGGGTATTTACCTGGGTATTTATTCTTCAATTAAATATAGCTGTGGAAAAAAAAAACTTAAATTCTGTTAGTTATGATGGATTACTGAAAAAGAATGAAAAATTAAGAGCTTTAGGCTTCTTATAACTCTCACATTTTAAAGAAACTCGACATTTTACATTAAAATACTGAATTTAAATGTTTTTTTTTTTTTTTTTTTTAATAATTAAAATGAAGATTGTAAAAAAGTAATGTATTTATTCAGAAGAATTTTATTAAAAATAAGATTTTAATTAAATTTGTGTAAATGTTGCTCATGATTTGTGCAATACTGCTACAGCTAATGTAATAGTACTACATATGTTACTCGAGAGCTATCTAATTTCATATGATGGTCAATTTCATAAATAAATAATATGCCTATATCTGACGGTTTTAAGCTGCAGTCGGTCAAAGTAAAGAATTATTGAAAAAATGACCTCATGCATTTTACTCACCACATTTTCCCAGAAAACAACTAAAATAAACATGCGATAGGAAATTATGTATTCTTTCATGTTATATAACAAGTTGGAAATTGCTCGTCAAACGTGGCAAATGAGGTGCGTTCGTACTATAACTAGTTTTATAATTATTTTTTGCACCCCATATTGTACTGAATGTATACTTTTTTGCACTTCATAAAGCGCATAGTCTGATACATCATTAAAATGCACTTCCAATAATTTTTTCCCATTCCCCGTAATGTAACGGAACACTTTTGACTGTCCCTGTAATTAAACTATACATCCGATTTTCCTAAAATTTGAAATAGCTCAACAAAACTTTGCAACAATTATATCTTTAAAATTTCAGACCATTCGGAAGGCTGTAATATCATTAAAATGCACTTGCAATAATTTTTCCCATTGGCCGTAATGTAAAGAAAAACTTTTGACTGTCCCTGTAATTAAACTATGCATCCAATTTTCCTAAAATTTGAAATGGCTCGACAAAATTTTGCAACAGTTATATCTTTAAAATTTCAGATCATTCGGAAGGCTGTAATATCATTAAAATGCACTTGCAATAATTTTTCCCATTGGCCGTAATGTAAAGAAAAACTTTTGACTGTCCCTGTAATTAAACTATACATCCGATTTTCATAAAATTTGAAATGGCTCGACAAAATTTTGCAACAATCATATATTTGAAATTTCAGACCATTCGGTTGGGTAGTTTTTGCTCTGTTACATGCGGACAGACGGACGGACGGACAGACGGACGGACGGACTGAACGACGACTATAGGTGCTACGTATTTATATAATTACGAACGCACCTAAAAAGAAGCTCAAGGCTCATCTGCATACTGAAATTCTACCAAACTCTGATATTTTCAACACAAACACAATAACTTTGACATCAAATGTGGCTTTGTCCTTAAATTTTGCTGTAGGCAGAGTTGTATAACATAGACGCACACGTGCACGCCGTGCGCGGAAAATTTTCTGCAAAAGTCGGAACTTTGTGAAAAATTTTTTTTGGGAAAAAAAAAAAAATAACGCAATTTTTGTTCTTTTAACTTTTTTTTTTTTTTTAAATACCAAAATGTTAAAAACATTCCCCAATTTTATGTACAATTCATTTATTGTTTGCCAGGGGTGATTCTGTTCCGAATTTTCCGAAAATTTAAGGCATTCGGTTCCGATAATTTAAAAAATATCGGCCATCAGCTCAAAAATTCAGGCATAAAAAAATACCACTTAATATTGGGAATTTCAACAAATGGTCGCCGAAAAAAAAAACGATTTCGCCAATCATTCGCAGAAAAAAAATCACCCCTTTCGTCAAAGCATCGCGGGGAAAAAACGCAAATTTCTTCAAAGGATCCTGAAAAAAAAAAAAGATAATTTCATCAAACAATCGCAGAAAAAACGCAAATTCCGTCAAAGGAGCGCTGGAAAAAAAACGAATGTCATAAAAGCATAGCGGAAAAAGCCCGAATTTCGTCACAGGATCGCGAAAAAAAAAACGCAATTTTCGTAAAAGAATCGCGGAGAAAAATTAATTTTGTTAAAGTATCACGAAAGAAACACAGATTAAGTCAAAGGGCCGCGAGAAATGCACAAATTCCTTCAAAGAATCTCAAAAAAAAAAAAAAAACTAATTTCGTGAAAAGATCGCTTCAAAAACGCGAATTTCGTCAAAAGATAGTGAAAAAACACGAATTTCGTCAAAAGATCGCGAAACAAACAGCAAATTTCGTCAAAATACCGGGAAAAACACGCTAATTTCGTCGAAAGATCACGAAAGATACACGAATTCCATCAAAAGATCGCGAAAAAAACGTGAATTTTCTCAAAGGATCGCTAGTTTCGTGAAAAAACGAACAAAACGCTGTCAAAAGATAGAAAAAAAACCCTGTAAATTTCTTCAAAAGATCACAAATTTAGTCAGAAGATCGCGAATTTTCAGCAAAGATCACGAAAAACACGCAAATTTCGCCAAAAGATCCCGAAAAATATGCGAATTTAGTAATATTGTGAAAAACACGCAAATTTTCTCAAAAGATCGCAAAAATACACGATTTTCGTCAAAAGATCACGAAAAATAAGTGAACTTAGTCAAAAGATCGCGAAAAATAAGCAAATTTCTTCAAAAGTTTGCGAAAGGAACTCTAATTTCGGTTAAAGATCGCAAAAAACACTCAAATTTATCTAAGAGATCGCGAAAACACGTGAATTTTGTCAGAGGATCGCGAAAAACATGTTAATTTCGTGAAATGGTTGCGGAGATTTTGTTTATTTTACTTTGTGATTTGCTGAATTTAGGTCCCTAAAGGTTCACTTTTATGCGAAATATATGGTCTTTTTTGAAAAAAATGGTCCCCTTTTTTACTACAAAAGTTGAGTGGGAGTCCTATATGCTGTATTCATAGGCTTTTCTTTGATCAGTTAAAGAGTGGCCGAGAGGTTCTGCTCTTGAAGCTGGTAGACGGGAGGTGCTGGGTTCGATCCCAATCGCGCCCGTCGGCCTAATTGTTCGGAGTTTTCAAGGTTTTCTTCGAACCTTGGTTCTCCAAGCGTTAATACGGATTAGGTTCCCTTAGAAAGACCTCCACGGAAGGCACCCCCCCCCCCCACTTAGGGCCTATATCCCACGTGCTGATAACTGACCGACATAAATACAACCTTTGATCAGTTAAAATTGCTGCTCTAAAATAATATTTTTTAAAGCCAAATAAACTAATTTTTTTTTTCCTTCCTGCTGCTAATTTTTCATTATTGCAATCTGTCAATTGACGTTTAGAATGCCCAGAGTTAGCAAAATGTGTGGAGAAATTTTATCTGAGTAATTAAATTATTCTTTCAAATGTGAAAATATTTTCAAGACAGCAATCATTTTAATTGTTAGGAGTTTATTAGCATTAGAATTTCAGTCTGCTCCAAAAACAGAATTTTAATTTTATTGCTACAAAATTAGATTTTTGTTGCTACAGAAATGGATTTTACTGCTACAAAGTCAGATTTTTTGCTGCTACAAAATCAGATTTTTGCTGCTCCAAAATGGCTTTAGTGCACTGTCATCCCTGTATCAGTTTGAGAAGCAATGCTGTATTATTTTTGTGAATAGAGTGACTGGCATTTTGTACAAAGAAGTTACAATATTAAGGATTGGGCTGTTTCTAAATGCATTGACAAAATAATTGATAAGAATTCACCTTTTCTTATCACAGATTTTTAGCTTTATTTTTTTTTAACTAAAATAATTATTCTTTAATATCAATTATTTTTTAATTTAAATGGTAATTACTTTAAAACTACCGTTTTTAATTAATATCGTCAAAAGAATATAACACATTATTTTGTTAAACATTAATTTGCGGAAAGTTTTTGACCCAATATTTGCGTGCACAGAAAGTTTTTGGTTTTATACAAGTCTGGCTATAGGAAACCAAAAGGCAAGTCATCAAGTAGTTCAGGAATTATGAATATTTAAAATTTAGAACTCCTAATGTTAAATTTCCTTTTAATCATTGCAATACGGATAGTTTTTTTAAGCATAATTCCACAACTACTTTTCAGAATAAGCTAATTTTATAATTCACATATTTATAAATCTTTATAAATCTCTTTTTGTTAAAAATATTTATAGGTTACAAATAAATCATAATTTTTTCGAAAAAAAATTATTTTAAATTAATTTTCAAAAAATGAAAATGAAATGTAACTATGAATTTTTTTAACAGAAATCGACTTTTGGAAGTTTAATTATGATAATATTAAAATTACAGCTCCTTCCGTCAACAAGTTATTGAGTTATGCTTAAAAAACTACCTGAATTGTAACCTATTTTGCAACAATTAGAAATTAATTTAACATTAGGAGTTCCAAATTTTAAATTTGAAAATTTCAGAATTTCGTATAATTTTAGTATAAAAATGATCCTTAATTTTTTTTTTTTTTTTTTTTTTTTTTTTTGTAAACAATTTGAAAAAGCCATAATTTGCAGTGGAATGGCTATTTCTGTTTTTCTCTGGCAGTTTGGATGTTAAAATGCTTTTGGGTGGAGGACGTCAATGCCAACTGTACCTCCTTGCATAACTAGATTTAAAATAGCTATTGGAAAATGAAGAAAACATTTTTTTTTGTATATTTTCTTGAAAGTTTTTTCCCCCTTGCAATAAAGATACAGAAAGTAGTTATACAGATAATACCTTATGGTGTTAAGTTTTTCACATACTAAATTAATCTGATGTTCATTTGATTGAAAGGATTCAACTGGTTCTACAACTGGTTTAAGGGAGTCCTCAAATCCAAAAGGGCAACTTTCTGACATGTTTTAATTTATTTTTGTTCGGAAATGCATGAAACTAGCTGGTGTTGTTGTTCAGAAACTATGTCATTGAGCTGTTTTTTTCCATTTTTTTGCAAGCACAATAGATTTTTCAGAAAAGAGTGTCAAAGTGGGTGTTTTGAACAGAATTTCCGTGCGAAGGAAGAAAGAGCACTCAAGAGCGGGCGAAAATCGTGTTTGTCACGTGATCAAAATTGTTTCTAACTCAATAGGTAATTGATGGATCAAGAAATGGAAAAAAACAGTTCAATTCCAAATCGCTTCCATGGCCAGGCTTTCCAATTTTATACCTTTTCATTAAAAAACAGCCTTAAAAATGATTTTTTTTTTTTCCGAATCCAAAACGTATTCTCCTCTAAAATTCTTTTCTTTGGCTGATAAGCTTTTCATTAATTGCCATAATTTGTTACAAAAATTTATTCTCTTTTATGCTTTTAACCTTTTATAGTTCTTTGGTATATAGGTTAATTATATATCACAAGGTTATTTTCCCTTATTGCTTTCTAAATGGTTAATGTGTCTGTCTTATAGGCTCTTTTGTGCATGTTAATGTATCCCATCATTCCTATTCATTTCTCCATTACCAATGTTTAACGCTATAGACTAGTTTTTTGTCTACTGATGCTGAAGCATGAATGCCACCATTTCTCTCTTTTTGGAGTAAATTGCTGTTTCCCCTTAAAAAATGCTACAATTTATACTACTTGTATTACATACTACAACTACCAGATTGGAAAGAAAACTTTCTTCTGCACTTGCACTGATTCGTACGATGGTCTTTTAACTGATGAAGAAAATTTTTGAAATGTGTTACATTATCTTGTTTTTGTATTATGTGTTTAAGAAGTATCTTTCTTTGTTATTATAAGACAAAAATTTAGATTGCTTTATGTTAAAAAAAATATTTAGAAAATCAATTTCGATTAGAAACAAACTTTAAAATAGCTTGAGCATTAAATGTTTTAGACTGCAAATAACTTCCCCCATATAATTCTTAACAATTTCAAGGAATAATTTTTTTCTTTATCTTTTTCATCTTAAATTTAACTGAATTTTGCGTGTAAATGTTTACTTCATTTTATGATTCTCACTATATCAATTACTGTGCTGTCCTCTAAAAAAAACCCCACTTTTTTAATTTCTCACTATATAAAATTTAATAAAAAATACAAAACAATTTGAAGTAGCTACATTTTCACAGCCTGTCCTGACTAAGATTTTAATGTATAGTATTTTTTTTTTCTATCAATATATTACAAAATGGCAGCCAATTAAACAAGACTTTGAAAAAAACCCACTTTTTCCTAAAAATAACCAACATGTAAAAACACTTCTAGAAATCAAAATATTAAACAGCAAAGTTTTTCTTTCATTATTAATTAGTTTTAAAACACAATTCTGCAAAAAAAAAAAGAAAATAATAATAATAATATTTTAATAATTGTAAATTGAAGGATTTACAAATGAAAAATTATAAATGTAATTTTTTGCTTATTTTTTAAAAAACTAAATAAACACTTAAGTAATTTTAAATGCTTTTATTATTGTAAATGGCATATAGAAACAGGACAGAAAGAAATTTTGACTTCTGTGATTTTTTTTGATTAAGTTCTAGGGTGGGGTTTTTTTAGGATACTTTTTCCTGTGGGTTTTTTTTAGAGGACAGCACTATAACTGATTTTAAAAAAAGGCTTAATTGACCGCTATCTTAAAATATCAGAATGTACTGAATGGAAAATATTTGCAAGGTACTCAACTGGACAACATGCTGGTATTTTTCTTTAATTAAACTGAATACTGCTATCAAATTTGAAAAATTCTAACCTATGATTTCAAGAATTTTTTCAAGATTCTGATATTTTACATAGAAATATGAAAATACCCAGTTTTGGGGTATTTAGTTTAGTTAGTTTAATATTTGACCAAGCTGAATATTCAGGAGACGGATAGTTTGATATTCGGCCTAACCGAATATTCAACAGTATGGCCAACAGAATATTTGGTGCATCTCTAGTATTTTTTCTAAATAAATTAAATTTTTATTATTAAATAATCAGTGATGCCAGAGATCGCCACAACACATCATTTAAGTAAAAAAATGGTACTTTTCGGTTAGCCGGGGCGCCAGTGCTATGTATACATATTTATATATATATATATATACATACACTAGGGGGCTCTGCCCCCTGCTCGCTAAGCTCACCAACCCCATGCATAATCGCTTCGCGATTCCATTCGGTATCGCGAAGCAATCCCTACTTTCTAGCAGACCTCAGACGTAATTGTTTTGCGTTTCCATTCTGGATCGCTTCGCGATCCCTTATTTTCCATGCAGTCATTTTTTAGATTACACTTGGTAAAAACGCGCTCCTTCCCAACTCCTGACAATTTTTTTCTTTTTTTTTTTTATTATCTCCAAGCACGTAATCATTAGAGCGGAGCCAGGGGTGATTGTGACTCAGAGTGAAAAACCCTGAAAATTAATCGATACAAAGTGAAAAACCCTGAAAATTATCGATGCAAAATATACCAATATCAATTTACATAACAACTGATGCTGCAACAGCATGACAATCAAATGACATATTTTTGCTATTGTTTGAAATATACAATTGCAGAAAAACATAATTTGGTAAACTTATGTTAATTTCACTGAAAGCTAAATGACTTCATCAAATGGAGAGTGCAATTTATCTTGTTGTATGCAAAGTTCGAATTCTATATTCAGTAAATGAATTTATTCTAAGTACTCATGAAACAAGTACAAATTATATGTTAAGAGTTATTCTCTTAGTAGATTTAATGTAAGTCATATCTAGTTATTTGAAAACAGTAAAAAAATGTCAAAACCAATCCAATTTTACTTCTAAGTGGCTAAGTATTAGAAAAAAATAAATAAAAATCTATTTTTAAAGCTTTACTCTTACACAAGGTAAATTTCTTTTTCCTGCTTTCTTTTTGGGTATTACACATTACAGATATGCAATTCTGGACATCTTTGTACTGAGATTGAGATGGATAACACAATACCAGGGATGATTCTGAGTAAAAAAAAATTTATCTGAAATTCACAGTAGTGATGGAACGAATAGTGGTTTGACCAAATAACCGAATATTCGGCCAAGTTACAGCCGAATATTCGGCCTATTGGGCCGCCGAATAATGAATTTATTTTTGCCTAAAAACAAAATATAGTATGCATTATATGCACAATTCTTGTATATTTCACAATTAAAATGTATTGTTTTCTTTTAAAAAATTATTTATATACAAATTTTTAATTTTTTAAAGCATTATTTTATTCTGAAAAAATATTCGGCTATGTTCGGCCTAAAAATTGCCTCAATAATATAATTCAGCACCCCCCCCCCCCCCAAAAAAAAAAAATCTTAGCAAAAGTTCCTCATCAGGTACTGTCTAGTTACATTTTAATAGATATTATGTGTGTTGTTGATACATTTTAAAATAATGACAAAATTTTAAAAGTACTAGGAAACATAAGTTTCAACTTTCAGATGAAATAAAATAAAAAATAAGAAATCTTAATATCTTAAGAAAAACCACTGATAGAAAGGGTGAAATGAATATCCTCTAAAATGGTAGAAAGAAATCACTGTAGAATTTATAAAGCTCACAATAAACAATTTTTTTTTAAATCTTTATTATTATTTTTTTTTTTCTTTGCTGTCAGCAGCAAAGCCTCTACAGAAAGTGCCCCTCAATGTGAAGAAGTAAAAGAAATTAGTAATTTTCTTTCCCAGTCACTACTAGAAAGACAACAGTGTCCTTTGGAGTGGTGGGCGAAAAATTCGGAAGACTTTCCAAACCCTCCACAATTAGCCAAAAAGTACCTATCTGCACCAGGAAGTATAGTGAGAGATTATTTTCAGAAGCAGGTAACATTTACGAAAAAAAAGAAAAAAGAAATAGACTATCATCTGAGAATGCTGAATTATTATTACTTCTGCATCACAATCTACATTTATTGAAAACATTTAACTGTTTTTTAAGGCAAATATAATCATTACAATGCTATTCTTGAAAAAAATATCTAAAACATAAATGCATTACTAATTAAAAGAATTTAGTATTTACATTTTTTTTCATAATTTAATAAGAAACAGTAACACACTTAAAAAAATCACTTAAATTATATTCAACTTTTAAGCGTATCTTACTAAAAAAAAAACCCTTAAGTATTGCAACATACATGACTTAAATATCTTATACATATAACACATCTATATCTAATCAATCAAATATTTATGTTCTTTATAGGTACAATTCAAAATATTATTGAAAGAAATATTTTTTATGTAACAAGGGATAAATGTTAAACTTCTCATTATGATAAAAAAAAAAAAAAAAAAAAAAAAAAAAAAATGAATTATCTTGTACAGCTGTATTAAAACAATTTTGAATAGATTAATTTCAAATTTAACAGATTATGTTAGCTTATTACAGATACTTTTTGTACTTACTGATACAGCATAATTTTTTTTTAACATGATTTCTAAATTAGCCTCTTATATAAAAATGGGTAGATAAAACCCATTCGGAGTATGAAAGTTAATGGAAAAAAAAGTGTTAGTTAATTTCGAATAAAATTTTCATTATACATGATGAATATAAATTGTCAAATTAAAAAGTTATACTGTGTAAATGCAAAAACATTTATTACAGTATTATTCGGCCAAGGCCGAATAGGCCGAATATTCGTTGCATCTCTAATTCATAGCAACTTTTCTGAAAGGTTACAGAAGAGAGGGTAGGGAGATAATCACTCCTGGTTCTAATTATGTGTTTTTTCTGCGATCCTTTCACGAAATTTGCGTTTTTTCCGTGATTTTTCGGCAAAACTTGCGTTTTTTCTGTGATCTTTTGACGATATTTCCGTTTTTCTAGCGATTCTTTGACGAAAATCGCGTTTTTTTCCGCGATTCTTTGAAGAAATTGTTTTTTTTTTTTACCGTGATCCTTTAATGAAATTTCAGTTTTTCCCGCGATCTTTTGACGAAAATCTTGTTTTTTTTTTGCGATCCTGTACGAATTTTGCACTTTTTTGCGATTCCTTTGACGAAATTTGTGTTTATTTCGCGATCATTAGAAGAAATTTGTGTTTATTTCGCGATCATTAGAAGAAATTTGTTTTATTTCGCAATCATTAGAAGAAATTTGTTTTATTTCGCAATCATTAGAAGAAATTTGTTTTATTTCGCAATCATTAGAAGAAATTTGTTTTATTTCGCAATCATTAGAAGAAATTTGTTTTATTTCGCAATCATTAGAAGAAATTTGTTTTATTTCGCAATCATTAGAAGAAATTTGTTTTATTTCGCAATCATTAGAAGAAATTTGTTTTATTTCGCAATCATTAGAAGAAATTTGTTTTATTTCGCAATCATTAGAAGAAATTTGTTTTATTTCGCAATCATTAGAAGAAATTTGTTTTATTTCGCAATCATTAGAAGAAATTTGTTTTATTTCGCAATCATTAGAAGAAATTTGTTTTATTTCGAGATCATTAGACGAAATTTGTTTTATTTCGAGATTCTTTGATAAAATTTACGTTTTCTCCACGATCGTTTGGTGAAATTTGCGGGGTTTTTTTGCGATTATTTAAAGATACTAGTTTTTTTCCGCGATCCTTTAACGAAGTTCGCGTTTTTCCAGCGATTCTTTGGCGATATTTCCGTCTTTCTCGCAATCCTTTGACGAAAATCGCGTTTTTCCCCACAAATTTTTGACGAAAATAGTGTTTTTCCCCGCAATCTTTTGACGAAAATCGTATTTTCCCCCGCAATCTTTTGACGAAAATCGCATTTTCCCCGCGATTCCGGGATGGGAAAAATCTTTCCCGGTTCTAATTATGTGTTTTTTCAACGGTCTTTGCCGAAATTCGCGTTTTTTCCCGCGATTCTTTAAAGAAATTAATGTTTTTTATGTGATCTTTTAACGAAATTTGCGTTTTTCCAGCGATTCTTTAACGATATCCATTTTTCCGCGTTATTTTGACGATATATCCGCTTTTCCCGCGATCTTTTGACGAAAATCACATTTTTCCTCGCGATGTTTTGACGAAAATCTTAGTTTTTTCGCGATCCTTTGACGAAATTTGTGTTTATTTCGAGATTCTTTGACGAAATTCACCTTTTCCCCCCGCAATCCTTTGAAGAAATTGTCGATTTTTTTCAGCAAACGATTAAGGAATTGATTTTTTTCGGCGACCATTTGTCGAAATTCGCGATACTTTTTAATGTCCGAATTTTCCGCTAAACGTAACGATCTCATAAACCCGGAAGGATAGATCGAAAAACCCGGAAATCCGGGCTACACCCGGAGCACAATCACCCCTGAGCGGAGCTTACAGAATTTCATAAGAATTATTAAATATAAAATTATATATATAGTGTTATGAATATTGTAAATAGTTAGTGTTTGTGCTTAAAAATAATGTAAATAGCTTAATTAAGCTCTATTCATAAGCTAATATTATTTTTTGTTACATTGAAATACCTCAATTTGTTGATTTTTAGCAAGCAAGTAAACCGTATTGGATTTCAATGGGAGTCTATGGAAATTTGGCGAAATACTGGAAATTGTGCCAAGTTGGCGTTACTTTTGATTAGGGATTGACCGAATACCGAATAGTCGATTCGGTATTCGGTGGTTCGGCATGTAAACTGAATATTCGGCTTCGGCCGAATACTTTTAAGTATTCGGCCGAATAATTGTGGATAAGTATTTTCTTAGAAGTAAAAATTCTCTTTTACTTAGAAGTAGAATAAGCTTAATAATGAGTTTTAATATTGTGTGCATGAGTTCATAGTTCAGCTGCACAATAAAAAACAAGCCAAAAAAAAAAAAAAAAAATAAGGAAGATGGGCATCTTTCCCTTATCATTTAATTTTAATTATTTCTACATTAGTTTCCGTAATTTAAATTTATTTAATGTGTATTTTCTTTAATATACACATCAAATAAGTATATCAGAAATCATCTCTGTATATCTAAGGTGTATATTAAAGGAAATACACGCATCAAATAAGTATACCACTATGCCTACCCTATAGCTTTTATAATCATTAAATTAAAATCGCTCAAATTTGTTATCTTCATCACCACAATGTTAAAATATCAATGAAAATATAAATATGTATATCCGTAATTTGACAGAAAATATAGTTAAATGTACATATTGATATGGTACCTTTTGTATTTGAAAACATTCCTATTCCATATGTTTATACAGTAGAACCTCTTTTATCCGAAACTCTTTTAACCGAAGTTCTCGGTTAACCGAAATCCATTTCTAAAACTTTTTTTTTTTTTTACTATCACTTTCCTTGTGTGCAAGCGGTCCTTCCCGAACCACAAGTACAGATAAATATTTCGGATTCCATTTCTTAGAATTTCTTTGAATTTAACTTGAGCACCCGTAAACTGCGGAGTGAACTAGAACACAGTAAGAGGAAGGACAACCGGAATGTGTGACTGTAGTCTAGCAGGCGAAGAAAACTAACAAATTAGCAATTCTGAAGCTTTTGAATGTTTCACAATAGGTTTAGCATAGCTGGAGCAGCAGAAAGACTGTGATACTGTTGAAGCAATAGTATTAAAAAAAATTTCGTGATAGAGCTGAAAATCGACAAACAAAACTTTGTGAAATATGCAAAAAGTACTTAATTTAAAATTCAGTAAATTTATTCTTGTATTAAGCACTTGTTATCATAATAAGAAAGACCGCATATATTTGTTCTTGATCTTAAAATTGAAGCACTCTCGATTATCCGAAAATTTTAATTTTCCGAAAGATCATTGGTCTCGGATAATCGAGGTTCTACTGTAATTAGAGAATCAGTAAATCAGCTTTGACAACATTGTTTCTTTTTATTTGAATGAACTTTTGTTTTTCTGACAATTCTTATCCTTAATAATAGCCTGTATAGTTTAATATTTTCATAGGTTATTTTGGGTATTGACTAGTGATAAAATAATAAAAAATAAGTGATGGGTTAATGAATTTGTGAGTGGAAAGAAGCCATTAAATTTTTTTGTGTAATTATATTTAAGAATAAAATGTAATTGAATTAAATTATTAAGAATTTAATGTTAATTAAACTTTATTAAAAAAGCTAATATATGCAAAAATGTGTATTAAAAAATTTTAAGTATTCGGTTGCCGAATACCGAATATTCGGTGTACACTTTGACCGAAGCTTCGGTATTCGGTATTCGGCAAAATTGCTGCTTCGGTCAATCCCTACTTTTGATAACTAATTTTGGTTGCCAAATTTGGCAACATAGCCGAGTCCCCCCCTCTTTGGTAAAACTCTTATAGCGTCGGAAAGCTCTGACCAATCAGATGCGTTTCACGGTATCTACGCAGATTTTTATTGGTCCATTTACAAAGCATTACTTTTTTTTATACATAGAAGGATATATGTAAATATACATATATATACATACACACATATTGTACATTTACACATATATATGGATTGTGCAAACTTCTGAACATTCACCCTATATCCACTAATCGGCGGAAAACATCTGAAGCTTAGATGGATCACAATCTATCTTCCAGACTAGACAGCTGTGACAATAGCACTTAGCAGAGACGTCATCCGGAGACCAGATGAACGATCGCTGGTCAATAATCAATTTCAGGGTCGAGACAGACTACAAAAGCACTTAATTCGAAAAGCCTATAAGCTATTCAGCTGTGATCATTTCGACTTTCACTTTGAAGCATATGGTCCCCAGAAGCGTGGGAAATTAGGGTGTAGCCTAATTAAAAGCTCACGAGCAAATGAGAAACAGGAAGAACAGGGATTGTCTGAACCCTCGACGCCCAAAAAAAGACAATTTTTGGAACTCAGAAGAGAGTCCTTAATGAGTACTGTAAAAGCACTTATTTTCGCGAGCCTTAATTTTTGCGAAAATGAAAATATCGGTGATTTCGCGAGTTTTATATGAACAGAACGGAAAGTTGAAAAATCCCGAAACTACCTAAATAGAATCCCTTTTGCATAAGGCATTTTAAGAAACTATCTTTTGTCCTGACATAATGATTCGATACATCGAGAATATTCTTATAAGACAAGCAGAGAGAGCTTCTCGGGTAGTTCCAGAACAACCTGGTATCGCATTGTTCGACGTTCCTAAGGCACACCAAGATCCTCTTTTTCTGGCTGAATTGGAGAATAGGAATATATTATTCCAGTTTTTGTACACGCTTCCTGCACAAGAGAGCTCCAGCCTTTGGACTTAACTGTAAACGGCGAGATCAAGCTTTTGCTCAAGAATGAGTTTATTGGGTGGTATTCTAATGAGCTTAAATTTCTAGAGGAAAAATAATCTGTGGACCTGCGAATATCACGACTAAAACAGATTCGCGCTTCTTGGCTTGTGCGCACATTTAACGGTGTTGAAGTCAAACATGAGATAATTTTGAATGGCTTCAAAGAAGTAATTAAGAATATTGTAAGTGAATGAGCTACATTCTATTAGTTGTATTATTGTTTTTATTCAAGAAATAGTTGTATAACAGTCAAGAAATAGTTATATAATAGTCAAGAAATAGTTGCAAGTATTCAAGAAATTTTCGTACTTATTTCTTATTTAAGTAACTGTAATAATTAAATTTTGGATAAGTGAAAATTTTCTGAATTTTTATTGATATTTGAGGCGAAAAAAAAATATTTCGCGAGGCTTAAATTTTCACGATTATGACGGGCTTGCGAAAATCAAAGCCTCTCGAAAATAAGAGCTTTTACAGTAGTCAGTTAATGACAGGAAGGCGAAGTAGCAAGTTGGACTTACAGGACTTGCGCCAAGGTTTTGTTACAGAGAAATAGATTCTCCAGTTTTCATTTTTAGCCTCTCACCTTGAGAGCATCAAAGCAGACTGGGTCTGCAATCCACGTACTTCTTTTGTGAACGACGGGAGATTAGATCTCCCAGCCAGGACAA